>CM055405.1:23080353-23098807 GCA_029228625.1 Pseudolycoriella hygida | reverse complement strand
AAAGGTACATGCCTCCCATGATTCAAGTTCGAAGATGAGCAAAATCGATCAAGTGGTTCCGGAGATATGGTCGAGGAAGTGACCAAAAACATGGTTTTTCGAGGGCGGTGAAACTTTTTCGCAAATATCTCAGCCAGTATAGCACGGAAATTCCTCATTTTGGTGTCAAATGAAAGCATTTGATGTCATGAAACTGGGAATCGGGTCAGGGGTATGGGCACTGGGACCAATGGAATGGACGAAATTGAGATTCTTGGCCATATACGAAAACAGTTTTTTGTCTATATTTCCTTAACTATGCTATATGGAGATTTACTGTCAAAGGCAAAGTTGTAGGGAATTAAATTTAAGCGAACACGTGTTTCAGGGTTTTGGGGAAATATGGTCCAATCCTGGTGTATGGCCACTTCCATAATTGGGCAGGATGACCCAGATCTCCAGAACCATGAGAGTTAGAAAGTTGGTTCCAAAGACGAAGTTATAGAGAATTAAATTTAAGCGAACACGTTTTTCTGGGTTTTAGGGAAAAACGACTTAGTCCTTGGATATAAGCTTTTCTAGATTTGAATGGTCTGAGACGTACTTCGGTAGGGCCTTTGACATTACCTTGGGTAGTTTCTATGGATCTTTGAAATTCTTACAGTTATAATAGAATAGAAAACGTTGGATTGTTTGCTTATTTGTATATTTAGGTACGTTCGAGTCACTTTGCCACATCTATTCTGTTTGTCACATCTATTCTGATACGTACGGGTCTTTGGTTATGTTTACTAGATGTAATACATGAAGTTAGTATGAGATATAAATGTTGGCATACGTAATGAACTGTGAACCATACGAAATAATAATAACAAATTACGAACGTCTACTAAGGTTTGTTTGTTTGTCTATTTGTTAGTCTGTCACAAATGACCCACCGTCCGCTCTACTTGAAGAGTTCCGAGGAATTAAAATAATATTTAGGAGGCATTTTCTGTTACAACAAAAAAAAACAGAAAATACCAAAAAGGAAAACAAAACCAACGAAGAAGAAACAAACTTATGAGCCTACCTTGGTGGGACGCTATTAGCCGACGCTAAGGTTCGCTAATTGTAATTATTTTAATTTTAATTAGAAAATATTTAATTTTACTTCTTTATTACAAGAAGCTCAATATTTAACAATACTTACCAACTGAATCGCTTGCTAGTCCGTCCATCTTATTCAAGAAAATCAACGATGTCACGTTTACGAAGTCACATTTATTCAACACATTAATATTGCTTGTGTGTGATAGCACTCATTAGATGGATTCACACCAGATAGGGAGACTTTCTATTGAGCTCAATAAATAATTTTCGCTGAAAGTTTCGTTGTTGTCTATTTCACATTTTTCGAAATATTCTCCTTGATGAGCAATACACTTTTGCATACGTTCGAACCAATTCTGATAGCAATTTTGCCATTCCGATTGAGGTATCTCCAAAACATGTCTTTTGAACGCTTCGACAGCTTCTTCTGGTGTCGAAAAACGCTTTCTACGTATTTGTTTCTTCACGTACAGAAACAAAAAGAAATCGTTAGGTGCCAAATCAGGACTTTAAGGCGGATGACCTATAAATTGAACGTTTTTAGTGCTAAAATAATCATTTGTTTGTGCCGCTGTGTGTGAGCTCGCATTATCTTGATGAAGAATGATCACTGGTTTTGCATAGTTTTTTCTAATTTCACCGTACACTACGGGCAGGCAAACGATTGTATACCATTCAGAATTAACAGTTCTTCGTTCTACTAATGGTACTGTAGCACCATGACCCGTTATTCCAAAAAAACAGACGAACCATTTGCTTCGAAGTGCTTCTTCCATGGACAACTTTGGTTGGAGTCTCTTCATCTTCGAATACCCAAACCGTCGACTGTTGTTTGGTTCATACGGATATATCTAGGATTCGTCACCTGTTACGATCTCGTAAACGTTTTTCAAGTACCACAATCGTATTTTTGGACCCGTACGAAGTACAAAGGTCCTATACGTTTACCACAAACAATTTTATTGTAACATGGAGTAGATCGAGGTGGGAGGTGGGGGGATGCATCTATTATCGTCTAGAGATGACGAATCAGCAATAAAGAAAATGTCCGTCTGTCTGTCCGTCTCCACTTTTTTTTCCAAACGGCTCAACCGATCAGCCTCAGCTTTTTTTTCCCTGAAAGGTACATGCCATGATTCAAGTTCGAAGATGAGCAAAATCGACTAAGTGGTTTCGGAGATATGGTCGAGGAAGTGACCAAAAACATGGTTTTTCGAGGGTCGGTGAAGCTTTTTTGCAAGTATAGCACGGAAATTCCTCATTTTTGTGTCAAATGAAAGCATTTGATGTCACAAAACTGGGAAAAAAAATTTGTGGGAATCGGTACAGGGGTCTGGGCACTGGGACCAATGGAATGGACGAAATTGAGAATCTTGGCCATATACGAAAACAGTTTTTCGTCTATATTTCCTTAACTATGCAATATGGAGATTTACTGTCAAAGGCAAAGTTGTAGAGAATTAAATTTAAGCGACCATGTGTTTCAGGGTTTTGGGGAAATATGACCCAATCCTGGTATATGGCCACTTCCATAATTGGGCAGGATGACCCAGATCACCAGAACTATGAGAGTTAAAAAGTTGGTTCCAAAGGCGAAGTTGTAGAGAATTATATTTAAGCGAACACGTGTTTCAGGGTTTTGGTGAAATATGGCCTTATCCTGGTATAAGGCCACTTCCATAATTGGACAGGATAACCCAGATCTGTAGAACTATGAGAGTTAGAAAGTTGGTTCCAAAGGCGAAGTTATGGAGAATTCAATTTCAGCGAACACGTGTTTCAGTGTTTTGGGGAGACATGGTCCAATCCTGGTATATGGCCACTTCCATAATTGGGCAGGATGACCCAGATCTCCAGAACTATGAGAGTTAGAAAGTTGGTTCCAATGGCGAAGTTGTAGAGAATTAAATTTAAGCGAACACGTGTTTCAAGGTTTTGGGAAAATATGGCCCAATACTGGTATATGGCCTCTTCCACAATTGGGCAGGATGACACAGATCTCCAGAACTATGAGAGATAGAAAGTTGGTTCCAAAGGCAATGTTGTAGATTATTAAATTTAAGCGAACACGTGTTTCAGGGTTTTGGGGAAATATGGTCCAATCCTGGTATATGACCTATTACATTATTAGGCAGGATGACCCAGATTTCCAGAACTATGAGAGGTAGAAAGCTGCTCCCAAGGACAAAGTTGTGAACAATAAAATTTTAGATAACACGTGTTCCTGGGTTTTAGGGAAAAAACTTAGTCTTTGGATATAAGATTTTCTAGATTTGAATGGTGTGAGACGTACTTCGGTACCCAAGGTAATGTGGTGATTTCTATGGATTTTTGAAATTCTTACAGTTATAAGAGAACAGAAAACGTTGGATTGTTTGCTTATTTGTATATTTAGATACGTTCGAGTTTCTTTGCCACATCTATTCTGTTTGTTACATCTATTCTGATACGTACGGGTCTTTGGTTATATTTTTAACATATCTTTGCACTAGTCGATACGGACATTTTTTTGAGCGTCGGTCAATTTATGCAATCCAACAAGCTTTCTCACTTGCAGTTCGAGATCGTCATGTGACATACCATGAGATTATGGCAACCCTAGGCATATCTAACACCAGCGTCGATAAGATTTTGCATGAACAACATTTGAATGAAATGAAATTTTATCAATTTTCGATGCTTCACAAAATAAAACTTATTGTATGCAACGACCGCCATTTTACGTGATCGACTTTCGGGGAAAATATTAATAGAAGAGACTATCTCAACAGAAACGACTTATTGATACAAAAATATTGTGATAAATTTTAATATATCAGCGATTAGTGAATAGCGAAATTTGGTGTCGCTAATTCCGCTTTTAGCGAAGCGCTAGTCACTATTAGCGACGCTAATACAACCCTGGTGCCCACACATACCCCCACACGCCCACACATAGGAGCACATAATACGCGAGCACTTAATACGTCCAACCAGCTTGAAGAATTCAAAGGAACTGAAATAAAATGTTGTTTTGACTTTCTTTTATAGCAAAGGAAAACAATGTGATACCTAGATTTTAGTTGAAATTTTTCTTAAAACTTCTTTTTGGTTGAAGATAGATCTTTGGTGTTCAAGGAAAACTTGTTGGATTTTGCATGTTGTGTGTCGGGGCACCGAACAAAATGGCGGATATGCATCAGCAGTTGCCAAAGTGGTCAAATTTAATGTTTTTAGAAGTGTATGCGAGGTTATGACAGATGGATTATCGGATTCTTTGGCAAAATCTTATAGTTTTTTGAGTTGAAAAGACAAGGATTGGTGAAAATGTCGGGAATTTGGACAATTGGTCAATTTTTATGTTTTTAGATGTATCTGCAAAGGTATAAGGTAAAGAAAATGTTTTTTTTTAGCAAAGTCTCAGAGTTTTGTGAGAAGAAGTGACAAGTATTGCTGAAAATGTCGGGCAGTACGGGGAAAACGGTGGAACGTTGGAAACAAAGTTGCACAATCTTGTCGTTCTTTCACTGTATAATACTGAAAATCATCCCATCAGACTGGGAAGTCCATTATCGTAAAAATCATCTCTCAATCGTTGAAGGGTCCATCTCATTTTTTCATCTATCTCCATAGTTACGTATCGCGAAAATATCCTTGTCTCCTCAAGAAACGTGATGAGTTTTATAAAGGGGCTGTTCATAAATGACGTCATGTTTGCTATAAAATCCACATCCACAAAGTCCATAACACTGTACTGTTCCGAGATTTTTTACTCCGGCTCTCTCCCCTTCCCCCATTATTTGCGTCGAGGAGAAAATGAGTGAAATCTTAGTATTTTTCTCCGACTTTTGTGGCTCTGAACGTATCTGTTATATACGTACAGTTGATGGATGGAGCTTTTCTGAGAAATTAACCGTTGGAAGCAACTACGCAAACGAATTGAATATTCATTTTGTGGAACCTATCGCTGAGAAATTAACCGTTCGAAGCAACTACGCAAACGAATTGAATATTCATTTTGTGGAACCTATCGAGCACTGTAGGTTTGACTGATAAAAAATAGGCTAGCGTCCCGTTCTACCCTTCTATTGAATTTCCCGGTGATTTTTTTGAAGCTGAAGAGAAAATTTTCACCAAAATTAAGAAATTATTTTGCAAGTTCTTGAATCTGAGAGTTTTACTGAAGGGTGAAATTAGCTTCCGCAAACAGGAAAGCTGAAAAGCATAAAATTCGAACGTTCGGTGTCGTGAACTTAAAATATTTGTTCTTATTACATTCTAATTCTCACTTCAAACAATAAAAGTTCGTTTTCATTATGCTTTATGTTTCAAGTGTTTTCACTGGCTTTGAGTTCAAGAAATCGTCATCATAGTTCGTTAAAGGATTTAAAGTTAAGAGGAAATTTCAGTTACACGCTCTAAAATCCTTTTTTGAGCTTTAAACTTCGTTAGAAGTTAAAGTGGAGGGTAAAATTTGCTTCCGAAAAAGTCTCTTAAAAAGCTTTAACGAGTTTTTGAGCTTCTTTTGAATTTGAAGCGAAAAGCTCAATGTTGTTGAAAGACAGTTTCTCTTGTTAACAAAAACTAATAATTGACTATTAAAATCCACACGTCGCACTAAAAGCCGAAACGAATATATGGAAAACAAAGTTATCGATTGAACTCCTTGTTGTATTCAGTATGCCTAAGATGAAATTGTCGTTTTTCATTTTATAAATTGGATGACCTTGTTTCTGCGTCTTCACTGTATTTGAAATCGAAAAATAGGCCTTATACACGTACATGTAACAATCTCACAGCCTTATAAGCGACCACATTCGGATAGTTATGTATGAATGGATTCAAAGAAACAATCACAAAACGCCCATGTTTAATTCAAATGCACAATTGAAATTTGGCAAGATGGGTTTGAAAGAGTGTGGAAATACTACATAATATCCGTTTTCTACTTTTTCTCTTAGGAAGTGAACATTTTTTTAGGAACTTTTTGGAATGTAAGAGGGTGGTATGGTGTATACATGATCACATTGAACATTTTCCTACTGTTTTTTGTTTCCTTTTTTTCCATTCTAAAACGGTTGAAGTGTATGGAGGAATATTTTTCACACAAAAATAGCTGAAAGAAAATAAGGCAGAAAATTTAAATTTTTCTTTTATCGTTGTGATTTGGGCTATATGGTGATAACATCTGCTACTCTTGAATTTAATCGGGAAGTTTAAAAAAGAGCCGTGTAGTAGAAAAATGAGAAATTTATCCAAAATATTTTATCTACTGTGAACATAATGGGAACACTATAAATTAATTTAAAAAAATGTGGAACTGAATTTGTCTCATTTGTTAACTCGTCTAAGAACTTAATGTACGAACCCCTTTGAAAAGATTCCCGTTGTGAGTTAAATCATGGGCGCGCGGTGCAATGCGCCCGTGACGCAAGTCCACATACGTAAAAAAAATAAGAAATTTTCTTTTCATAGACGGCGGAACCATTTATACAGCTAAGGCCTAGTTTTTCGGATTCGACATTTTACTCATTAAAATCGGTCCAGTGGATCCGAAGATATGACCTTTAGAAAATTGTCATTTTCCATACAAAATGTGCTATTTCATAGAAGCCAAAGTTAAGGGAAACATCCTACGTTTGTTAGTGGGTTAGTTAGCTAGTATAGTTAGTGGGTTAGTTAGTTCCAGAGCCATTTGTATGAAAACCGACTTTTTTGGCTCGTGCTCGAAAACGGCTCGATAACTTTTCTTGAAATTTTGCAGGCTCCTTCGAGAGGGCATTCTACGCCAATGAGATTTTAAAAAAGGCTGATACCGGCTTCGTTTGGGCGCCAGTGCTCTTAGAAGGCGCCATATAAAGCGCTTATAAAAGAATGTTTTGTATTTGTGTGTCAGTGTATTCAAAGTATGGTCAAATATGAGCAAAATTTTTGGACTGTGTTAGGATGGAGATAGATGTTTGGCGTCAAAGGAAAATTTGATGGGTTGGGTGTGTAGTGGGTCAGGATGACCAACAAAATGGCCGACGGTGGTGTGGGACGGACTTAGGGGGAAATTGAATTTGTTTTTTGGTTGGAGATAGATGCTTGGTGTCAAAGGAAAAGTTATTGGGTTGAGGCTGACCAACAAAATGGCCAACGGTGCTATGGGACGGACTTAGGAAGAAAATTAAATTTTTTTGAGTTGGAGATAGATATTTGGTGTCAAAAGAAAAGTTGTTGGGTTGGGTGTGTAGTGTGTCAGCGTGACCAACAAAATGGCCGACCGACGGTGGTATGGAACGGACTTATTGGGAAAATTGATTTTTTTTAAATATTTTTTTGACGATAGATGTTTCGTGGCAAAGGAAACCTTTTTTCGACGAAAATTTTTTTCGCCGGAAAACTTTTTTCGACAAAAATTTTTTTTCGCTGAAATTTAAATTTTTTTCACAGGAAATTTTCGTCGAAAAATTTTTTTCCCTGAAAACATTTTTCGACGAAAATTGTTTTTCGCAGGAAATTTTTCTCCGCCGGGAAATTTTCTTCCGCCGGAAAAAATTTGTTTCGCCGGACATTTTTTCGCTGAAAAATTTTGTTTTGCCCGAATTTTTCTTTCGCCGGAAATTGTTTTTCACCGGAAATTTTTTTTTCCGGAATTTTTTTTTCTGGAATCGACCAGAGGGTCACCCCCATAACGCAAATCATTTACACAGAAAGAGTATTTTGGCGTATGTGTAAGACACGTGCAAAATTGATGTGAAAATTGTGGACAAATAATGTAACAATCATGAAGCACTACCACCTAAATTTTACATAAAATTAACATCACTCGCCACATATTTTACATCAGCGTACTTAAATTTCACATCATTCTTAAATTAATTTCACTTAAAGCTTACACAGTTTTTACACAATTTTTTGCTTTTTGAACATTTATATTTTGAAATATACTTACTCCCGTTGTGTTAAATTACTGATATCTTAAGCTACATTGGATATCGATGAAATGACAATTTTTAAAAAAACGCCCGGCCGAAGTAGCGGTATAGGCCCGGCCTCAAGGACAAGACTCGGACCCCTACTTCCATGGACAAAAATATTCATTTTCACAACATACCAAAAAATATTTTGGGGCATGGCCAACCTTAGGCTCAACTTTTGGCAATACCTGTGGCTTTGCAATAGTATTCTTTTATACATGGTAAATTAGTAAATTCCAACAAGAGCGAAAATTTGCAGCCAGAGCGGAGCGAGTGCGGTAATCCGCTCGAGTTGGAATTCAATTTTCTCCCAAAGTGTAACACAATATTTTTTGTGCTTGCGCGTGAGAAAACGGGTGTTTCCACGACAAAATGTTCGTTCAGTGTAACCGGTCAGAAAATAGCTTGTTTCTCACCGGTAAGTATGTAACATTCTCGCCGCTTTTACGGGGACAAAACAAGAGTTTTCCTACCGCAAACTTGAAAAAAATATTTTAGTTCAATTTACAAAATAGCAAAAACAATTTTTCTGCCTACCACCTTCGAAAAGTTGGTGATACAGGCCCACACGAAAAGTGAACATTTCATTGAGGATATTTAAATATTTTGTGTCTTCATGGGAAATTCTTTCCTTCGCTAGTGAGGAAAAATAATTCATCTGAAATATTGTTTCGAAAATCTTTAACGTCGAAACAACATTTTGTTGGTTTATTGTTGTCCACTACGTTCTTTGCAATGAATGTATTTTAACGTAGGCAAATGCATCAAAGCTTTTGAAAACCAATTTTAAAATACAGAATCGGAGGTGTCAGCCATGCTTGTTCTAGTAATTGGTAGTATGTACATCAGTAAAATCAACAAAATTATTGCTCACGAAAAATAATTTCAAAACAATGTTTACATTTCACCACATCATAGACGTTGACATTATAAATCTCATTTCTGACGTTGATGTGATACTTTTGTGCGATGAATCGGGATCAATATTGAGTTAGAAGTGTGAGCCAACATATAATCGTTTTGATAACAATTTTCATTTTAATCGAATCTGGACGACTTTTTTCAGTTTCATGTTTTCGCCATTCTTCTTTTTGTCGCAAAAAATGGAGATTTTGGAAGTGGGGATTTTTGAATCTGGGAATCTTCGAGAACTGTATGTCCACTATTTTAGGAAAATACTACATTAAATACTCTGCAAAATGACATAAAGAACGGTCACATTGTCATTGACTTTCAAAACTTATGATGAAAGTTATAATTTTCGTCGAAAAATCGACAACGGCGAACTTTGACAATTCATACAAAATATTGTTTGCCCAGTTTACATCCTAAATTTATTTTTCCCAGTTTTCCTTAATTAAGGAACTGTGAAATGTTGAAAAAAAATTTTAGGTGCTCAATAATATGTCAACCATTTACTTTTGGTAGAGCTCAGATGCAGCAAAACGAGACCTTTTGACTTCCCCGATTTTGTGCTAGTTGAAGTAAAACATCTAAATATATTGAGGGGCTCTTCCTTTAGCCCCCCCCCCCCCCCCGAAAAAAAAGTAAAAATCGATTCCCCTAGTTTGCATCTTTCGGCGTGGATTATCAAAAGGCAAACTCAATATTGTAAAAAGGATAAACTTTCCTGATTCGATCACATTGTCGCATAATGTTTTTGGTAGAAGCTAATGTCGCACTAGAAACATAAATTAAAGTTTTGTGTCACGTTTGTCGTTGGGGGCCAAATGTACTTGTAACACCAACTTTTCGGAGAGGATAGGCAAAAAAATAACTTACGTTGGAAATCAATTCGGAATCAATTTTGTCAATCAACTCGCTCGGATATGCAAACTCTACACTTGTCAAAATAACAGTTTTTCCTTAAAAACATACTCGTGAGATCGGCTCGTATCACAAAATCCCTCATGAAATGAATGCTTTTCACAGCATCCACCGTAATATACTATTTCGTGGCTAAATTCGATCTTAGGCCTGTCTTTCGGGCACACTTGAAACTCTAAGGAAAGACCTCCCTTATCCTATGGAAAAAATTTTCCCCTATAATTTATCTTCAACATTGCAAGTGCAAAGACTCCGCGAGTCTTTCAATTTTCAATTAAGAAACAATTGAAATTCTGATAAATAAGCCTGTTGTTTATTGCAATATCGTTTTCCATCGCCTACTTGTCATATAAGGAAAACACAAACATTACGGAGTACACACATCGCGTCCATTATCATCAAATTTAAACCACAAACGGAAAACACAAACACATAACAATCACACCTTCATATCAAATAATTCTGTGCAAATAATTCCTAAAACCAATACATCATAAATGCAACAACATAACCTCGTAACAGAACGCAATCCTGAATTCGCATACCATTTTCCTAATCTGATGTTGCTGAAATTACCTCTGTCATTATACTCACAACGTTCGGTTTACATATCATGGAAATATAACGCTTGCCGTCGCTGTAACTGACATTTTCAATGTCCCTTGGGCAACCCAAATTTGATTCATCTCCACTCCCAATTTGAGAAATATTATATAGTGCCGCATATAGTTGATCTGTCCAAACTTTAGAATTCCTACTAGTGACAGTCATTATCGTATATCATCATAACCCAACACCAGACTAAGTAATTATTGCTCGCAATGGAAATAGTTGTTAGAATTTAAATGAACATTGATTGCGCTTCATATACGAAAAAGGATAATTTTTTTTAATTGAAACACATTGTAGATTTCGTGCTGTCTCTTTATTTCATAAAATTTGAAACTATCACAAACTTTAACGGATGCTAAGATATCAAGATACAAATTTTACTAAATATGAAATATTAAACTTTTGCTGAGTTCCTTTCCATTCAAAAATATCCTTGTCTTGTCATCTCATTAAAAAAAATAGAAGAAGAAAATTATTTGCGACAGCATATCTATCTGATATTTAACTTCTTTTCCCCATGTATTATTGTTCGCCAAACTACTATTGTAATGTTGTGTAGGGAGCGTTTTCTGTTCAAGTTCATTATATTTTTGATGTTGTTACACAAAACAGTTTCGCAAAATGTTTTTTTAATGAACTTCCGTTTCGTACTTCCCTCGCGGAAGCAAATGTTAAAATATGAATCTGTTCGAGATATTTATTTATAAAACGAAAATTTTATATTCTGTCTGTCTTCTTACATTATGCTGTTCATTATACATACAAAGTACATCTCATTTATTGGTACTGTCTAATAAAATGGAATGGAATTCATTTAGAGCTTTTCAATTCAAAGTTCTTTTTCGGAAGCACTTAACCTAAGTAAGCAATTAAGCAATAAGTAAATAGAAATGCTTTTACAAATCATCGCGTTCTCATGGTTTTTTATTCACCACTGGATTTATCAAAACATTCAGAGAAAAAATCAGTTGCAGTTTATTCATTTGTTGATTATATCTAAAGAAAGTACGGTAATACCGTAAATTGTATTAATCCACACCAGGTACATTTGCGTTACATTGCATCTGGAGGTGTGCGTCGGTCATTTTTTCACAATGCTTGAAGAAATGTTTTTGGTCGCCGACGAGAAAAATTGACCTAGGGGAGGAATGTGACACTAAAGTAAGTAGTCAGTCGGTGTGGATTGAAATCGTTGGACTACGGTGTGGATTGAAATCGCAAACATTGATATTGTACGGAATTACCGTGACACTTTCTTTACCATTGAGTAATTTTTTTTCCGCCGCGTCGTCGGCACCAATGCACTCGCACGATACGATCAAATGAAGCTGATAAATTCGCGGCATTATCAAGCCGTTTGAACGACAAAGTAACAGACCAATTTATTTCACACATCAGACGCACATTGCCTTCTCTTTCTAGCGCATTTGCTTGAACGTAAATGTTCGAATTTCTAGTCGATGACAGTAAATATATATTATTCTCTGAGTGATGAGCAGAAGTTTGCTTTTTTTAGATTACTGAGAACAAAACACCCACAGCATCTTTTGTACAATTCTTCTGAACCCTACTGCCTAAATCTTTGTCGGCCGGTTCTTGAATCAAAAAAAAAGTTTTCCTAGTACTTCCAACTTTCTCTTTATATTATCATTTCCACACATACTACCGTTTCCACCGTACTGGCGGTCATATAAATTGAACTAGTGTTCAGTTTAAATAAACAGGCGGTCAGTTTAAATGAACTGGCGGTCATATAAATTGAGCTGGCGTACAGTTTAAGAGTAATATCGCGAAATCTTCAAACAGTCTCTGAACAAGGGTCGTCAGAATTGGTCGAGTCATATTTCATTTTTTTCGTTGCACTTTTGTGACGAAAGTAATTTTTCACTTTGGCAAAAAAATGTTTCGTCTTGGAGATAGAGCTCATCAAGTAAGGTCGTGCAAGGAAGTGCTGAAAATCAATTTTTAGCTATAACTCGGACGAATTTGATTCGAATCAAAAATTTTTTGGAACGATTTTAGGTCTTGAAACTACAAAAATTTTGACTATATACTTGACTAGGTAGGAGTTGATGGTCGGCCGTTATTAGCCGATATAGGCGAAAAAATAGGCAATTTTCGGAAGTCTTTGGCCAGTTGCAATAGAAAGATTCAGAGACATATCATATACCGTTCGAAAGCCTACCATATGTACTACTTAAATATGCAAAAACTTCCTTGGAAAAGTTACATTGCAGCGGAGGGCAGCCATCTTAATGAAAGTCTGCCAAAAATGACGAGTTTTCGTCACTTTTATACGGCTTTGACCTAGTAAAACTTGTCCGATTTTCAAAATCTCTTTTTCTTCCGAAAGTTAACCGAAAAAATGAGTTCAGGTTTGAAGATGAGCATAATCGGTCGAAAAGTTCCGAAGATGTGGTCAAAAAAGTTACCGAAAACATGGTTTTTTGGAGGTCGGTGAAACTTTTTCGCATATACCTCTGCGAAAGAAACACAGTAATTGCTTTCTAAGGCTTTAAATGAAAGACATGGGCCGCCAGAAAGTAGCAAAAAAAATGGTGAAAATTCGTTAAGTGGTTTGGGCTGCAGGGTCTTTGCTACTGTACATATGGTAGGCTTTCGAGCGGTATATGACATGTCTCTGAATCTTTCTATTGCAACTGGCCAGAGACATCCGAAAATTGCCTATTTTTTCCCCTATATCGGCTAATAACGGCCGACCATCAACTCCTACCTAGTCAAGTTTATAGTCAAAATTTTTGTCGTTTCAAGACCTAAAATCGTGCCAAAAAATTTTTGATTCGAATCAAATTCGTTCGAGTTATAACTAAAAGACGACTTTCAGCACTTCCTTGCACGACCTTACTCTATGAGCTCTATCTCCAAGACGAGACATTTTTTTGCAAAAGTGGAAGACTGCTTTCGTCACAAAAGTGCAACGAAAACAATGAGATATGACTCGACCAATTCTGACGACCCTTGTTCCGCAAAGTCTGAATATTGTTCGAAGTTTTCGCGATATTACTCTTAAATGAACTGGCGGTCAGTTTAAATGAACTGGCGGTTGGTTTAAATGAACTGGCGGTCAGTTTAGGTAAACTGGCGGTCATATCAATTGAACTGGCGTTCAGTTTAAATAAACTGGCGGCCAGTTTAAATGAACTGGCGGTTAGTTTAAATGCAGTGGCGGTCAATTTAACTGAGATGGCGGTCAGTTTAAATAAACTGGCGGTCAGTTAAAATGATCTGGCGGTTAGTTTAAATGCACTGGCGGTCAATCTAACTGAGTAAGCGGTCAGTTTAAATGAACTGGCGGTCATATAAATTGAACTGGCGGTCATATAAATTGAACTGGCGTTCAGTTTAAGTAAACTGGCGGTCCATTCAAATGAACTGGCATGGCGGTCAGTTTCAATGAACTAGTGGTCAGTTTCAACGAACTTAAGGTCAATCTAACTGAGATGGCGGTCAGTTTCAATGAACGGGTGGTCAGTTTACATGAACTGGCGGTTCATTAAAATGAACTAGCGGTCAGTTCAAATGAACTGGCGGTTAGTTTAAATGAACTGGCGGTCAGTTTAAGTAAACTGCTGTTCATATAAATTGAACTGGCGTACCGTTTGCCCCTAGAACCGTTTCCTCCGTACTAAAGTTTTGACCTTTATAATTATTAATATCAACAACACTACAATGCTTGAATTCCACTTGGTGTGACTGCCACCAATTATTTTAAAGACTTTAACGTAGTCATCATTGCTTATTACCAAATATTTCCCTCTGAGCAATTTTTGTAAGAAAAAGTAAATAAATTAACAAAGAGCTGAAACGATTGATTTAGAATTCATAGAGAGGAGCACAGCGGAACCCATTGGCTTGTCCACCACACCACCGTGGTCTAAATCAGCTGATTCAGCACCGTATACTTTTTTTGCGCAGACGGACAAAAGTAAGATTGCGAACAAAACACGTAGGGAAATAATTGACAGGTGGAAAATAAAGTAAGGAAATAATTGACAGTTGAGAATTAGTAAGTAAATAATTGACAGGTGGGAAGGAAAGTAGGGAAATAGTTGACAGGTGAGAAAAAAGCAGTGAAATAATTGACAGGTGGCAAATAAGGTAAGGAAATAATAGAGAGGTGGCAAATAAAGTAAGGAAATAATTGACAGTTGGGAAATAAAGTTAGCAAACAATTGACAGGTGGGAAATAAAGTAAGGAAATAGTTGACAGGTGAGAAAAAAGCCGGGAAATAATTGACAGGTGGGAAATAAAATAAGGAAATAATAAACAGGTGTGAAATAGAGAAAGGAAATAATTGACAGGAGGGAAGTAGAGTAAGGACATAATTTGTAAAAGATCGAAATAAAATTCTGTTCTAATGATAAGTACTTTATTGTTTTACGAGTTACTTTGTATGTGTTACAAAAGGAACTGACTTATGACATATTTAACTTTGACTTTATGAGTTTGGGATAGCACTTGATAGGACTTGACAGGTGGGAAATAAAGTCGGGAAATAGTTCACAGGTGGGAAATAAATCAGGGAAATAATTGACAGGTGGGAAATAAACTAAAGAAATATTCTAACGTTTTTTGTCCTTCTGCCCATAAACATCCTTCTGCCCAACTGAAAAAATACAATCGTCAGACATCGATCATAAAGTTCTCAAGTAGAGCTTTTCCCTTGTAATATAATGTACTACTATTCATGCTACAAATTGTTTAGCCTGTGGTGAATATCGAATTGAAATAGAAAACATTGCTCTCAACAACTAAATATTGTTAGTGTGTTTTCAGCTTAAAGAAAATTACGTACAAATTGTTACACTGCTGACAAGCATTACAGAAACATGAAAATTCAATTATCAAAGTAAATAAGCAGAACATGTAACGCGTACAAAGGTATGTTAACCAGGACGATGCTGTAAAAAAATGGACAATCATTTAGACATCTGGCATCTGCGCGGCCCATGTTTTTTTGTGGTGAATGAATTTTACATATGGGAAAAAAATTAATTGGATTCTTTCAATTCAAAATAAATCATTCAGAAATAGATAAATTAAATAATGTAATCAGTCATTTATGCAGCCAGTTGTCGTGCTCCACTCAGACATTAAAAGGAATGAGAATAAAGATATATGAGGAAAAATGGCGTTCCGATTAAAACACCTACAGTGCCGGAAACTTCGAAATCATCATTCACATTGCATTTTAGTCAAATTTATCCCTCAAGCATCGACCTACACATGCATAAAAGTCGGCTTGGAACAAACTTACGAAAAACCGTTCTCTATGTGTGCACAGTACATGCAAGATTCGTATATCGTTCACGTCTAAATTTATGCATGTGAAGGTTGTTACACAAATTCTGCTTTTTGAATTTCCTGGACTGTAATTTCGCAACAGCTTGCATAATGTTAACGAAAAATGTGAACCATTATATGTTTGAGAGGAAAATAAGATGCAATCCATTACATCTTAAGAGAAGTTCAAAAATTGTGTTTATGACAAATCGCGAAAAATGTGAACGCATGATATAAATGTAAATTTTGGAACTTGGAATTAATATCGAACAATTGAACCGTCAAATAAGATTTGAAAAAAATATCCTTCCACTTAACTTTAAAAATTATATGACCGACCACATAATAACTTACGTTTATAAATATCCAACCATTTCGAAAGCAATCATTTTTTGTGCCAATAAATTCAATGCTTCGATATTACTTTTTCATGCTATAGTAGCTGCAGGGAACAACTTTTATCGGAAAATAATGGAAAAAGTTAATGTCTTCGTTTAAAACTAGCTCATAAAAACCATTTTACTCGATCGTAGTGGATGTAAAACATCTTTATGGTAAACTTATTTTATCCTCGTTTATTCTGTAGGTGATTCAGTAAATTTGAACGAATAAGATTTCTGCAATGTTGAGATTTTTTACTCTTTATGTTAGTTTGTTGCACAACTTTAAAAATATGCGAGGATGAAAAATAAGCTTTTATTTTGAAAGTTCGAAAATAACCGAACTCACAAAAAATATCAAATTTATCCGTTTCGAAATCATTGAAAGAGCGTCTCGAAAAAATATACACAAAAGGACGTATGACAGTGTTTTGTATGAGAAAATCATATGTGCCACTGGGTCATTTTTCTCATGTGTCATGAATTGCCCCAATTACTGTATATGAAAAATAGCGGCTACATATTTATAGAATACGGAATAAAATTATGTGCCAAATCCTTGTGAAACTCTTAAAAAATATCATGTATCAATTAGAAACGCTATCGCTTGGCAGGCGCTACTCTCCTCCCCCACGACATGCTCATCAACATATGAAATTATCTCCTTCACCGTATGTGAAGTGGACTTGGTTATCAATGCTAGAGCTTTTGCTACAGCGGACAGGTTGGTACAGAATGGTATGTGGGCTGCCCGTTTCAGAGTTGGACATGGCAAAATTGGCGAGATGATTCCAGACCCGGTTTTTAGCATGCCTAGGGACCGAATGACGCCAGTGATTGACTTCACAAGGCGGTTCGAACGATATTTCCAAGCAGAGAGGAGTGGCTGGACAGATGGCCGGCATATCTGTGTGGAAGGGCAAAAGTTAGATTTACAGAATCCAAGGCGAAGTCGAAGGGCAGGCGCTGTAACATACGATCCGAATGCTGTACAGGGTAACTGGTTCCACTTAGCTGTTCTCCAGGCAGAAGCTTTCGTGTTACTAATGGGAGCTCGAGAAGCACTGCCAACGGGGACGCAGGAAGAGGACGTTCTCACCCTTTCGGATAGTAAGAAAAAAATCAGGGGTCAGGGCACTCGTATCGCCCGTGGTGACCTCCAGGCTGATCAAAGCGTGCAAGGAGTAACTGAACGATGTGGGTTCGAGCAATCGGATCACGCCGGTTTGGGTACCTGGGCACTCCGGTGTGGAGGGGAACGAAAGGGCGGATGAACTTGTAAGAATGGGCTCCACGATTGGAGCCGAGCCCTACCTGCCAATACCCAAGACGTTGTGTGCGCAAGCGCTAAATGACTGGGTGCGGCGAGGACACGTGGAGCGATGGGAGGAATACGACGGAGGTGCTCACACGAAGCGCTTCTTCCCGAGGCCTGACGAGAAATGGGCTTATGATTTGCTAGTGATGGATCGGTGTCGCACTAGGAGCGTTGTGTGAGCGATCACTGGACATTGCGGGTTGAATCGGCATATGTACAAGTTGAGGCTTTCAGGAACCACCGAATGCTCTTGTGGATTGGGGGAGGAAACGGGTATACACTTAATAGACACTTTTAGTCCGCTCGACATTTGAATTTTAATTGAAACTTCAAAAATTTGACACAAGATGGCACTATAAAAATCTATTGTTTGTGTGCTGATTTTACGCATATACCGTACGTAATTACGCATATATTGTACGAAGTTCGATTGTAACGCAGTGAAAAATTTAAAATTGAACCACTTTAAAAGCGTCCTATTTGTGAATGCCACAAGTACCTTCAGCTAAGGCGTAAGATCTTAGGGGAATATTTCGTGGGATCATCCCAAATCGCTAATGTGGGACCTGCCACACTTGACAGATTTTTGGTAGCGACAGGAAGGCTTGCATGAAGATTTAAATGATGACCGGGAAGGAAACAAAGGATCGTAGGATCGTCCCAAACTTGTAAAACTAAATGTGAAGTTAAAACCGTCCCCACGCACATGTTGCTCCGCCCCTTGTCTTTCTTACTTTTAAATACAGTGAGAGAATTGCAAGCTTGTGCACCTTTTCCATTTATTTTTTATCTATCTTCTCACGTGTTCGCTCATATTCTGTTCACGTAAAACTTGTTTTTTTGGTTGAAATAGGTAAAACTAAATGTTGCACAATCTTATGATTCTCTTCCTGTAGATCGATTCACTTGAGAGAATTCGAAAATATTCCAATGAAGAGAGCGGTTTTTGAATGTGCGACTCCGTCAGTTTTGAGTTACCGTTTGATTCATACGAATATGA
>CM055405.1:23059127-23079853 GCA_029228625.1 Pseudolycoriella hygida | reverse complement strand
TTTATAAAAAATGTATAATTTTGTTCCAACAAAGGTTCATTTGCGGGAAGTTTTATTGTATTTCTTTAAAATAAAGAAGAGTGCGACTAAAGCTCATCGATTACATGTAGAAGCTTATGGTGAACATGCTCTATCAGAAACTACATGCAGACACTGGTTTCGACACTTTAAAAGTGCTGATTTTGATGTTGAAGTTCGTTGAAGACAAAGAGCGTTCAGGTGGTCCAAAAAAATTTGAAGATGAACAATTACGTTACTCGATGAAGACTCATGTCAAACGCAAGAACATCTTGCAAAATCATTCGGAGTTGATCGAACAAACGTCTAAAAGCAATTGGAATGATTCAAAAGATGTCACATTGGGTGCCTTTTGAATTGAAAGAAAGAAACGTTGAAAGAAGGAAAAACACTTGTGAATTATTGCTTCAAAGGCATAAAAGAAAGGGATTTTTGCACCGAATGGTGACTGGTGATGAAAAATGGATCTATAACGAGATACCCAAACAATTAAAAGCTTGGGTAAGGCCAGGTGAGTCAGGTTCGCAACCAAAACGAAATATTCACTGTTCGAAGAGTATGCTGTGCATCTGGTGGGATATGAAAGGTGTGGTGTATTATGAGCTTCTGAAACCTGGTGAAACAATTAATGGGGAACGCTATCGACAACAATTAATGCGCTTGAAGCGAGCTCTGACCGAAAAACGACCAGAACGAACCGATAGACATGACAAGTTAATTTTTCTACATGACAACGCTCGTCCACATGTCGCAAAAGTTGTGCAAAACTATTTAATTGGAACGAACTGGGAAGTTCTACCCCACCCGCCATATTCGCCAGACATTGCCCCTTCTGATTACTACTTATTCGATTGCATGAATAACGATTTGATGGGACATCGGTTCACTTCTTTCGAGGATATCGAAAAATGGCTGTCTGATTGGTTTGCCTCAAAAAATGAGGAATTCTTTCGACACGGAATCCGTAAATTACCTGAAAGGTGGGAAAAAGTAGTGGCTAAATGGCTAACGATGGACAATATTTTCATTAACGTGTGTTCATTCGTTTTGTTATTGAAATGAACGCTTAAAAATAGCGAGAACTCATTCACAGAGCAAATACAAATTAATTCTAAAAACGTTTTTTGACTTTGGTGTATGGTAATAGATTCTCTTCTGGTCAAACTCAATCAATCTGGGATTTTAACGATGTCTCCGTTATTATTGGAGGAACCTGTCCGACGACTTTGGGGGATCTGAAGGGCTAAAAGTAGTAGAAGAATGGTGTAAAGAGGAAAAACTCCGAGTAAATCCGAGAAAAACGAAATTGATTCTTTTTAAAGGAAAGAACAATGTAAATGAACTGGAGCTTGGTAGTTTGAGACTCTTTGGTTAAACACTTAACCCAAGGGCTATGGTAAAATACCTAGTAGTCACCTTCGACCATAGAATGACCTGGATAATGCACCTAATAGACAAGCTAGAAAAGGGAATTGGAATTTTCTGGATGTGCAGAAATGCCTTCGGAAGGAACTGGGGCCTATCCCTAAGAGCCATCTGGTGGATATACACAGTAGTAGTTAGACCAATGTTCTGCCATGGGTGCATTGTGCATAGGGACGACTAAAAAAGGCTGGACAAACTCCAGAGGTTAGCACGTTTGTGCATGACAAGGGTGAAATTCAGCATAGCCACAAAGGCTCTAGAGGCCCACCGCTCGATTTACACGTAAAATCCATAGCCTTCAGCTCAGCTCTAAATATCCAATGTAATGGATTCTGGGCACCGGACTCGACTAAAGGGCATATGGCAATTACAAACCTAATAGAAGATGAAACCCTACTTATGAGGAGTGACCAGATTTCGACTATCTTGATGCTGGACGATAACTTTAGGTGTGTCATACCGAGCAGGGAAGAATGGTTAAGCATGGAAAAAATCTATCCCCCAGTGGATGGCCTAGTGAGCTACACAGACGGATCCAAGAGAGAAAGGCTGTCTTGAGCTGGCTTCATCAGTGATGAAGTCGGTATTGAAGGTTCCATATCGCTGGGATACTTTACCACTGTAATGCAAGCGGAGCTCCTAGTAATATCTGAACTGGTTAGCACCGAGACTTTCAAGAATCTTCAGCATTGAAGACTCTACATCTTCTCGGATAACCAATCCTCAATTGAAGCTCTAGAATCCCCCATGGTCAAGTTCGGCCACGGTGATTCAATGTAAGGAAAATCTCAACGAGCTGGGTAAAAAGAACAATGAGGTTACGATTCTATGGGTGCCGGGACATTCTGGTATCCAAGGGCATGAGAGAGCTGACGAATTAGCAGACAAGGGAGCAAACCAGTGCCCGATTGGGCCAGAACCCTTCTGCGGTATAACGAAGAATGAAAGAAAACGCATTATCAAAAACTGGCCCGACGTGCAGCATGGGAAAGACTGGAACAGGTACGAAGGGGGTATGCTCACAAAAATTTTCTGTAAGGCTCCTCTAAGGAATTTCAGTGAATGTTTACTGGACCTTGACAGACCTAACATTAAAAGAGTAGTTGAAGTTCTGACAGGACACTATGAACTCAACAAATATCTCAATGTTATAGGATGTGCAGATAAACCCAAATGTGCCTGTGGCTATGGTGAAGAAACTGGTGTCCACGTCATCAGTGACTGCTTAAGATACAGAAGCAATAGACAACGGATCTTGGGCGAACCAGAACCAAGCCTACCTGACCTTACAACAGATAAAATGAAGGTTCAGAACCTAGCCTTTTTCCTTAAAAGTACAAAGAGGCTTGACTGGTAGTGAATTGGCACAAAGACATCACACGGATACAGACACAACGATAATAAACCCTGACAAGACACACAATCACATGGATATGACGCTTACACATTTTTTTTTTTATATTTGGGCCATTCCACTCAAAAGTTGAAAATAAAAAAGTGGATGACCTGGGAACCACGTTTTCCGATTAAACCGTTCGTCTGACAATGTTTTTTTGTATGAGAGACTTGAAGAATAAGTTTTTCCTGAAAAATGTTTCATATATCACAACTCTCGCACCTTTGTACGTTTCAGGAGATTAACACGGTTCCCAGGTCATGTACGAAATTCATTGCATGGAATTGCCCATTTATTTGTTTTATTTCTCCAAACACATCTTTCTTTATGAAATTGTATAATTGAATTGCTTTATTTATTTAATATAACAATAAGCGAAGAAAGGTGGGGGCAAGGGACCAAATTACAAATTGTCTAGGTTCCCGTCAAATTAACTTTGACGCCCCTCACACCTTCAATCTAATCTAATCTATCCCCTCACTTCGAAAACGTTAACAGCGAATATTTTTCATAGGAATTAATTTTCACAAAGTACACACGCTAAAAAATACCGTTTTTTGACTTCCCACCCTCACACGCACGTTTTCATACATTAGGATGTACGGCAGTACGCTTTTTTGAAACCCTCTCCCCCTCAGTAGCGTGTGTACTTCGTGAATGGCCCCTAAGGTTGGCGGAGATTTTTATTACTTCAACAAGTATCCCATACAGATGGAGTGACATTTTTCATTGATTCCGCTTGAAAAACTCCTAATTATGCGTTTCGCTCTTATGCTACCTACACACTTACATAGACGAGCACATCTTTCTTTTTCGGGCTCTTGTAAACATAAGAATACCATACGTTCAAAACTCCTTCAGACGAATAGAAACGTATACCTTGCCAGAAAGGCTCTGTAATTATTTTTTTCGGCATATTCTTTGTTTTTAAATAGAACAGGAAATAATTAATCCGAAATGCTGTGTTTCTCACGCTCTAACTTATTCAGTAAGTGGAGTTTCTCCCACACGCTGCTTGTGTGTCGAATAATGAACGAGACGAAAACTTTTTGAATCTTTATTTTATATGCCTATGTAGCAGCTAAGCAGTGAAATGTAGAGATGTAGAATAATCTCATTAGAGAATTTGAAAGAAAGTAACCGTAAAAATTAAATATTCAAATCAGTGCTTGCGATGTGAGGTGTAATGCACACAATCTAAAGAGTCGACGACAATGTTTTTTTCAGATTCAAAAGCAATCAAATAACCGGGTGTCACTCACCATTAAAAACCAATAATGTTGCGTGCTATTTCCTTTTCCCTGTACGTTACAGACATCGTCATCATTGTACTTTGTGGCCATTTATAAATTACAAAACGTAAAATACAGATTTCTAGACCCCTCCCCCTCCCCTCTAACACGCAAAAAGTGTCAAATTTGACCCAAATTTGTTAGTCCTGTCACGCTTGGCCTCACCCTCTTGCATTACTTGATTTATGAACGACCCCTTTACAGAATATGAAGGAATGAACTTTGAGATCTTTCGTTATCAGCTATCAGGCTTGTCAGTTAGCCCTATCGAGCTAGTCGATACTAACTAACGAAGCTTCTTCTCAACCTTTCCTAACCGAACATTGGAAGGTTCTCTTTGGCAGAAATTTATAGAAATTGTTTATGATTTTTCAAAATTTTACATAATTCGGCAGTGGCGTAGTTAAGTCACTGTTTATAAATTACAATCCGCTCGTTAAGCAAAACGAAGTGACTATTCGCCGGCGCCGGCGAATAGTGAGAAGATATAAAAATGGCTATTCGCCGGCGCCGGCGAATAGTCTTAAGATATGAAAATGGATATTCGTCACCGCACTTCACAAAATGTTACGATACTCTTAGGTAGCGAAACTAGAAGAGTTATCCTTTTATGAAACGTCACTAGAAAAAACACTAAAAATATTGGTAAAATCTTGAAATCGATAAGAAACTTGGTGACAAGTGAAATAACGGCCAAAGATCGTGTGATTTTGTAACGAAAATACGAAACTTGTGAACTTGCGATTTCAGGAAACGTCACGAAGGCCTAGGGAATTTGTCCATTTACGAAATTTAGGAACCAAGGCGGGTAACGAAACAAGGGACCTTGCGCTTCAAGGAAACATCACGGAAACCTAAGGAATTTGTTCTTTTACGAATTGTCCCAAAAACTAGGTCGCTAAAGACACTAATAAACTTGCGCTTTTAGGAAACGTCAAACGTCACGAAGGCCTATGAATTTTTCCTTCTACGACAAGCCACGAAACCTAGGTGGGTAACGAAACTAGGGACTTTGCACTCTAAGGAAACCTCACGAAGACCTAGAAATTTTTCCTTTTACGAAATGCCTCGAAACCTAGGCGGGTAACAAAAGTAGGGACTTTGCGCTTTGAGGAAATATTCACGGATACCTAGCGAATTTGTCCTTTCACGAATTGTTCCGAAAACTAGGTCGCTAAGAAAACTAGTGAACTTGAGCTTTAAGGAAACGTCAGAAAGACCTAGGAATTATTCCTTTTACGAAATGCCACGAAACTTAGGTGAATAACGAAATTAGTGACCAAATATATGAAAATAACTAACAGCACTAATCCTGAAATAAACGAGTTCAGGCCAGACAACATTTTCATATGTGGTTGCTATTCGATGGCGCCAGCGAATAGGCACTTTCATATATTCTGACTATTCGCCGGCGCCGGCGAATAGCCATTTTCATATCTTCTGACTATTCGCCGGCGCCGGCGAATAGCATCTACCTGAGCAAAATGGACCATCACTTTTTGCTGATACATCCACCCTCAACGCTCCCCCCACACACATGGACTACCTTCCTCACTTTGTTTCATTGATGTAAAACAGTGTTTACCTCGAATAGAAGGGGCTCGTGAATTTCTATTTAATTTCAAGTATTTCTTCATCCCAGCAAACAATGAGCTGGCGTCCTCCTCTATGTGAAACGATATCAAACATGTATTTTTGAATCCCCCTGACTCTGAGGAACGCAATTGTGTTATGGTGTGAAACTCCAGAAATTCACCATGACAAATCGTATGGCTTGACGTTAGTAACACAGTGTGACGAGTGTGACAGTCAGAGGTACAAAGAGGTGTGAAGTGGTGTCTCTCTCCTCTTTCGTTAAGTTGTGCAGAACAAAGTTTATTGTGGTACCTGTGGGACGGTAATCAATTAGAATTGAATTCACTGGTATATCCAGTCAAAGAAAAGATCCCAACTGAAATCTCCTTTTGATCTTCGAAACTAAGATCTTTTATTTTTATAGAACTTGGTAGCTTGTTTTTCTAAAGTTAGCGAAGGCAAACTAGTCGACGTTTAAAAAAAATCATTTCCGAAAATTCACTCGAGTTTTTCACTACTATGATTCGGCAACATTGACAAAATGTTTCACATAACCAAATCTAGTCATAAAAAACAACAACAAACGTTTCGATGATTGAAGTGGACACCCGGTGAATGAAATGCTAATTCGCGGATTGTGTCACAATATTGCAAGCGAGTCTTTTAGGCAAGACAACATTGGAAAAGTGTTGTATCCCAGTGTTGCCAAAAAAATTTCAACTATAAAACCATTCATTCTTTCGCAATTTGAAATGTTTTCATCAAATGGTATTCTGTGTGCGATGACTTTTTGCCTTTAAAATTTTATTATGCATTTCGGGTATTTGAAATGCAAATTGAAAATAAATTGAATTGATATTTCCGTTCAAATTCTTTGTATGTTTTTCAAAAATTTTATGCACTTCACTTTACTTTTTAGACCCGTACGAATTCAGTGTCCTATGCGTTTACTATTTCGTTTGTTACAATGTCAATTGAAGTCATTTTTTCAGTTATCAGTGACTGAAGTGAACGAAATTCGAGCATTTTAATTTTTTGAAGCGAAATTATGAGAGAAATGGTATTTCTGAAATTAAATCTGAAAGAAAATTTTGACTCCACGACTGGGACCCGAACCCAGAATCTTCACCTTTCCGGGGTGCTGCTCTAACCAATTGAGCTACCGTGGACATTTTCAATTCAGATCTAATTTCAAACCGTTGCTTACATACTAACCCATGCATTTGTAGCTAAAGCTAACACATAGTTCGTGAGAACGATAAATGCGTCGTGGAATTAAAATTTTCTTTCAGATTTAATTTCAGAAATACCATTTCTCTCATAATATCGTTTGTTACAATGCAAATTCGAGTCCGTGAGTAAGGGAAAACCTTCTTCCAAAAGCAAAATTATTCTTTATTCATATAAATACATGTATAAGGCCTTTCAGCCTTTTAAATTACATATATGTCGCATGTTAGAATTCGTGAAAGGAAGCTTACAAAAATGGAAAAATTTTACCTGGTATCGGAATCATGGAAACACAATAGAAGTTTAGCTAGATATGTCACGTAGCCACTGAAGTTCTCGAGTAGATTGAAGTTATAAAACACTAGTAACCAGTTAACGATATGATTCTTTTAACATTCGGTGGTAACGAATTGTAGGTAGTAACACTACCAACTAACATTGACCTTGACATAATGTCGCTATTTACCCTCGGTACAATGGGTATAATCAAGTTAAACGTTCGAATATTTCCGGTCTGCGTTAGGCTCTGGTAAAGATATTTCGGCTCTCTGGACAGGATTGTTTTATGTAAAAGCACACAAGACATGTAATCGAAGTATGAGAACAGATCACATCCAAGGAGTACATTAATGTCATTGTCACTCGAATCGTAGCGACTTAGGCCACAGATAAAGCGCACACAAGCCTTAAACGGACTTTCCAAGACCTTCTTCACTGAAACCATCAGCGTACCCAAAACCTGGCAGCAGTATACAAATTGCGGCATGAGCAGCAACAATCTAGTCCGTCGCGGCAGGAATGACGCATAAGGCCAGAAACAGCGGAGCCCTGCAAAAACTTTAGCTGCAACCGAGCGAGCATGAGGGAGCCATCCTAAGAATACCAAGGTCCATCGAGATGCGAACCGCCTGCGTCTTTCAAACATTTAGCGCCAGACTATTGGCCCCGGCCCAAGCTGATATTGCCCTCAGATCAGCCGACAGCTTATCCATATCATCTAGCATCGAGTCCCGATAGAGCTGAACGTCGTCAGCGAAAAGGCGGATTCGAGAAAATTTAAAAACGTCAGGTAAGTCGTTTATAAAAATCGAAAAAAGCAAGGGGCCGAGAACTGATCCCTGAGTTAGACCGACAGCTACATCACGAAAATCTGAACTAAATCCATTCACCACTACCTAACGTTGTAAAGAATGAAATTTTAGAGAACACGCGTTTTAGCGTTTTAGGGGAAAGTGGCCTAATCTCGGTATAAAGGCACTTCTAGAATTTAGCGGGATGACCCATATCTCTAGATCCATGAGAGTTAGAAAGTTGCTTCCAAAGGCAAAGTTGTAGAGAATAAAATTTTAAAGAAGGGATGCCTCATATATCTAGAACTATGGTGGTTAGAAAGTTGCTTCCAAAGGCAAAGTTGGTGAGAATAACATTTTAGAGAAAATCGCTTCAGGATTTCTTGCAGAAATTCCTATAGCAGAACATAAAACATTGAATTGTTTGCTCACTTTTATGTAGATACGCTCGAGTCATTTAACATCTATTCTGTTGCGTACGGGTCCCTCGCATGCTTTTTTTTGGTTGGCTGTGTGGTGATGAGTTTTAACGCTGTGCAGAGCTATTAAAAAACTTCCACTTTTGAATCAACTTTGGTTATGCAAATTATTAGATTCGCTTCAATTTTGGTGACACAGTTGCTCGCATTCAAAAATGTGTACTCATAGTCTGTATGGATTTCAAGCATCATCCAACGTATAACAGTTCTATACAAAAACAAGCTTTTCGATTAGGGGAAAAATTTCATATTTTGGGCAGCCAGACATGCGCCTCCACTCAAGTCGTGTGGGTAGTGTACAGCCGAGTGTATATGTGAGTTTTTAATGTTATTTCTCCATTCTGTATGTGCCGTTATATTTTGCCAAATGATTCTCCTTAATTTGATTAGTATCTGGAGGTTGGAGCTATGTTTTTCAATGACTTCACCATCTTTAATTTGGAAGTTGGAAAATTTAATTTAGTTTTATTTTGCAGTGCCTAATGTGGGTCAATTAACGTTTTATTGGCACAAATGAACAAGAGAAGTGCTTGTTGTAATTGGACTTTTATTTACTTTTTAATAAAAACATTTAGGTGTATCGTTGGTCCGTGTAAATTCTGTTGCTAATGAACTTGTCTATGGAAATTGTGTTTAAAACGTTTCAATAAGATAAGTTAAAGCGAACGTTTCAGCCAGAATGCCGACGACATTTTGAGTAGAGAAAATTATTACTTGTCGATGTCAGTTTGAATTGAGTAAAAAAATATTGTCTTAGGGATGATTTAAAAGGAAGATTACCATTGTCTACATGCGGCCGAACGTAGGGGTAGGATCTTTAGACGCCGAATTGGCAATAAAATATTGTCTGTTTGTCTGTCTGTCCGTACTCGAGTAAAATCTGACCGATTTTCCCCGAAACGCTCTCGAGCTTGGGTGGGGCACACTAGTATGTAAAAAAAGTTTTATCTCACTAGTGCGAAAAGTGACCTCATGCGATACCGAAATGAAGTACTAAAAAGCGAGTTTTTGTCGGAGAATTGAAAAAACTACTATTTTGAAATTCACCACAAAAACTCTCTTTTTCGTGCGTCATTCCGGTAAAATTTCAATCACACTAGTGAATCAAAATTTCATCACTCTAGTGCGTAAAAGCGGTTTTTACGCGCTACTGCGAATAAAAAGTGCGACACGCATGAAAAAGCGAGTTTTTTGTTGGTGAATTAAAAAAGTCACTATTTTGCAATTCACCACAAAGGTGAGTACAGTCATGGCAAAATGAATATGAGTTTTGTACTTATTACGCAGGTTTTTAGCACCGCCAATCTGACTTAAAGAAATCACGAAAAAAAAATTAGTTGGTTGAGTGATCAGGGCTGTAGGGTCCTTAGTGTTGTCTCAAAATAAGGCTCATAATTAAGTTAGAGCATCCAGGCAAGTTATTTTTAAAAGACGAAGAAGATTGTTCCATTGCATTGCATTGATTTTTTTTGAAATCGTTTTTATTTAGCTAATATGTAGAGCTTCAAATCCACCAAATAATTAGCCGGTGTGACGGAACGTAATCCAAAAGGAACGAACTACCGATTACTTCTTATAATCGCCAATTATTAATTGGATAATAGGGTAAATGCACCAGTTATCGGCTATGTAGTAGTCTCCAGCCAGCATCAGCAACCGGCCATATTTCAATGTGAAATGTGGCCGGTAACTAGTGAAACTACGGTTTGGCCGGACACTACTACATGGCCGATAACCGGTGCATTTACCTTACTTCGTCTTACACTAATGAGAAAATTGCAAAAATCCGTCATGAGCGGCAATGTAAGTGACTTCTTTTTCATTGTGGATATGTCATTGTGGTTATGCACGAGCGGGTGTTCTTTGATTATGTACAAATGATAGATAGATAAGGAGTGTTAGGGGAGGTCTTGTTAGACAGGCACCTGGATCCGTGATCCTTTGTGCCAACTCCCCTTTCCTTCGTTTATTCATAAAATTGATTTTAACAAAGGATAATATTAAGGTAATGTGATCATTAAGTAGTCGAATTCAGTATAAAATGATGAGCAAAGGTTGTGATTCTCAAACCAGCGTTGTTCGTCTGGAGTGAGTAGATTAGTCGGATATATATGTTACCCGAATCTCCTTGTAGTTTGTAAGAATGTCGCAAGTTTCCTTAAGTCTAATTTTTCTACGTTTAACTCTATTTCGTTCAATTCAGGTTTCTCCAATAACCTCATCCTTGCTTTCCTGTACCTCGGGCAGCTTCCTATCACGTGTGCCCCTGTCTTTTCGCTGGCTCCGCATAAACATCTCGGATCATCCTTAATTTTAATGTCAAAGAGATATTTGTTTAGGCTACAATGGTTGGTTATAGCCTCAACAACCCTTTTGACATCTGCTCTATTAAGGTTCAAGAGTTCGCGACTCCAGCTTTTAGGCGGGGTTTTGCAGAATATTTTGGTATGTTTACCCCTTCATAATTACGCCAGGCTTTAGTATGCTCGTTGTGTAACCATTTAGATATTTTCTTCTTTTTAGCTTCTTTCGATATACCGAACCTAAGTTCAGGTCCGATAAATCTTTCACCAGCTCCTAGCCTCGCTAATTCATCTGCTCTTTCGTTTCCCATGATATTCTCATGTCTTGGTACCCAAACAAGCTTAACCTCGTTTTTGACACCAATAACGTTTAGACAACCTTTACAATCCAGGACTAGTCTCGAGTCCACCATCGGCGAACCAAGCGCTTTTATAGCTCTTTGGCTGTCTGAGCATATGCAGATCTTTTTCCCAGACTGTTCTTTAATTACAGCCGAATTGCAAAATTCTATACTAGCGCAGATTTCTGTCTGGGAAACCGATGCGTATACTCCTGTAGAGATGCTGGCTTCTAGGGGAGGGTTAGCACAATGGAAACTAGCGCCTGATAGGCCTTCTCGTTTCGAACCATCTGTGTGATACCCTCCGTCGCGTCGGGGGATATCTGCCATTGTCACTGAGCCACTCATCTGTATCGGGGATTATACAATCAAATACGTCTTCAATGGCTAATTCCATCTTGATCTTGTCGCTAGGCATACTTAATAGGTCATCCCTAATGATATTCCTGATCGTCAAATGCTCCCCATTTAACATAGGTAAGTCCTTCCACTCACCATTACTTTGCAGGTTAATGAAGACATTGTAGGCCGTTGCTTTAATGAACAATTCTTATTGAGGCAGCCGGTTTTTAGCAGTGTGAATTTGAACTATCGGCCACCAGACAATACAACCATGGCTCAGAATCGGTCTGACGACTGCCGTGCAAATCCACCACATCGCTTTAGGGGATAGTCCCCATGATTTACCGAATGCATTTCTGCACATCCAGAATATTCCAATCGCTTTATTTATGTTATCTTCTAGATGCAGAATTCATTCGCTGTCATTCGCTGATTAAATATAACTCCCAGGTATTTCACCATTGCCTTTGGTATAACTATTACGCCAAACAGGGAATATTTGTCTAATCTCGAAATTTGTCCTAAATTTTTCCTAGTGAAGATTACTATTTTCGTCTCAGTCGGGTTTACCTTGAGTTTATTTTCCTTACACCAAAGTTCTACAATTTTTAGAGCGGTTCTAACCAGGTCACATAGGGTTTCTATGAATTCTCCGCATATAAGGCAGGAGACGTCATCTAAAAATCCCTGTGTAAAGATACCTGAGTCATTTAGCCTGACTAGCAATGAGTCGATCACCATACACCAAAGTATGGGAGAGGGCTGTCAAATGGTGTGTTAAGCGCAATATAGTACTCCTTATGTACATTAGCCTCTGTCCACCTACTCCTACATCCTATCCTACCCGTGGTGACACCTGTTATAGTGAGCAACCCCACGAACGATCAGGTAACCAACCCTGGTGTAGTAGTGTGGGTCACTTAGCTGAAGGATGAGGGGGGCTGTCTTCGGGTCGTACCTAGACGCTACGTTTAGAGAGGGCTGAAGACAGCTAGGCGCTATCAAGATGGGATGGCGGCTTAGCATGGTGGCGAAGGATCTCGACGGTAAGAGACAACGGCAGCATGCAAAGTCCTAGTCAGATGGACTACCATCATTCACCAGTGCCACGGGCACATTAAGACCAACGCCAGTGCGGTCTTAATTACGGCATACTGGCAAAGCATTGAACACGGACAAAGAATATCGACCAGCGGATGAAATTTTAGACAAGGGCTGACAACTGTGGTATTCCACTACCTTAATAAGGAAAGGTGACATCTTCACGAAACGGCTAGTGGGCTAATATCATGGTTGCCCCCGTCCCGGTAAAACCTTGGCAGGCCTCCAAGTACGTTCGAAAGCTCGTCCTGTGAAAAGGAGGTGTAGGCTCAGATGAACATTCCTGACTAATACCGATCTGGCTCTGAACGCGGTGCCCCATGAAGGACCGTGTCAACCCTAGCATGGCCTCACTGCTTGCATAGATAACCATGAGATCACGAAGGTAACTACACAATCGAGTTGGAGATAGCGGCTTGGAGGGGGGACCCAACAGCATGGAATTAGGAAAGGAAGGGAAGGAGTTAAAAGAAAATCAACAAGAAAATCAACAGGGAAATCAGCAGAGGAAATCGGAGGATCAGCGGATGGATCAATCGAAGGTTCAGCTATTTGACGTGTTCGCAAGACGATCGAAAGTGGCGAGGTCGCCCCCGGGAAGGGAAGCGAGAAGTATAGAGGTTATCCACACAGACGTTCTCCACAACGACGACAACGATGAACCAAAGCAGACAAAATTGGAGCTAGTTAAAAAGATGGTGAAAGAGTTACACGAATTTATACAAAATAAAAATAACGTGCACAAAGACATTAAGACGAAGGTGATCAGCATTCGAGCCTGCCTAAACGAAGTGGAACAGGAAGATAAGCCGTGGAGGATGCGGAGATTCGAAGCAAATTACAAGAAGGCGAGAGCAGGCATTGAAGTCGGCGAAGTTACTGAAGTTGGCGAAGGTATCGAGGTGCTAGCCACCCCGCTCTCGACAAAAAGAAGACAAACACCGGATATTACGCCCACTCCAAGAAGCGCGGCAAAAAGGAGTAAAAGGGACAGGAGAAACAATGAAAGGACCACAAACAGACTGGATGCACAAACACCGAAGCCCAGTATAAGCGAGTGGAGAGAGGTGAGAAAAAAGAAGAAAGGGAAGAGCGAGAAGCAAAAGCTTAGAAGTCTGAGACCTAAAGCTGATGCTCTAATAGTGGCGGCAGAAACAGGAATGACGTACGCCGATATCCTCAAAAAAATTCCTCAAAAAAATTAAAGAAGAAGCCCAGAAATTAATAAGTGCAGATTATAAAGAACTAGTCAAGAAGTCACTGGGCGAAGCAGCAAAAGTGAGAGCGTTGTCCCACATGACCACGATTGAATGTAGGTATATGGACGAAATCACGACAAGCGAAGACCTTCGAAAAGCCCTGAAAGAGCAAGGTAATATAAATGACGAGATAGATTCCATGACGATACGTATGAGAAAAACGAGAGACGAACTCCAAACGGCGGAAATAAAACTTTCAGTGGACGCAGCGATTAAGATTCTGAAAATCGGCAAGATAAAGGTGGGCTGGTCCGTATGCCCGTTGAGGGAAACCCAGCAGTTGGAAAGGTGTTTTAAGTGCATGGACTTTGGACACCAAGCAAGGAACTGCAAGAACGAAGATAGATCCAAGTTGTGCAGGAGATGTGGGGGAGAAAACCACCTAGCAAGAGATTGCACGAAACCACCAAAATGCCTGCTGTGCACGTCAGAAAATGACCACGTGACGGGTGGAGCGAGATGCCCAGTCTATAAACAGGCGCTTAAATCAAAGACGGGACAAGAATGGAAGTGATCCAAATAAACCTTAATCATTGTGACATGGCACAACAACTTCTTTGGCAAGCCACAGCGGAGCAAAAATGTGACGTAGCAATTATTGCAGAACCGTACCGAATTAATAAAAACAACGGTAACTGGGCTGTTGACAGAGCCGGGATGGCCGCAATATTGACGACGGGAAAGTATCCCATACAAGAAGTTGTATCAGGCACCCACGAAGGATTCGTGATTGCGAAAATTGACGGAGTGTATATTGTCAGCTGTTATGCACCACCAAGATGGACGATTGAACAGTTTGAACGAATGTTAGACTTACTCACAGGAGAGCTAACGGGATTAAGCCCAGTCAACATTGGAGGCGACTTTAACTCATGGGCAGTTGAGTGGGGCAGTAGATTTACAAACGAAAGAGGCTTCATTCTACAAGAAGCGCTAGCTAGACTGAATGTGGTTCTGGTAAACGTGGGAAACACAACTACTTTCCGCAAGAATGGACGAGAGTCGATTATTGACGTGACATTCTGTAGTCCAACACTAGTACCCAGTCTGAATTGGCGAGTGGATGAAAGCTACACATACAGCGACCACCAGGCATTGAGGTACACTTTGAAAAAGAGTACGGTGGCGGCAAGGCAGATGAATCAAGTAAGAGAGCGGAGATGGAAGACGAGAAATTTCGATCAAGAAGCTTTCAAGGAATACCTCCAATCAGAAGACGAAGGCGTTGAGAAATCGGCAGAAGAATTGACGAAAGTATTGGTGCATGCATGCGACGTAGCGATGCCAAGAAGGATAGAACCGAAGAATAAACGAAAATCGGCATTTTGGTGGAACGACGAAATTAGGCTCTTGCGCGCAGACTGCTTCAGGACAAGAAGGAGGATGCAGCGGGCCAAAAGTGAGAGTGCCAGAGCCGCGAGGCGAGACGAACATCGTACGGCAAAACTAACATTAAAGCGGGTAATCCGAGCTAGCAAGAGAAACTGCTTTAAGAAGCTGTGCCAGGAAGCTGACGCAAATCCATGGGGAAACGTGTACAGGATAGCGATGACAAAAATTAGAGGTTCATCAGTGCCAAAAGAAAGTTGTCCTGAGAAGCTAGGAGCCATAGTGAGAGGGCTATTCCCGCAACATGAACAGGTCGCATGGCCGCAAACTCCTTACGACGATGAAATTGAAGACAGACAGGACCGGGTGATCACTATAGAAGAGATTCAGACGGCTGTCAAAAAGCTGAAAAATAACAAGGCGCCAGGACCAGATGGGATCCCCAATGTAGCTTTGAAGACGGCGGCATGCATAAAGCCGGACATGCTCAGATTGACATTGCAGAAGTGCCTCGACGACGGAAATTTTCCTGATATATGGAAGAAACAGAAACTGGTCCTACTACCAAAACCAAGGAAACCACAAGGTGAACCATCATATAGACCTATATGTTTGCTGGATGGTATGGGAAAACTGCTGGAGGCCATGATCCGGAACAGATTACACAAAAACACAGAGGGTGAGCACGGACTGTCCGACGACCAATTCGGATTTCGAAAAGGAAGATCGACGATCGAAGCAATAGAAAGAGTTATGGAGATTGCCGACAAGGCGCGAAAGAAAAAAAGCACAGGGAACCGCTTCTGCGTTATAACGAAGATAGACGTTGAAAATGCCTTTAATAACGCAAGCTGGACGGAGATAGCTAAGGCAATGCATGCTATGAGAGTCCCCGATTTCCTCTGCAGGGTAATGAAAAGCTATTTCGAACGACGGGTGCTAATGTACGATACCAGGGAAGGGAAAAAGATGGTAGACATCACAGCTGGTGTTCCACAAGGATCCATATTAGGACCAACGCTGTGGAATACGATGTACGACGCAGCGCTGCGGCTGCAGCTGCCAAGATGGGTTACGACGATTGCTTTTGCCGACGACCTAATTTTCATAGTTATCGGAACGTCAAAGTTGGAGGTGGAAGTCGTCACGAAAGAGGCGTTGGAAACTGTAGAAAGTTGGATGACAATGGCTAAACTGAAGCTGGCCCATCAGAAAACCGAGATCATGCTCGTGAGCAATTGTCGGAAAACTGAGCGGATTGTAATGAACATCGAGGGGAACGAGATCACATCCACTCGCCAGCTAAAACACCTTGGAGTCATGTTAGACGATCGTGGAAACTTTAATGCCCACGTAGATTATACGTGCGAAAAGGCAATGAAAGCCAATGCAGCACTGGCCATGATAATGCCGAATGGGTTTGGACCGCGCAGCAGTAAAAGGAGGCTCCTAGCAAGTGTTACCCTATCGATACTGCGCTACGGGGCACCAGCGTGGATAAGGGCGTTAGACACAAAGAGGAACCGTAGGAGGTTGATAAAAACCCAGAGGTTGTCAAGCATAAGGGTAGCAAGCGCATACAGAACGATTTCCTCGGAAGCGGTATGTGTGATAGCCGGAACGATGCCTATATGCATAATGCTGATGGAAGACAGTGAATGCCACAGACTGAAGGAAAGGGGGGGCCAAAACACCAAAACAGTGAGGGCACAAGTAAGAGTCGAATCACTGAGTCAATGGCAGCGAGAGTGGGACTCCGCGGAAAATGGAAGATGGACTCATAGGCTTATCCCGGACGTAACCACATGGGTAAATAGGGAACACGGAGAGGTTAGCTTCCACCTGACGCAGTTCCTGTCGGGTCATGGGTGCTACAGGAAGTACCTGCATAGGTTTGGACACGCGGAATCACCTTTCTGCGTGACATGCGTTGAAGAGGAAGAAACTGCAGAGCACGTTGTGTTTGTCTGTCCCCGTTTTGAACAGGAGCGATGTGAGCTGATAGCCGCGAGCAGGCCAGACGTAAACGCCGACAACATAATATCGGAAATGTGTCGCGACGAAGAAGTGTGGAAAGTAGCGGACAACGCAATTGCGAAGATAATGGTGAAGCTACAAAGTGCATGGAGAGACGATCAACGAAGACTGGCAGTTGATCTGAGAAAGTAGGTGCGAAAGCACAGCCCCTCCCCGAAGTAATGCTGTGAGGCGGTTCCGGGGAGACGAGAGCGTGGCGATCAAGGAAGGAGGTTTTAGTTGGTAAAAATCCAACACTACCTGGGTCCAGGAGGACCAGGTGCCTTTTGAAGGTTTCCTCACCCTTGAGAAAAAAAAAAAAAAAAAAAAAAAAGTATGGGAGACAGAATTCCACCCTGTGGACAGCCCCTAATTACTCCCAGTTTTGCCCGGGTGCCATATACTGTGGCTTCAACCGATCTACCACTGAACATGTTTACAATCCACCTTATTGCAGTATCTTCCATGTGTCTATGTTTTGCGGCTTACATCAATGTACCAAAATCGGTGTTGTCGAATGCGCCTTCGATATCCATGAAACAGCCGACAGCGTATTTTCCATTATTGACCATATTTCCAATTTCACTAGTCAATTGATGGAGTGTTGCATCGGTAGATTTACCAAACTGGGGTACCAAGAGTGGGTATTTTTTGAGGATATCTCCTCTGATATAGAAGTCTAAAAGTCTCTCTAATGTTTTTAGTAAGAAAGATGTCAGGCTAATGGGTCTAAAGTCTTTTTCTCTTAGGGGCCGTTCATAAACGATGTCACGCCAAAATCGGCTTTTTTCGTAACCCCTCCCCCTCCCCCCTGTCACGCTAGTGTGACGCCAGCCCAGGAACAAAGGATCATAGCATCTGTGTTTCAAGGCCAGTTGGCCGCCTCGACCAGAAAATCTAAAAAAAAATTGTAGTTAGCGTGTCGTCACGCAGCTCTCGAACCCCTCCCTCCCCCCGGTCATGCTTTGTCACGGATGTCCTAGACCCCCTCCCCCCCCCTCGGCGTGACATCCTTTATGAACAGTCCGTAGTGCGTAGCTCTGCCGGGCTTTGGTATGAATGTGACCCTTACTTTCTTCCACAGTGTATGTATGTCCACAAGGAGACCAGATACACAAACACCGAAGCCTAGTCCTAATGAGTGGAGAGAGGTGAGAAACAAAAAGAAGGAGAAAAAAAAAGAGAAGCCGAAGCTTAAAAGACTGAGACCGAAGGCTGATGCTCTGATAGTGGCGGCGGAAGAAGGAACAACGTACGCTGAAATCCTCAAAAAAATAAAGGACGACCAAACTCTCAAGGACCTGGGCGAAAACGTCTCGAGAATAAGACGAACGCAGAAGGGTGAAATGTTGTTTGAACTTAAGAAGGGCCCAGAGATTAAAAGTGCAGATTATAAAGATCTAGTCAAGAGATCACTGGGCGAGTCAGCAAAAGTGAGAGCGGTGTCCCACATGGCCACGATCGAATGTAGATATATGGACGAGATCACGACAAGCGAAGACCTTCGAAAAGCTCTGAAAGAGCAAGGTAATATAAATGACGAGATAGAGCCAATGACGATCCGTATGAGGAAAGCGAGAGACGAACTCCAAACGGCGGAAATAAAACTCCCGGTGGACGCAGCGATAAAGATTTTGAAAATCGGAAAGGTAAAGGTGGGCTGGACCGTATGCCCGATAAGGGTAACCCAGCAGTTAGAAAGGTGCTTCAAGTGCATGAATTTTGGACACCAGGCAAGGAATTGTAGGGGAGAGGATAGATCCAACCTGTGCAGGAGATGTGGGGGAGAGAACCACCTAGCCAAAGATTGCACGAACCCGCCGAAATGTCTGCTGTGTACGTCAGAAAATGACCACGTGACTGGTGGAGCGAGATGTCCAGTCTTTAAACAGGCGCTTAAATCTAAAACAGGACAAGAATGGAAGTGATACAAATAAATCTAAATCATTGTGACATGGCACAACAACTTCTGTGGCAAGCCTCAGCGGAACAAAAATGTGACGTAGCGATTATTTCAGAACCGTACCGTGTATATAGAAACAACGGTAAATGGGCTGCTGACAGAGCCGAGATGGCCGCAATATTGACAACGGGCAAGTACCCCATACAAGAAGTTGTATCAGACGCTCACGAAGGATTCGTGATAGCGAAAATTGATGGAGTGTATATTGCCAGCTGCTATGCACCACCAAGATGGACGATTCTGCAGTTTGAACGAATGTTAGATTTACTCACAGGAGAACTGACGGGACTCAACCCAGTTCATATTGGAGGTGATTTTAACGCATGGGCAGTTGAGTGGGGTAGTAGATTCACAAATGATAGAGGCTTCAGTCTGCAAGAAGCGCTAGCTAGATTAAATGTGGTTCTGGCAAACGTGGGAAATGCAACTACATTCCGCAAGAATGGGCGAGAGTCGATTATTGACGTGACATTCTGCAGTCCAGTACTAGTTCCAAGTCTGAACTGGAGAGTCGACGAAAGTTACACACACAGCGATCACCAGGCATTGAGGTACACCGTGAAAAAGTGTACAGAGGCAACAAGACAGATGACTCATAGAAGAGAGCGAAGATGGAGAACCGGAAATTTCGATCAAGAAGTTTTTAAGGAATATCTCCAATCAAAAGACGATCACGAAGAGAAATCTGCAGAAGAATTGACGAAAGAAATGGTGAATGCATGTGACGCGGCGATGCCAAGAAGGATGGAACCGAGGAATGGGCGAAAAACGGCATTTTGGTGGAACGACGAAATAAGACTTTTGCGAACAACTTGTTTTAAGACAAGAAGGAGGATGCAAAGGGCCAGAAACGAGAATGTTAGAATAGAGAGGTCCGAAGAACATCGTAATGCAAAACTAGCACTGAAGCGAGCAATCCGGGCGAGTAAGAGGGATTGTTGGAAGAAACTGTGCCAAGAGGCAGACACGAACCCGTGGGGCAAAGTGTTCAGAACAGTAATGACGATGATGAAAGGTACATTGGGGCCAAAAGAAAAGTGCCCGGATAGGCTAGGTGTCATAGTGAGAGAGCTCTTCCCACAGCACGAACAGATCACATGGCCGCAAACTCCTTATGACGATGAAGCGGAAGACAGACTTGAACGGTCGATCACTGTAGAAGAGATCCAGATGGCTGCACAAAAGCCAAAAAATAACAAAGCGTCAGGACCAGATGGAATCCCCAATATAGCTTTGAAGACAGCAGCATGCGCAAAGCCTAACATGCTCAGATTGACAATGCAGAAGTGCCTCGACGACGGATATTTTCCTCAAATATGGAAGAAACAGAAGCTGATCTTAATACCAAAACCAGGGAAACCGCCATACAAGACCTATATGCTTGTTGGACGGGTTGGGAAAAATACTGGAAACCGCGATCCTGAATAGACTAAGAAAACACACGGAGGGCGAGCACGGACTGTCGGACGAACAATTCGGATTTCGAAAAGGGAGATCGGCGATTGAGGCCATTAAAAAAGTCATAGAGACCACCGACAAGGCGCGGAAGCAAAAAATACGGGGTAACCGCTTCTTTGCTATAACGAC
>CM055405.1:23032485-23058627 GCA_029228625.1 Pseudolycoriella hygida | reverse complement strand
GAAGGAGGTTTTAGTTGGTAGGTCATTAAAGTTAATGGAATCCAACACTACCTTGGTTCAGAAAGACCGGGTGTCTATGAAGATTTCCTCACCCTTATAAAAAAAAAAAAAAAACAGTGTATGTATGTATCCCACCATCAGTAACCGGGCATATTACAATGAGAAATGTGTCCGGGAACTAGTGAAATGGTTTGGCCGGAGACTACTACATGGCCGATAACTGATGCATTTACCCTACTTCGAAAATTTTCGAAAATTGCAAAAATTCGTCATGAGCGGCAGTGTAAGTGACTTCTTTTCCATTGTGGTTATGCCATTGCTGTTATGCACGAGCGGGTGTTCTTTGATTATATACAAAACTAATTATCTTTTCCATGCTCTACATGTGATTTTCAATAAGTCTTATCGACCACGAAAAGTAATTAGAATCTCATAATAGGAAATTTCACCTTTCTGAATAGCTGAAATTCTCCTACCATGTCATTGACATAATTCAAAATTGCAACACAGCCTGCATCTTTAATTTTCTCAAGTACAAATCTACATGGTGCTTTGTTTATGACTTTCCGCTTTCTTTTTTGAAATATGAGTTTCTGAAGTGGGTGTAGTTGTTGTTTTCTTCCTAGCATCACCTCGGGGGATGTTAATTCATTTAGCCTCCTCTGTAGTAAAACAAGGAAGGCAAAAAAAAAAAATCAAAATTTATATTGTAAAGAAAGCGACAAGCGAAGGATTTGGAAATGCTAAAAAGAAGCCATCGTTCAGATGTATAAATCCCATTAATATTATTTTGGAAATAATGTCCTAAGGGACTGCTAAGCAATTATTGAACTTTCGCATTCTTTTGTTTACTTTTCTTCGTTCTAATTAACAATTCGACTTCTAAAAATAGAGAACAATTCTTCTCTTAATATAAATTAAAAATTAATTTTCATTGCCATTAATCGATTTTCAGTCAATATAATTTTGATCTCAATAAAAGACAAGAAATTCATTAAATATAAAAGTTCCGTTATTTCCATTGTCAGAAATTTGTTTATTTTGGCTATCAATCATGACTTATACATCAAAATAATAAATGCTGTGAACAATTTGGAGTAAAAATTGATTGATTTGTTTCCAAACAGATTGGTTTCTACTTCTTTTCGAGATAAGCATTAACCACTTTTCAAGCTACAAGGTCAAAATAACATTTAACTATAAGTTGTACACGTGCCGGGCGTGACACAGAATAGTATACTTTATGCGAGGACTTTATTCTGTAGACATAGTACGTCGATTTTCATGATTTTTGTAACTTTAAGAATCCTGACAGCTGTTGGTGTAACCTTAGGAAATTACGAAAAGTAGAGAGATCACTCTTAGTAAGTTACGTACATAAATCAACGCCCATATAAAAATTTCTTTGTAATTCTTTTTTAAGAGTAAAAAACTTTAAGCTTTCGTTTGAATATCTTTTTACATTAATGGTTTTAGCTCAGGAGTGTTTGTTTTTGTTCACCACAAGGGTTTTTGTGCTTTTCAACATTGGCTGATGATCTCCCTTCTAGCGCTAAACCTGTTGACGGTACCATATTTATTTGTTACAAAAAAACATTCGAAATAATTTCTCATTCGATACAAAGAATGCGTCACAAATGTCTGACCCCCCAGTGTTTATGCAATAAGTCGAATTACCTGGAGAAAAGCTACCTGCTACTGGTAAACCAGTCTTTTTTGTCATTAGTGAGTTTTACCTGTGGCAGGTAACTTTTGTCCAGGTAAGGTGAATTTCTATTCTATATTCTAAAATATCATTCCTATATCAGGCTATGTAGAGATTACCTGAATCATGGGCGCGCGGTAGCGATGAGCCCGTGACGCAAGTCCCAATACGATCAAAAAATTAAGAAAATTTTTTTTCGTAGACGGCGGAACCATATATTGGGAGCTTGAATTAATTCGTGCGGTTTTAGAAGAGATGATGTAGCTCGCGTTGTATGCATTATAGAACATCGTGACTATACTCATTTTTTCGTCCATCCTTAAGCTATAAATTGCAGTATATCTCATTGAGCTCACATGTAAATAACATAGTTTTTGTGAGCTTTGATAGCATATACTTTTGAGCAAAAAAATGTCAAATCGCGGGAATCGTTTTTCTTTTATCAATAAAACTAAAGAGAGGGCTACTCTTGCATCGAACTCCCATCGGAGGTTAAAGAGGAATCTCTTCTGATGATTTTAGAGCCAAAAACAAAAACTTTGACCCAGACCACAAATCAGTATTTCCTTCCCTGTCATAGACTCTTCCCGAAATGGCCAAAATTCTATATTTTTGTGATAAAAAAAGATGTAATCCCAAAAACTGTCTTAAAACTATGCCAGAATATTAGGAATATTAGGCTTTGCATAGCCATAAATCGAAACAATGAACGAAATTACAAAAAAGGGGAAAATAGTGAAAATGTTAGTTGAAAAAACATAAAAAATTCGGGGACATTTTTCAAACTTGGTTAAAAATGAAACATACACAAGATTTATGGAAACTTTTTTTGGCCCCCGCTAGTACCAACAGACATTGCTGCTTCTAATTAGCACTTCCCCCAATCGATCAGGCACACATTGGCTAAGCAGCAGTTCTGTTTTTGCAACGAAGCCAAAAAATGGTTTGATTCTGTTTTGGCTGCCAAGCCGGCCGAGTTAATTTTGTAAGGAATTCAAAAGCTGGCAGAAAGATAGTTAAATGTTGTAGCTTCCGAAAAAAAATACTTTTGAAATAGAATATGTAACCGTTTTCTCATAGTAAAACATCAAATTTTGAAAAAAAACCCGCACGAATTAATTCAAGCTCCCAATATATAATGCTAAGCTTTGACTTTTTCCCTGCGATGCACCCCCCTGAGACCTAGTTTTTCGGATTCTACGTAAAATTTTGATTGAAATCGACATTTTACTCATTAAAATCGGTCCAGTGGATCCGAAGATATGATCATTAGAAAATCGTCATTTTCCATTCAAAATGAGCTATTTCATAGGAGCCAAAGCTAATGGAAGCATCCTACGTTAGTTAGTTAGTGGGCTAGTTAGTTTCAGAGCCATTTGTATGAAAACCGACTTTTTTGGCTCGTGCTCGAAAACGGCTCGATAGCTTTTCTTGAAATTTTGCCAAATGAGATTTTAAAAAAGGGGGTACAGGTCTCGTTTGGTCGCCAGGGCTCTTAGAAGGCGCCATATAAAGCCCATATAAAAGAATGTTTTGTATGTGTGTGGTGTGTGTGTGAGTCTATTCAAAGTATGGATCAAATATGAGCAAAATTTTTGGACTGTGTTAGGATGGAGATAGATGTTTGGTATCAAAGGAAAAGTTGATGGGTTGGGTGTGTAGTGTGTCAGGGTGACCTACAAAATGGCCGACGGAGGTATGGGACGGACTTATGGGGAAAATTATATTTTTTTGAGTTGGAGATAGATGTTTGGTGTCAAAGGAAAAGTTGCTGGGTCGGGTGTGTGTGTGTAGTGTGTCAGTGTGACCAAAAAAATGGCCTACAGTGGTATGGGACAGATTTAGGGGGAAAATTATTTTTTTTTTAATTCTTTTTTTCGTTGAAGATAGATGTTTCGTGTCAAAGAAAATTTTTCTTCGCCGGAAATTTTTTTCGCCGGAAATTTTTTTTCGCCTAAGTTTTTTTCGCTGAATATTTCTTTCACCGAAATTTTCTTTGCCGGAAATTTTTTTCGCCGGAAATTTTTTTTCGACAGAAATGTTTTTCGCTGAAAATATTTTTTTCGCCAGATATTTTTTCCGCCGGAATTTTTTTCTCCAAAATTTGTTGTTCTTTTCTTCCAAAACTACTGATATCACAACAAAAACCCTTTTTAACAGGGAAATGTGACGCAAGTCCTCGTCTCTTCTTCCAAAACAACTGCTACCAATTTGGGTGACGCTTACAGCTTCGGAACGCAAAAAATTCTTTTGAAATATTTTCATGTTTGATACACACAAATGCCGGACCCTCCCAACGTAATAAATTTTCTGCGCTTTCAAATTTCGCACGCCAAAAAATTTGGCTACCCGTACTCCACACATCATGCAAAACTTAATTTTTTTTTTCGTGTCAAATCTGAAAGAACAGAAAAACTATAACATTGGGGGGTCCAAGAGAAAAACTATAACATCGGGGGGTCCGGCATTTGTGACGCATTTCTTTAATCAAAAATGAAAATATTTCGAAAGAAGTTTTTGCGTTCCGAAGCTGTAAGCGTCACCTAAATTGATATCAGTTTTTTTGGAAGAAGAGACGAGGACTTGCGTCACGTTTCCCTTTTAAAAAGGGTTTTCGTTGTGATACAAAATTACCCACCACAGTTAAGATTTTTAAAACAAGTTGACGAGATACGAGATCTCAACAAAAACATTCCCCCAAATTGCCCTCACTCTACGATTTCGTCTTCATTGATGTGATGACTGCGTAATATTCTTAAGTTAGTGGAGAGTTTCTAGCCAGAGCAAAGTAAATTGCAATCATCTTGAAATTCATAGCCAGAGTAACAATTTCACTTACTCGAGTTTCATAACTTCACCCAGAAACTCACACCCTCACTGAAAATAGATTTTCTTCACTTACCTAAGGAAGCGTTCTACAAATAAAAGGAGAGATTTAGCTCCTAGGTGTGAAATAACCAATTTTCTCCCCTCATTTGATTTTTCGAACAACAACTGTGCTATACGACCAGCGAAATCGTTTAGAATATGAAAAATAGATACGTAAATAAACAAAAAAAACTGCAAAGTTCAATTTAAACAGCTGTGTTGGAAAAACGGGAAAACATGAAAAAAAACACATTCTTTTCAACTACCAAATTAAATTTTCGTAACAACCCATTTAAGACTTAACACTTCAATTCGCTCACCTACATACAATAAGAAGATGTATTTTTTGTGTACAAAATCGTGTCAAACGACAAGACCAAACATCAAGTACAACATTTCTTACAATATTAAGCATATGCAATGTTTGAGAATGATGATCTCCTTTTAAGAGGTAAACAAAAAAAGAAGTTGCTTCTAGCATTCCATTATACTTGTGCGGGAACGACATAAAAGTCAAAAATAAAAAGGAATAAAAAATTTTAATATAAATTAGTTCGTTTTGTCTACACTCTCAACTCTCAATGTAATTCATTTTTTTAGATTCCACGGAAATTAATCTTATTTTGCAAGCAGAAAAAGAATAATGTTTACACTTAAATCTAACAACATGGCTTTTTTTCGTCAGCTTCGCCAAAACGTTTCCCTATCTTCCTTACTCAACGTAATAAGAATAAATATACAGTGGAAAATCTTTGCCGCTTATTTTATGTAGTTTTTCTTCATTTTTTTTCGTTGTGCTGTGCTCATCGAAACGGAAACGATGTAATTTTCTTGCTATGCTTCGTTCATGTTATGGCATATATCAATGAATGTGGATCCGTTATATCCGAACAGATCCATATGAAAATTTATTAAGTAACAGCTTTTTCTTGCTGTGCTGTTGTTATAGATTTTTCATATTTTGAATAATGTGATTGAATAGACGAGAGCAACTATTGCCGAAAACTTTTCCTCATTTCTGCTCCCGATTATTGTTAATGACATTTTCGTTTTTATAGGTATTTTTGCTTTCTTCAACTATTTTCTTAACTTGGCTTCCTTATTAAGTTAAGTGAACGAACAACAATCGATTAAAACAAGTATTCGAATTTCTTCAAAAGAAAATTCAGCTATTTGTTTCTGCAGGCTAGAAACTAGCCAACAGAAGCAAAAAAAAGTCCCCGTACGGGGCCCCCTACACTTTCAAAAAATTTTTACTTTTTGAAAATTTCGTAATTCCGAAAAATTTCGAAGTTATCTCAAACCAGTTTTTTGAACTGATCTCCTGATCAGCTTGGCAGATTATGGTCATTGTCCTACAAGTATGACTTTTAGGGAAAATTGAATACGGCGGACAACCATCACAAATTCAATAGAACGATTTTTCGCACGGGTCTAAAAATTAAGTTTTCTCTGATGCTATGTGAATATTGTGGGAAGTAAAAGCTAATAAGCTTGGCAAACCGTGAAAATTAAGCTTTTTCTGATTCTTTTTGTATATAGCGTGACGTAATGTGGAAGCTGATAAACCATTGACATCGGTGATTCATAGGTGAATCACTGTTGATTGACTAATGAATCACAGATGATTGACTAATGAATCACAGATGATTGACTAATGAATCACAGATGATTGACTAATGAATCACAGATGATTGACTAATGAATCACAGATGATTGACTAATGAATCACAGATGATTGACTAATGAATCACAGATGATTCACTGATGAATCACAGATGAGTCACTAATGAATCACAGATGATTGACTAATGAATCACAGATGATTGACTAATGAATCACAGATGATTCACTAATGAATCACAGATGATTCACTAACTAATCACAAATGATTCACTAATGGATCACAGATGATTTACTTATGAATCACAGATGATTCACTAACTAATCACAAATGATTCACTAATGGATCACAGATGATTCACTAATGAAACACAGATGATTCACTAATGAATCACAGATGATTCACTAATGAATCACAGATGATTCACTAATCACAGATGATTCACTAATGAATCACAGATGATTCACTAATGAATCACAGATGATTCACTAATGAATCACAGATGATTCACTATCTAATCACAGATGATTCACTAATGAATCACAGATGATTCACTAATTCATTCATTCATTGACATTTATTTATAGTCAGCAGACATTCAACAAAAATACATAGATACATAAACATTAAAATAAGTATAAATATGTTAGAACATCGTAGATATTGTCACAGATAAGTAATAAAAAACTTAAGCGAGTTAAATTAGATTAGAATATCACAGAAATTGCGTCGTCATAAGATGGTGGTTTCACTTAAAGTTGTAAGAAGGACCCAAATGCACTGTCTGGAAGTTTCAGGAGCGCCTGGCGAAAAATTGTATGAGGAAGTGTAGGGTCTATAAGTCCTGCGGCAACATTGAACATCCGACAGGCTTCATTGAACGGTGAGTATCGAGAGTGATCAATACGAGTTGGTCCTAGGAATATAAGACCATTATTCCTTAGGCATCTAGAACGAAGTGTAATGCGGGATCTAAGCAGCGGTGAATCGATCTACCCAGTCAAGATTGAGTGAATAAACAAAACAGATGAGTTCATCCGACGTCGAATGAGCGTCTGAAGATCGAATTTAGCGCACCTCTCGACATATGGACTTAACACGTAACCATTCTCTGACCGGTCGCGATAGTCATCATTGAGAAACATGACAAATTGTTTTTGAGTACTCTCGATTGTCCTCCTGTGAGTGATATGATGTGGCGACCATACATTTGCAGCGAACTCTAGGTTGAAACGCACCAACGTCTTGTAGAGGATCTTTATGACGTCATCAAAATATTGATGTTGTCGTTTGACAATGTTCAAGACTCCTTTCGATTTATTGCTGATGTATTCCAAGTGTAGGTTGAAGTTCATTCTAGAGTTCATAAGGGCACATAGATGATTCACTAATGAATCACACATGATTCACTAATGAATCACAGATGATTCACTAATGAATCACAGATGATTCACTAATGAATCACAGATGATTCACTATCTAATCACAGATGATTCACAGTATTGGTGATTCACCGGTGAATAATAGGTGATTTCCATGTATCGCTACTTAATAAGGGGCTTTACTTGCCACAAGTATAAGTCTGCATTCTCAGCTAAAAGACTTAAACTCAAAATTCAGGAGCTCTGATGGCAAGAACAAAACAAAATATTTTAGTTCGCTACCTTGAGTTGTAGAGCTGAGAATGGACATGACAACGCATAACTAAATATTTTTCAAATTGGCAGCAGCCTACAGGGCTGTAGAAAACAGTTGTGCTAATAAGCATCTGCAAACATATTATGTTTGTCATTAATATGTTATGTTTTTTAGAAATTTTTGAGTGTGAACGAAACAGTATATTTCAATACATCCCAATACATACAAGTTGTGTACGTACGCGCGTGTGAAGCACATCGGAGTGTGTATGGGGTATCATTGAAAGATATTTTTCTGTATATGCGAGAGTGTCTTGGTGCGGATAGAGTGAAATCCACTTTTTGCAATTCACCGACAAAAACTCGCTTTTTCGTGCGTCATTTCGGTGTCGCATGAAGTCATTTTGCCGCACTAGTGCGATGACAGTTTTTTTAAACACTAGTGCGATGAAGGTTTTTTACGCACTACTACTAGTGCGATGACGGTTTTTTACGCACTACTTGAATTGAATTTTTATATTAAAAGAAAATCTCGCTTTTTGTCGGTAAATTGCAAAAAACGTCGTTTGATACACGTTACGTATGCTGGTATTTTAACGCACACGATGTGCTGCCGATACGAGCCGAAGGAACATATAGTGCGTTAAACTACCTTCATACGTAACTTGCATCAAATATTACTATATGCGTACCGTAAAAGTATTTTTTCACTCACAAGTGATGCAAAAATCACACTTATACACTCTCGCATGTGTAGACAAATATTCTCCACTGCTTTTCGCTGCATGTGCACCAGCACACTCTCAACTTTAGGAAAAAAATCACTTTCATATACGCCATTACACACTTGATTTGTACTTTCTGTTGGACTTCGCCCGCGTGTACGTCAATATCTTGTGCGTATTCGGGTATATTGAAATATTTATACTATAGCCAATTCCATCGTAAACCCATACATTGTCACTACCATGTCACCTGGGGAACGAATGTGTTTTGTCTCATGTTAAAATAGATTACATTGAAAGAGTGAAAGAGATGAAATTCGTTACCCAGGTAACGATGGAATTAGCCCTATACGTACTATATTTCTATACGTAAACATTTACGAAATTAACGACATCCATTTCTCTGAGTGTTGGGTCCTGATGTTTGAACGATTCAAATTCCTAGAAATTTCGGATGCTTCACGTAAAACAGAAACGCCAGACACTGGACGAGGGTGAAGAGATGGCTTAATCAAATTCGGAAAAAATGACGTCTAGCAAGTGTTGTGTTTCAATCTTGACCATTCGACAATTCGATGCAAAAAACACAACTGCTTTTGACACAAAGTGTGCCCTTTCTTTAGAATCGTTCGCATTACCGAAACTACTAGCTTTTCTTTGTTCACCCCAGAAGTACCTAATAATTAAAAGCCTCGAAACTACCTTACTGAATTATAAATGGCGTTGTATTAAAGAATATATTCATTAAACACAGCCGAGCTATATTTCACTTTTATTTTCGGCAATGAAGCGTAAAAGAAGCAAATAAATATTTAAAAACAAAATTTTGCCAAAATAAATTAGCAGAAAAGTTAATTATTTTATGTACTCTGTTAATACCCAGGTGAATAGGAAATTTATAATTCATCATTGCGTGGTATTGATGTACGATACTTGCACATTTTCATTTAGGAGCGTTCTTGTAATAAGAATATGATTTAAAATTCAAACGGAACATGCAAATAAAATTTAATCAACTGGAACACAAACAGAAAGTTTATTATTTATCATTTTAACAAAGTCAAAGTAAATTCTTTGAAAGTCAAGTTAAGAGAAGTCAATGAGAGTAATTGAAATACATATTAACGGAAATTTCAGGTCTACACCCAAAACTTTTGTTTCAGAGCTTCAACGTTGACAAACTGAACGAGTTGAATTTGACCAATCCAGATATATTTGGAGCAAATAAACTTCAAAAGGCAGAGTTGATTGTTTAAAAGATGCTCCAAAGATGCATAATTGTTGAAAGCGATGGAAAAATGATGTATTAGTAATGTATTCATGATGTATTTGTGTAATATGACGATAATGTAATGGTGATTTGTTAATGGTGCATTGCCGATTGGTGATTTATTGCTAAAGCGTCAGTGATGTAAAGTGATTACATTAGAGAAACTCACGATGTAAGGATCGGAGTGGGTCGACCCAGACTTGACCCACAGTCTTAGCGGGTCGACCCACACCTGAATCACAGTTTTAAAACGCTTAGAAAAACGAATAAGAATCGGAGTGTGTCGACCCAGACTTGACCCACAGTTTTAACGGGTCGCCCCACACCTGAATCACAGTTTTAGGACGCTTAGAAAAACGAATAAGGATCGACCCAGACTTGACCCACAGTTTTAGCGGGTCGACTCACACCTGAATCAAAGTTTTAGAACGCTTAGAAGAACGAATAATAATCGGACTGGGTCGACACAGACTTGACCCACAGTTTTGGCGGGTCGACCCACACCTGACCCACAGTTTTAGAACGCTTAGAAAATCGAATAAGGATCGGAGTGTGTCGAGCCAGACTTGACCCACAGCTTTAGCGGGTCGACACACACCTGACACACAGTTTCAGAACGCTTAGAAAAACGAATAAGGATCGGATTGGGTCGAGCCAGACTTGACCCACAGTTTTAGCGGGTCGACCCACACCTGAATCACAAATTTAGAACGCTTAGAAAAACGCATAAGAATCGGAGTGTGTCGACACAGACTTGACCCACAGTTTTACCGAGTCGACCCACAGTTTAAGAACGCTTATAAAAACGAATAAGGATCGGAGTGGGTCGACCCAGACTTGACCCACAGTTTTAGCGGGTCGACCCACACCTGAATCACAGTTTTAGAACGCTTAGAAAAACGCGTAAGAATGGGAGTGTGTCGACACAGACTTGACCCACAGTTTTACCTGGTCGACCCAGACTTGACTCACAGTTTTAGCGAGTCGACCCACACCTGTATCACAGTTTTAGAACGCTTAGAAAAACGCATAAGAATGGGAGTGTGTCGACACAGACTTGACCCACAGTTTTACCGGGCCTACTCAGACTTGACTCACAGTTTTAGCGAGTCGACCCACACCTGTATCACAGTTTTAGAACGCTTAGAAAAACGCATAAGAATGGGAGTGTGTCGACACAGACTTGACCCACAGTTTTACCGGGCCTACCCAGACTTGACTCACAGTTTTAGCGAGTCGACCCACACCTGTATCACAGTTTTAGAACGCTTAGAAAAACGCATAAGAATCGGAGTGTGTCGACACAGACTTGACCCACAGTTTTAGCGGGTCGACCCACACCTGACCCACAGTTCTAGAACGCTTAGAAAAACGAATAATGATCGGAAAAGCGATTTCTGTGACTTCTGCAACTTTGGGTCAGGTGTGGGTCGACACACTCCGATCCTTATCACGACGACGACTTTAAAAGTTTCTTAATTTTGGACATTCCAAACGAATCTGTCAAAACCATTGAAAAACCAATTTTTTTTATAATTATTTGCTGAAAATTAGCATTGGAGCCAATTATTATTAATGAAATCCGTAGATCTGATGCTTGCGAAGCGATTGACAGATAGCTGGTAAAAATTGTTTATAATTCTGAACCACATTTGATCAACAAACACGTGATTTGATGGATTTAACGTAAAAGTCAATGAGTTCATGTTTGTCTTTGAATTGTGCCTAAAAACACACTAAATTTTTTCCAGCTATCTGTCAATCGCTTCGCAAGCATCAGACCTACGGATCTAACGTCGTCGTCGTGAGTTTCTCTATTGTCTATAATAATAAGTCTGAATGACTAAACGACGCTACAAAATTACACTCAAAATGCACAATAAAGTTTGATATTTTGAAGAAGTGATAGAAAGAAAGGGCATTCGAATATATAGAGAAAAATGTAATGTTATGAGGTGTAAAAAATATGGGACCTAACAGGATAAATTTGAGGAAAATTTTACGATTAATATCGCTTGTAGTTATATAGCAAGGAAAAGATTATACATTTCCTGTTACATTTTATTAGATTGTTAGTACTTGCGTCACGGCCTATGAGCTACCCTTCGGACCGTGATGTTTTACAGTACCACAACACCCGCCGATACAACCAGGAAAATATTGTTTGGTTAGAAGTTTAATAAAAATGAAAGAAAAACAACTAAATTCAGTCCACACCATACAATTCGATATCAGAAAAAACTTTATGGTGTAGAATGAAAACGAAAAACCAATTACCTTAAGTGAGAGAGTTTTCGTAAAAAGGAATAAGACGAAAATAAATCGGCTGGTTTTAGTTTTCTTTCAGATATAAGAAAATATTTTATGACGCAGCATTTATAGTTGATATATGTTCAAAGTTGAGTCAACGGTAGAGTTTAATTTAAAAATGGCTGTAGATTACTGGTGCGGCAAATAATATCTCGTTCTAATGTAGGTTATGTAAATAACAAAACTAATGTAAAGAAAATCGATTTTCGCCGTTCAGACATTGGCACTAAGCAGTGTATTACATAATCAAATTATTCCATTAAAACTGAAGTATTAAGTGTTAAAACGAGATAAATTTGTGTAATCTATGATACTCAAACATTGCGCAGTTTCGCAAATATTGGAATTCGAGTGAGGAGCAACAAAGTATAGTGGAAAATGTCTACGAAAATCTTATAGTTTTTTAGACCCATGTGAAGTTCGGATCCATTAGTTTTGCATAGTTTTGCAGATCAAATTCCGATAAAACATAACCAAAGACCCGTACGTATCAGAATAGGTATGGCAAACAGAATATATGTGGCAAAGACACTCGAACGTATCTAAATTTACAAATAAGCACACAGTCCAACGTTTTCTGTTCTTTTATATCTGTAAGAATTTCAAAGATCCATCGAAATTACCCAAGGTGATGTCAAAGGCCCTACCGAAGTACGTCTCAGACCATTCAAATCTAGAAAAGCTTATATCCAAGGACTAAGTCGTTTTTCCCTCAAACCCAGAAACACGTGTTATCTAAAATTTTATTGTCTACAACTTTGTCCTTGGAAGCAACTTTCTACCTCTCATATTCTGGAGATCTGGGTCATCCTGCCCAATTATTGAAGTGGCCATATACCAGGATTGGACCATATCTCCCCAAAATCCTGAAACACGTGTTCGCTTAAATTTAATTTTCTACAACTTCGCCTTTGGAACCAACTTTCTAACTCTTATAGATCTGGAGATCTGGGTCATTCTGCCCAATTATGGAAGATGCCATATACCAGTATTGGGTCATATTTCACCAAAACCCTGAAACAAGTGTTCGCTTAAATTTAATTCTCTACAACTTCGCCTTTGGAACTAACTTTCTAACTCTCACAGTTCTGGAGATCCGGGTCATCCTGCCCACTTATGGAATTGGCCATATACCAGGATTGGGCCATATTTCACTAAAACCCTGAAACACGTGTTCGCTTAAATATAATTCTCAGCAACTTTGCCTTTGGGACCAACTTTCTAACTTTCACAGTTCTCGAGATCCGGGTCATCCTGCCCAATTATGGAAGTGGCCATATACCAGGATTGGGCCATATTTCCCCAAAACCCTGAAACACGTGTTCGCTTAAATTTAATTCTCTACAACGTTGCCTTTGACAGTAAATCTCGATATTGCATAGTTAAGGAAATATAGACGAAAAACTGTTTTCGTATATGGCCAAGAATCTCAATTTCGTCCATTCCATTGGTCCCAGTGCCCAGACCCCTGTACCGATTCCGACAAAATTTTTTCACAGTTTTGTGACATCAAATGCTTTCATTTGACACCAAAATGAGGAATTTCCGTGCTATACTTGCTGAGATATTTGCGAAAAAGTTTCATCCTCACTCGAAAATTTCATGTCCGACCTCCGCTTCTTCGACCATACCTCCGGAAAAACTTAGCCCATTTTGCTCATCTTCGAACTTGAATCATGGGAAGCATATACCTTTCAGGAAAAAAAAAGTTTAGGCTGATCGGTTGAGCCGTTTGAAAAAAAAAAGTGGAGTTTCTGATTTGTGTGCTAGATTCGTATGATAAATCAGAAACTTGTCGGCTCTCACTTTTCTGAGACTGTAACCTAATTTATAACACAACTTAGGAACTGTCCATAAATGACGTCCAAAAACTCTATGGATGCAAACTGGTGAGAGATTTTGCTTATAATACTTCGGCTAACCCCCCAAACACAGCCCCTAGCCAAATTTCTATAAACAAAATTTGCTGTCCTGACTGATTTATAACCTTTCTATGGATACTCATTTTTTACAGCAAGTGTGAAGTCATATGTGCACTAGATAAAGAAGTAGCTCTGCATCTAGTGACCTGTTGTACGTACCCAATGCCTTTTTTCGGATGGAACTTCTTAACACTTGTTACAAGCATTTGACCTGGCTAGAAATAACAACCGTTTTTGTGCCTGATGGTTATTGTGATAGGGAAAAGCAGATAGACAATGTACACAACACACCCAGGCTCGAACTCGTGACACTTAGTATGTGAGTCCGATGCTCTACCGCCTGACCTGTCTGGAGCTTAGAAACAATCGTTTGGTTTGTTTAGAGAATCGTCTATGAATCTCACCGCAGTAAACAACAAGCAAGCAAATATTTTCGTGGAACTCAACTACCACATTATATCATGATACTTTCTTAAAACTAACTAGTTGAATCCTCCACCCCTAGGGGCTGTGCGGGTAAAGGCATTCTCGGTTTATAGGTCGGAGATTTGTAGCTTAAGGACCTTACACAAGTAAAGTCTGTGATGAAGAAGAAATAAAATTCTGCAGAGCTGCCCAACATGTTCACTAATACTGGCCACTTCTACTCACAAAACTCTGAGACTTTGCCAAAGAAACAAAATTACATGTCTCTTACCATCGCAGATACTTCTAAAATCACAAAAATTGACCACTTTGGCAACTGCCCAACATTTTCGCCAATACTAAGAAAACTTTAAGACTTTGGCAACCGCTGATACATACCCGTTATTTTCTTGGTTACCCTGATACGCAACATACCAAACCCAACAACTTTTCTCTTCGCATTTGAATTAAGTTTTGTATTGCTTTTTTGGGTTATAAAAGGCAATGCAATACGACATTTAACTTTAGTTCCTCAGAACTCTTCAAGCAGAGCGGACGTGTATGTGCGTCTTGATGCGGTTGGTGGTTTGTGAACGACAGACAAATAGACACTTAAACAAACAAACTTTAGACTGCCTTTTTCGGCATGGAAATTTATGCCATGAAATGGGCCACCGCGTGGTATGCTGCCATTTTGTGTTGGTCACTAGTTATAAGCCCCTTGGTGCTAGTGGGTTTTCGGTAGACATCCACTTCAATGGCGCTATTTTTAATTTCACACATTACGTTCAAAAACGGTAGCTTTCCGTATGCTTGTCGTTCTATGGTGAAATTAATCGCATCTTTCTTTATGGAGTCCATGAATTTTTCAAAAAGGGTTTTTACTACGTTGAACATTCTCGCGTTTGGGATAGCGAAGATGTCGTCACAATATCTTCGATAGAACCTTGGGAATTGGGGATGGGTTCCCATTTGTGTTTCAAAATAGCACATAAAAATTTCAGCTAGGAAACTTGAAGGAATTACCGATGCTTGGCCCTTCATACCGCACGTTACCATTTCTCTCTAAACTGGTAAATGTTCTGGTCCATGCAGAATTTGGACAGTCTGACGTATGCCGCGGCCAACCTTCTGGCTATTCCGACCACGATTAGCCACTTCATCAGAATGTCTAACGTGAATGGGATTGGCACTCTCGGGTGCAATTTAAAAAATAGATTTTTTATTCGCCTCACCTTAGAAGCTAAATTTTACCCTAGGATAGTAATAATATAAAGTAAAATGAAAGTCCCTAGGCAGCACCTAATAAATAAAATAAGGTACGGCATATCCCTTATATACTGAAACACTTAATGTATGGAATATCGCCGCCGATGTGATAAAAAATCCTAACAAAATGATGAGGAAACAGGATGTCATTATACGGGAAAAACGACCTACCCGGCTGTAAATGAATCCTACTCAACAAAATCATTCATATTCAATTTGTTTTTGTTTTCCATTTACCGTTTTTCTTTAGTAATTAACTTGTTTCAGCAGCGGATTACGTAATAGCAGTTTAGTACAAAACGCTAATAAACAAATTTCGAAATCAAATAAGCAAACATAAAAAAACTTTCCCAATAAAGCGTTAACGCTAACCTTCACCTCCTATAAACAAAATATAAAGCACAGAATCCCTGGTCTACATCACTATAAACTAAACAATACATTTTATGTTGAGCGTTTCGTTTACGTATACAATGTGAGTATACTCGAACAAACAAAGTCTAACGTCATACGTTTACCTTTTTATTCACGCCATCCTGGTTTGAATCGAAAGTGGGGGTTGGGCGTCGCGATGGTAGAAGGTTTTTTCTATCGAAAATAGCGTAACGCATTTTAACTCACTCTGAAAATCTAACGTGGGACTGAAATTTTATATTTCGAAAGGATTTTTCCAATTTTAATATAGAACTTTTAACGTGTCGTGGTCAGAAGCTACCCAAAAGGTAATTATCATTATTTTAAAATATTTAGTATCTACTTTTGGAGTTGTGAGTTGGCCCATAACTGTCTAAAATGTTTGTAAACCTTCATTTATTCGTAGAAGGTATCTATAAATGTTTTATTCATGAGACATAATAGCACATCTTTCTAAGTATATCTATACTACACGCAAGATTTGAAGCTGAATGGAATCAACGGAATGAAATAAGGCCAGAGAGCCGTTGAAAATGTCGCGGCGGTTAGATTTTTTGAACTTCTAAATTTTTCTAGCTGGCCTAAAAACGCTTCGAATTGTCCTTTTTTTCAAACCCACTCCGGCCTGGCTGTTGTCCCTAAACAAATTTTTCCGCTAAGTGGCGCTGTCGTTTGTTGTTAATATCAGGTAAACTTACAAACCACAAGTTTCTCATGAAACTTGTTTTGGACCCATACGAAGTACGAAGGTCCTATACGTTTACTGCAAACAATTTTAATGTAACATGGGGTAGATCGAGGTGGCAGTTCGGGGGATACATTTATTATCGTCTAAATATGACGAATCAACAATAAAAAAAATGTCCGTCCGTCCGTCTCCACTTTTTTTCCAAACGACTCAACAGATCACCCTAAACTTTTTTTTCCCTGAAAGATACATGCCTACCATGATTCAAGTTCGAAGATGAGCAAAATTGATCAAGTGGTTCCGGAGATATTGTCGAGGAAGTGACCAAAAACATGGTTTTTCGAGGGTCGGTGAAGCTTTTTCGCAAATATCTCAACAGTTAACAATTATAGCACGGAAATTGCTCATGTTGGTGTCAAATGAAAGGATTTGATGTCAGAAAATTGGGAAAAATTTTTTGTGGAAATCGGGTCGGGGGTCGGGGTACCGGGACCAATGGAATCGACGAAATTGAGTTTCTTGGCCATGTACGAAAACAGTTTTTCGTGTTTATTTCCTTAACTATGCAATATGGAGATTCACTGTCAAAGGCAAAGTTGTAGAGAATGAAATTTTAGGGTAAACGTGTTTCAGGGTTGTCATATCCCAGGATTCAGGCATTTTTACCCAAAACCCTGAGACACGTGTTCTCTAAAATTTTATTCTCTACAACTTTGCCGTTGGATGCACTTTTCTAACTCTTATAGTTCTAGAGATATGGATCATCCCTCCCAATTGTAGAAGTGGTCATATCCCAGGATTGAGGGATTTTTACCCAAAACTTCTAGAATTGGGAGGGATGATCCATATCTCTAGAACTATAAGAGTTAGAAAAGTGCTTCCCAAAGCAAAGTTGTAGAGAATAAAATTTTAAAGAACACGTGTCTCAGGGTTTTGGGTAAAAATGCCTGAATCCTGGGATATGACCACTTCGAGAATTGGGAGGGATGATCCATATCTCTAGAACTATAAGAGTTAGAAAAGTGCTTCCAAAGGCAAAGTTGTAGAGAATGAAATTTTAGGGTAAACGTGTTTCAGGGTTTTGGGTAAAAATCCCTCAATCCTGGGATATGACCACTTCTAGAATTGGGAGGGATGATCCATATCTCTAGAACTATAAGAGTTAGAAAAGTGCTTCCAAAGGCAAAGTTGTAGAGAATAAAATTTTAGAGAACACGTGTCTCAGGGTTTTGGGTAGAAATGCCTCAATCCTGGGATATGACCACTTCTAGAATTGGGAGGGATGATCCATATCTCTAGAACTATAGGAGTTAGAAAAGTGCTTCCAAGGGCAAAGTTGTAGAGAACAAAATTTTAGAGAACACGTGTGTCAGGGTTTTCGGTAAAAATGCCTTAATCTTGGGATTTGACCACTTCTAGAACTGGAAGGGATGATCCATATCTCTAGAACTATAAGAGGTTGAAAGTTGCTTCCAAATGCAAAGTTGTATGGAACAAAATTTTAGAGAACACGTGTTTCAGGGTTTTAGGGGAAAATGGCCCAATCCTTGGATATAACAATTTCTAGATTTGAATGGTCTGAGATGTACTTCGGTAGGGCCTTTTACATTACCTTGGATAATTTCTATGGATCTTTTAAATTCTTATAGTTATAAAATAACATAAAACGTTGGATTGTTTGCTTATTACTATATTAAGCCTTGATCAAAACGTAAATTTTACCTTTTGATTTTTGTATTGCTGGACGGAGTGGAAATTATTTGACTGGATTTGAATGGCACTAAACTATTCCAATTCAAGACCAGTTGTTGTATCGCTCACTATCCGTACTATATTAAGATACGTTCGAGTCTTTTTACAAGATTTGTTCTATTTGCCACATGTATTCTGTTTGTCACATCTATTCTGATACGTACGGGTCTTTGGTTATGTTTCCACTTTTAGTTTAAAGTAGAAGCGACACACTCTGGAAAAAGTATTGATGTTATGGATGTTATTTACTTCATAGACGTTGGAAGGCTTTCTACCCCAGAATCCAATTATAAAATAAATATTTGTATTTTGTACATCTCACATGTTACATTTAACTTAAAATGATTTCCTATCAAGTTTTTCTACATCAAATATTTTCGAAGAAATTGGCAAAAAAGAAAATTGACATTATTATGTGTACCCAGAATGTGAATGTGGACTCTTCTGCCATTGACATAGGTTTCTATATTTGGAAACAATCCACGTTTCCTGTAATCTTTTATTACGTTTTACCCACAAACGCTTTTATATACCACTCGCACACCTGATGCTGATTATAATCCTAAAAAATATAAAAGCATCCTAACATCATGTGTGCAGCCTTTACGAAAGAAGATTTTTTTTTGTTGAAACACAAAAAATGAATGTAAAAATAGAATAGCAGCCAAGACAATCTTGGCCCAAGGAAACATTATGAACGATAAGACTTTTAGCTGAAAAGTTTTTACATGAAACCTTTCACGTTCGAAGGCGACAATAGGAAAACATTTATCGGTTCGGTGTATAAAACAAAATTTTTATATCTAAAACGAGTTATCAAAATGGTAAATTGAAATCTCTTTAAAAATGCAAGGAAATTGCCACAACTTCTAACGGAGTTCCTGTAAAATGTTGTGAACTGTGCTCAATACCAAGCATATGCACCTTTGGATGTTAAGATATGAAATTGGTGAATGAATGCAACTGAGAATTTGATTTCCATTGTTATGTAAATTTGCGAATGGATAAGGATGCATATATGCACAACACAGATTCTTGTGTATAAAATTCAAATGAAAATTCATTCAAAACTATCAAGATCAAGTATGAGCAAATTTTCGACACTTCTATGGGTGCAAGCGAGTAAGACATTTTGTAACAGCGTAGTTCCGTTATGACAAAAGTGTCTATAGGTTCGCGGCACGTGAACCTGAAAATGTTTTTTACATGCATGTGGATGCGGATCCAAAATCCATTGTTTTCGACTACTTTAGCGTGTAAAGTATGTCGTGGTGAAAAGTCAAGTTTTCGTGTGACTAGACTGAAACTCGTATCATTAAACGAACATCATCATCATACGAACACGGGAATTTTCTATTTTTTATTCATTGTTTTGTAGATGAGAATTCGTTATACGTAAAAAAAGTGGTAGGTAAAAATCTAAAGCTCACGTAAATTAGTACAATTTCAAGTCTGTGGAACATGTGGAATATAAGGAAACTTGGTGGCCATTCACATAGTACCAACATTAAAAAAACAGTTTTTTGACCCCACCCCCTCCCTCCTGACACGCATATTTTCATACATTAGGATGGCAGCTAGCTTTTTTCGACCTTCCTCTCCCTTAGCAGCGAGCGTAATTTGTGAACGGCCCCTTGCCAAACTGCCAAAAATCCATCATCGGAAACAGGTACGACCACTATTTTACATACAAAAGAACGAAAACCCGAGAAAAGTTCTGAAACTGCCTTCAATTTTGTCCACTTCGGAAAGAACCTAACACTTGAATCGCTCCTCCTCCTTCACACTGTTCCAACTTTCCTACTTTTTCCAAGACCCAAGCCAATATAAACCGTGGAACAAGCAAACAAAAAAGAAGAAGATATGTACCTTGTGTGCAAGTGAGTATGTAACTTTGAGCCGCATAATTTTCCCCTTTGAAACGCTCTGTCATATGCCTTTCACATGTTAAATTAATAATATTTGCATTTGACATAATAGCACAGTTTCTTAGTGCAATTTTAATAAAATGCAGATGTGGGTTGTAAAGCTTCTATGGCAGATATAACTAAAACTTTCGTGTGTGGATCAACACATACTTCATCTAGAATAGATTTATGCGGAATATCATTATTGTGTGAAGATATTTATTCAGAAATGATTATAATAATATTCAACATGGAAAATGCATCCGGCAGTCAATGATGCAACATCAAAAATATGGCTTATGGTTCGATAAAAGATGTCGTTCAAAATTGACGTCATGTAAATCGACTTAACTATAACTTAACATAAGTCTGTGTAGAAAAGCACTATTACCGCCACAATAAAGTCCTTTACTTACGAAAATAAGTCTGGTTATTGATTCTATCTGATTGAAGAGTATGTACGTGAGCTTTTAAAATTGCGATGTTTTGTGAGAGTGGCATCTTGAGAACTACTTGAAATTATGACTCATATACTGTAGGATAAATGAAGCAGATTTAATACTTGTTGAGTAAGAAGGTTTAAAGCTGCTCTGAAAAAACGTCGCATTTTGAATTAGCTTGCGATGTTCTTTCAGCGCAACTTTAGACCTTCGTACTCAACCGTGTTGAGTTCTGATTCATTAAGCGCGATGTTTTCTTAAAACAGAATCCTGCGTAAATAACAAAATATTCAAAATTATGTAATGTGAGAAGATGACTCTTACAAAAATAATAGATAGATCAGACTTCAAAAAGTCTTGAGCATGAAGTTCGAAACTTTATTTGAAAAATATTCGCATTCCAAGTTCGTTTGCGATGTTGTTTCAGGCAAACTATATACGAAGCAGATTTAAGACTTCTTGAGTAAGAAGGTCTAAAGTTGCTTCGAAAAAGCGTCGCATTGTGAATTAGCTTGCGATGTTCTTTCAGCGCAACTTTAGACCTTCATACTCAACCGTGTTGAGTTCTGATTCATCTAGCTTTAAGAGCAATTTGCAAATGTCAGCTGTGAAATTTGCGATGTTTTTTTAGAACAGAATCCTGCGTAAATAACAAATTATTCAAAATTATCTAATGTGAGAGGTTGACTCTCACAAAAATAATAGATAAATCAGACTTCAAAAAGTCTTGAGTATGAAGTTCGATACTTGCTCTGAAAAATAATCGCATTCCAAGTTCGTTTGCGATGTTACTTCAGGCAAACAATTGACGAAGCAGATTTAAGACTTGTTCAGTCAGAAGGTCTAAAGTTGCTTCGAAAAAACGTCGCATTTTGAATTAGTTTGCGATGTTCTTTCAGCGGAACTTTAGACCTTCGTACTCAATTGTGTTGAGTTCTGATTCATCTAGTTTTAGGAGCGTGTCAGATATTTTGACAGTTCTATATTTTGCGATGTTTTTTCATTGCATAATTCTGAGGCAGTAATCATCAATTTTAAATTCCGAAACATCTACTGTTTGCATAACACATCCCTTTATAGATTCTCTGAATCAGAATATATATAATTATAGAGTCTTAGTGTCAAAATTTGATCTGAAAAAACATCGCAAAGTACTCGACTGCATAATACGATGCGATGTTTTTTTCAGATCAAATTTTTGACACTTAGGCTCAATAATTATATATTCTGATTCATAGAATCTATAAAGGGATGTGTAATGCAAACAATAGATGTTTTGGAATTGAAAATTAATGATCATTGCCTTAGAAATATGCAATGAAAAAACATCGCTAAATATAGAACTGTCAAAATATCTGACACGCTCTTAAGAGCACATTGCAAATGTCAGCTGTGAAATTTGCGATGTTTTTTTAGAACAGAATCCTGCGTAAATAACAAATTATTCAAAATTATCTAATGTGAAAGGTTTACTGTTACACAAATAATAGATGACTCAGGCTTCAAAAGGTCGAAAGTTGCTCTGAAAAATCATCGCTTTCCAAGTTCCACTGCGATGTCATTTCAGAGCAAATTTATATCTTGTCAATTTAGTCTTTCTTCTTTCCCTCTTTTCTCCACATTTATACGAACGCACCCTAAGTTTTGAATAGCATTTCAAATAATAATGAAAGCTATTGAATAAAGAGATTTCAATTAAAATTTTCTTAGAACTAGCAGGAAATGCTTCAGAGTCTTCTGTCACGTGTAAATATGTGTATATTTGACGCACTTTATTAAAGCTCACATTGCATTTTTAATTGAATCCAATTAAATGAAATAAAATTGTGGAGCAGTAAAACATGGCACGCTTTGTACTAATTAATTGAAACATTCATTTCTCGACGTAGAGAATTTAGGATTAGATTCGTTGACAAAAAGTTTGCAAAACAAATGATTTTTTCGCTAGCATGAAAACCCAGACATTTTGAAGCGTGTCTCATTAGTTATGATTTGATAGGAAATATTTCTTAGACCCATACGAAGTGACGGAGTTTATGCGATCAGCACTATTCGCTGAGCTTGTCGAAAACATTTCTTATTCTCAAAAAGGTTTACATTTTCGCAACAATTTTGTGTCTTCGAAATTTCTTAGTACTTTGACAATGACACTGTATAATGCCTCATCCAATTGAGAACACGAGGTCATCAAACTTTCGCAGTTTGCTCAATGTATTCTCTAATTTAATTACCGTTATTATTGCTAATCATTTCCTTGTGTTGAATTGGGAACCAAATTCGTTCGTGCACTACCCAAGCTCCTGAAACGTGTCTTTCGAATATTTCTACTCTACACATACTTTAGTTAAATCTACCAAAACGATAATGAATCCCAGAAACTCAACCTAAAACGAATGTTATACGAACTGGTCACGAGATGCCTATTTTTTGTATATTTTTCCCAGGCAGGAACTGCTTTTCTTTATATAAATCGTTTTTACGCTCATTTACGTTAATTGATCTACATCGTCTGGATGTGGTGTATTTTGAATTGTGAAAAGAAAAGGCTACAATTTTAGGATTCACAACCAGCAACAGAGTTTTGTTTTCGTATATATATATGTGAACTGTATATCTCCTTTTCTGTAGTAGAAGACAGTAGTTAAGCACAGAAGTGAAAGTGTAACTCAAAGATGGATTAATGACTGTCAGGCAGATAAATGAAACGTGTGTTTTTGAAGATGATGGTAATTTGTGCTAAAGAAAACGTTGGTTAGCAGTAATTTGCGGTGATTTTCTTCTAATTCGTTTCATTTATTTCAAATAAATTGGCTGCATAGCGCATCACCTTTGGCCTTTAGATAATTAGACTTGCATTAAGTGTTACGTCAAAAATTACTTCAGTTGAAATGTTAATTTTATGATAAAAAAATGAACGTTTGTTAATGCTAAGGAAAAACATTAGATGAATATCAGACGCCAGCCCCGTTTCTAAGTCGTAGAGCCTTAAAAGTCTCCATAGATCAAAAAAGTGTAGAAAAAAATATTCGTCTTAAAACTGAAGTCACTCAATAGTATCATTTGTCACTTTCTTGAATTTTTTATGTAAATATTTCCCTGGGAGTGAAGTAGTTATTATCTGCCTACAACGATAATCTCGCATTTTTCTCCCTAGGGCAAAATTGTTTTTCTCGATATATCTTTTCTCGGCAGATAAAATAGCATATGCACCGCTGTCCAGGATGATTTATTTTGACGATTTGGATTATTTTCCACGCCTTCGGCTCGGGAAATAACCTCCAAATCGTCAAAATAGAGCATCCTGGACAGCGGTGCATAATCTACTAATTTTACATGTCTTCTTTGTAAAGCCGTCCATGAATTTTTAGAGTATTTCAAGTTCTTTACCTGATTAGCGGCGAAAATTTTCAATCGGCCTTTTGACCGATCGGATTGTTGCAGGGGCGTAGTCATGAGAAAACTTAAAGAAAGAACTCCCGTCAGTTATTTTGAATGCTTGAGTTGAGAAAATTCGTTTTTTGTTCGGACGCATGCAGTCAGCAGTACCGCATCTAATTCAGTGAAAACATTAATCTCAGAAAATGAGAAAAACGCTCTCTTCACCTCGGGGAGAGATAATAAATTGACACTCAAGCGAATTATCTCCGCTACGCCCTGGGCTCAAACTTCGCTTTCATTAAAATGTTCTTCTTTCTCTCCGAGGTAAACAAACAACTGTTGCAGTGCCGTTTCGAAGAAAACACGAGTTTTCGCAGTTTAACTGTGAACAAATAATGGGCACGCGGTAGCAATGCGCCCGTGACGCAAGTCCCCATACGATAAAAAATTAAGAAAATTTTTCTTGGTAGACTACGGAACCATATATACAGCTAAGTTTTGACTTTTTTCCCTTGCGTCGTACTCCCTGAGACCTAGTTTTTCGGATTCTACGTAAAATTTTGATTGAAATCGACATGTTGCTCATTAAAATCGGTCCAGTGGATTTTGCTATTTTATAGAAACCAAAGTTAATGGAAACATCCTACGTTTGTTAGTGGGTTAGTTCCAGAGCCATTTGTATGAAAACCGACTTTTTTGGCTCGTGCTCGAAAACGGCTCGATAACTTATCTTGAAATTTTGCAGGAACCTTCGGGTGGGCATTCTACGCCATATGAGATTTTAAAAACGGGAGGGTACCAGCCTCGTTTGGGCGCTAGGGCTCTTAGAAGGCGCCATATAAAGCCCATATAAAAGAATGTTTTGTATGTGTGTGTGAGTGTATTCAAAGTATGGGTCAAATATGAGTTAAATTTTTGGACTGTGTTAGAATGGAGATAGATGTTTGGTGTCAAAGGAAAAGTTGATGGGTTGGGTGTGTAGTGTGTCAAGGTGACCAACAAAATCGTCGACGGTGGTATGGGGCGGACTTAGGGGCAAAATTGATTGGACCCGTACGAAGTACAAAGGTCCTATACGTTTACTACAAATAATTTTATTGTAACATGGGGTAGATCGAGGTGGGAGGTGGGGGGATGCATCTATTATCGTCTAGAGATGACGAATCAGCAATAAAAAAAATGTCCGTCTGTCTGTCCGTCTCCACTTTTTTTCCAAACGGCTCAACCGATCAGCCTAAACTTTTTTTTTCCCTGAAAGGTAAATGCCTCCCATGATTCAAGTTCGAAGATGAACAAAATCGACCAAGTGGTTCCGAAGATATGGTCGAGGAAGTGACCAAAAACATGGTTTTTCGAGGGTCGGTGAAGCTTTTTTGCAAATATCTCAGCAAGTATAGCACGGAAATTCCTCATTTTTGTGTCAAATGAAACTATTTGATGTCACAAAACTGGGAAAACAGTTTTTCGTCTATATTTCCTTAACTATGCAATATGTAGATTTACTATCAAAGGCAAAGTTGTAGAGAATTAAATTTAAGCGAGCACGTGTTTCAGTGTTTTGGTGAAATATGGCCCAATCCTGGTATATGGCCACTTCCATAATTGGGCAGGATGAGCCAGATCTGCAGAACTGTGAGAGTAAGAAAGGTAGTTCCAAAGGCAAAGTTGTAGAGAATAAAATTTTAGATAACACGTGTTTCAGGGTTTTAGGGAAAAATGACTTAGTCTTAGTCCTTGGATATAAGCTTTTCTAGATTTGAATGGTCTGAGACGTACTTCGGTAGGGCCTTTGACATTACCTTGGGTAATTTCTATGAATCTTTGAAAT
>CM055405.1:23019508-23031985 GCA_029228625.1 Pseudolycoriella hygida | reverse complement strand
ACTTTTTCCCGCCGGTATTTTTTTTTCGCAGAAATTTTTTTCGCTGAAATTTTTTTTCGACAGAATTTTTTTCGCCGAAATTTTTTCTTCAAAGTTTGTTTTCTCTTTTCTTCCAAAACAACTGATATCAATTTTTGTGACGCTTACAGCTTCGGAACGCAAAAAATTCTTTTGAAATATTTTCATTTTCGATTAAAGAAATGCGTCACAAATGCCGGACCCTCCCAACGTAATAATTTTTCTGCGCTTTCAGATTTCGCACGCCAAAAATGTGGCTACCCGTACTACACACATCACGCACGCAAAACTTAATTTTTTTTCGTGTCAAATCTGAAAGAACAGAAAAACTATAACATTGGGGGGTCCGGCATTTGTGACGCGTATCTTTATCGAAAATAAAAATATTTCAAAAGAATTTTTTGCGTTCCGAAGCTGAAAGCTTCACCCAAATTGATATCAGTTGTTTTGGAAGAAGAATGAGGACTTGTGTCACTTTTCCCTTTTAAAAAGGGTTTTTGTTGTGATATCAGCAGTTTTGGAAGAAAAGAGAAAACAAATTTTGGAGAAAAAATTTCCGGCGGATTTTAATTATAGTGAAGAAAAAATTGTAACTCGAGTGAAGCTTGTAACTCTCTCAGAGATAATTGAGACTCTAGAGAATTTCAAACTTCACTGCGCTCTGTGTCGTTGAAGTTTTTTTTTTACTCCGGGCAACTACTTAACGATAGTTGCTCCGACTTATATTAAGGTATGTTCTGTTTTCCTTCCTAGTTATGAAAGAATTATTTTCTATACGTCTAATGAATAATTAGATTAAGAAACTCGTATTTTCATTCATCGACTACCCTTTTCCTAGCCCGCCCTGTTAACTTGAAATGAAGTTGTTGACATTTTTTATATCATTTTTCCCGGAACTTTATAAAAATTTAAAGAAAACTTTTGTGTATATACATGAAAGCTTAGCCAATTTGTAAATTTAAAATGGGAACTTTTGGAATAAACTTCAACGACGCAATTTTTACCACAAAAATAACAAATTAATGAAGAGCCCATTATTTAAAATGAAGTTTGAATTTAAATTGTACTTTATAAAGCTGATTCGTAGCTTAGCATTTCCAGCAATTTCGAAAATTAATGAATTTTGTCATACCATGTTGAAGCAATGACCACATCAATTATGTTAACTCTCGCTCTTAGTCCGACAAAATGATTCCAATTTTAAATGCGTTACACATACATTGCATTCACATACATGAAGCTCTCTAGTTTGAAAAGACCGTTTCCATTTCAATTTCAATAGTCGATTCTGCAAATACTATTAATTTTGTACTGGTCGATCATATGTGTAGCGCTGTCGAGGTGATTCTGTTATAATAATCAAGCTAACCTACTTCCTACACGATAGTTTAATGCAATTCCGATATCCTTTAAAATGGATAAAATGTAGGTCATTTTATCGTTTCAACTGTGAATCAAATAACGTACATTTTATGGCATGAAACAATGTTGTGTGTACTGTTGGAATAAATGTCCTACAACAAAATGTCTTTACGGTTCTGTTTGGAATTAAGTGGCCAATTTATACGATACAACACATTAAATACGCAATTCAAAATAAAGCCAAAACACATCAAGATATTGCTTCGCGTATATATCGTTCACTAAATTTATTCCAATTTGTAGAGATAAAACTTTACTAGAAGCACAAAACTCTTGTGCTGATTGCTAGCAAAATATTGTGGTTCACTCAGCGGAAATGGTTTTATTGTCTCTGAAACTACTTGAAGGAACTTAAACGAAATCAAATATTTATTGTTGTAACTATGGTAAAGTGGCTCTCGTTTACCACACACATAACGTAAATAGTTCAGGCAATAAGGATATGCAGTTTACATGTTGAACGCCTCTACTAACAGAATGTATGAAAGGATGTTCGCTGCCGTGGAACATGCATTTCGCATGCCATACTCGTTGTTTACCTCACAAATGTTCGGCCTATTTCATACCGAATTTAATGAATTCGCCAACACAAATATTATTTAGCAAATACTTGCTTTGCTTTAGAGCGCAGAAATGGCTGAGATACGAATTTTTATGGATTTTCTTACGATTTTAAAAAAACACGAAAGTTTCTAAGTTTTTTTTTAAGTTAAAGCTTTGCATGTTTGCCAGAGAAAGGAACATGTCGCACACAAGAAGTTAGAAGATTGACCCTACCCTGGAAAGTGAGCTACCCCGGCTAGTGAAGAGTATAATTAGCTAGTAGCACTGGAACCAAGAAATTTTAGCTTTTAAGGTTTCAATAATCGGTAATCAGCAGAGAAATGATAAGTGGCAGCTTGTGCTTTGCTGGGATAGAACGCGTCTGACTGAGTAGTTCATACAAACGACGAAACATCATATTTTTATATATTGGTTTCATAAAGATAACGTTTGGTTTGTCGTTTCATTAACAATATTGTTTTTGGTATCGTAACAATATCATTATATATTGAATTAAGGCCCATAACTTGTGTGCTAAAATATAGTCTACATTAAGGCGCTCAAATATTATATTTTCGCTGATATCCGTGGACAAAGATGCAGTTTCAAAAAAGTAAGTCAGCATTTCCCTTCCTAAATATGTTGCCGTTTAAGAGTAACTAAACTTATTTTTTGGGATTGAACCTTGTCTCAGAATGACGAGTTTTTGTGTAAATTTTTACGATTTTTTTCGCCGTTCTCAGAGTAGGTAGGATCTTAAAAAATAAGTTTAGTTGCTATTAAAAGGCAACACATTTAGGAAGGGAAATGCTGACTTACTTTTTTGAAACTGCGTCTTTGTCCACTGATATTAGCGAAAATATAATATTTGAGCGCCTAAAGGTAGACTATATTTTAGCATACAAGTTATGGGCCTTAACAACATCGTTTGGTGTGACAGATTTGGTTGCATGTTCTCCTAATTTTTCAAGAAATTATAGCTCGGCGCGTTCTATCCCAGCGAGGCACGAGCTGCCGCGCCGCTTATCATTTCTTTCATTGGAAGATCGCATGAGAGTTGCGCTGGGAATAGTGGAGAACTGGTGTTTGGAGAAGTGCCTAAGGGTCACCCCACTAAGACAGACCTTGTGCTATTCAGTAGGTGGGGAAGATGAGGCTCTGAGTGTGGACCTAGAACTCGCTCCAAGGGCAAAATACCTCGGGGTCACGCTGGATAGCAAACTAAATTGGATCGATCATACCGAAGACAAGGCACAAAAGGCCTTGACGGCGTTTTGGATCTGTAAGAACTCATCTAAGGCCATTCTGTGACTATACGAGGCTGTGACCCGACCCATGATGAGTCTTCCAGTGTCCTCCGGTGGGCCGGTGGGGACGCAGGGAAGAGATCTTTATCTGTTCGGACAGTAAAGAGATGATTAGTGCACTCATGTCACCCACCTCAACCTCCAAGCTGATGAAAGAGGGAAAGGATTATCTAAACTACATGGGACTGAGTAATCATATTACCTTGGTTTGGGTACCTGGACACTCTGGCGTGGAGGGAAACGAAAGGTCAGATGAGCTTGCTAGGGTGGGCCCCGCTACCACAACAAGCGGAGTGAAGCCACGTCTACCAATACCCCAGGCATTATGCAATGATGCATTAAGCAACTGGGTGCGATGGAGACACGCAGAACACTGGGAAGCGTATGAAGGAGGCACGCATACGAAGCGATTCTTCCCGAAACCTGAGGAAAAATGGGCCAAGGACCTTATCAAAATGGGCCAAGGACCTTATCAAAATGGGCCGGGATCGTATCAGAAGTCTAGTACGGGCGACCACTGGGCACTGTGGGCTGAACCGACCCCTGAATAAGATGCGGTTGTCGGAGACCCCAAGATGTTCTTGTGGATTAGAAGAGGAAACGGGCATACACGTGATATGTGATTGCCCTAAATTCCTCCAAATGAGACGCAGGATTCTTGGGAATTTTACTGTGAGACCATCCCAGGATCTGTGTTTCAAGACCAACAATAGGTCGTCCCAAACTGATAAATCTAAATTTCTCTCATTTGATAAATGCTATTTCATTGTTTTGCTCCGTGTCCATTGTGAATCATGGGCGCCGGTAGCAATGCGCCCGTGACGCAAGTCCACATACGAACAAAAAATTGAGAAATTTTTTTTTCGTAGACAGCTAACTCTTGACTTCTTCATTTGCGACGTACATCCCGGAAAATATTTTTCCCGGATTCTACGTAAAATTCTAGGGCGAAGTGTCTTTTCACTCATTCAAATCGGTTCAGTGGATCCGGAGATTTGACCTCTAGAAAATGATCATTTTCTATACAAAAAATGTATTTTCATAGAAGCCAAAGTTAATGAAAACATCCTACGTTAGTTAGTTACTGGTTTCCATTGGTACTTGTACGAAAAAAACGTTTTTGGCTCCCGCCTTCGGGTGGGCATTCTACGCCATATGAGATTTTAAAAAAAGAGAGAGGCACGGGCCTCTTTTGGGCGCCAGGGCTCTTAGAAGACGCCTTATAAAGCCTATATGTATGTACTTGAGTGTGTAATGTGTATGGTAGCACATTTTGTATGAGACAAGAATGGGTGTTCGAAATAGAGGTTTGGTTGGGTGTTTAGTGAATCGGGGTGACCGCCAAAATGGCCGAAAATAGGCGGGAGCTCAAAAAACAAAAACAGTTGGCATGTTGTAGAGTAAGTTACCTATGGAAGTAGTAGCCGCCGCGCTTCGGTTTGTTGGCGCCAGCGGCTCAAAAAAAACTTTTGATATGTTGTAGAGGAAGTAGTGGGGATCATTATCGCCCATAGAAATAGTAGCCGCCTCGTTTCGGTTTGGCGGCTCGAAAAAAATTCTATGTCGCAGAAAAATTATTACGTTGGGAGGGCCCGGCATTTGTGACCAATTTTTAGACCCGTACAAAGAACGAAGTTCTTCGAAAAGGGGTCTTATGCGACCACCGATCATGATCCTTAGATGACGAATCAGCAATAAAAAAAATGTCCGTCCGTCCATCTGTCAACACGATAAGTCGAGTAAAACTCAACCGATTTTCAAAACCTTTTTTTACCCTGAAAGGTAATCGAGAAATCTGTTATAGAATTGAATCTGGGCACTGTCGGCTCAAGGGCCGCCGAGCTAGGGCCGCTGAAGTGGTTTTTAGTCTTTCGTACATAACTCGAGTAAATCTTTTCCGATTTTCACTAATTTTTTTTGTTTGAAAGATCTGGGCATGGCCAATAATTTATGGAAGAAACTTTTTTGAATTTGAGTCCTTGGACTTAGCTAGGGCACTAAAATCGAGTTTCTGCTAGGGCTTTGTGTTTTTTGTCCATAACTCGAGCAAATCTTTTCCGATTTTCAAAAAAAATTTTTTGTTTGAAAGACCTGAGCATAGCCGACAATTTATGGAAGAAACTTTTTTGAATTTGAGTCCTTGGACTTAGCTCGGGCACTAAAAACGAGTCTCTGCTAGGGCTATATGTGTTTTTTGTACATAACTCGAGTAAATTTTTTCCGATTTTTAAAATTTTTTTTTGTTTGAAAGACCTAGGCATGACCGACAGTTCATAAAAGAAACTTTTGCCTGTGCTTAGGGCTCAAGTGGGCCATGTCGGTCCTAAGGTCGGCCCTAACCAAAAAGCAAATTTTTTTTGCTATGTTGCAGGAGAAATCGAGGGAAACATTTTTGGCTATGGAATTGTGTGTCCGAGGCCTCTACGTAGAGCCCTATGTCGGTACTAAGGTCGACCCTAGCCCGAAAAATGGTTTTTTCTGTGTTGTAGAGAAAATTGAGTAGAACTTTTTCTATACTTGGGGGTCAATTTTGTGCTTTCGAAATGGTTTTTTTACACCGTTTTTTCGGACGGGTTTTCAAATATTGCCCTATCGGCAATTTCCAATACAACTTAATGTCAACGCAGTTTCATACACTAAAGAGTTAAGGCAATATTTACTTAAATACGTTCGAGTCTCTTCGTAACATCAACTCTGTTTGCCGCATCTATTCGGATACGTCGGGTTCATATGTTTTTTAATCAAATGTGAAAATATTTCAAAAGAATTTTTTGAGTTTTGAAGCTGTAAGCGTCACTTAAATTGATATCAGTTGTTTTGGAAGAAGGGACGAGGACTTGCGTCACATTTTCATTTTAAAAAGGGTTTTCGTTGTAATTGTATTTGTGGGTGCGGAGGAACCAAAAATTCAAACTCGCATGAACGTTGTGTATAGAATATTACAACACGCTGCGCTAGAATTTTCTTTTATCTAGTCACAAACTTCAAAATATTTAAAGAATCTTCCTTTTTACACTCTGGTTATGTTGGGAGAACAACTTAGATAATTTCATTAGTCAGACTGATATCTCAACTAGTTTAGTCTAATTGACTAAGTCCATCTTTTCCTCGTTTCCGTCAAAGTGGTAATCTGCTAATCACCGAAGGCAATTGTGTAATTAACATATTATCTAAAGCACAACCGTCTCCGTATAAAATTACGACAAAGAAGAGCGTTTCGATGTAAAAATTCTCTTTCACTTACCTAAGTTGCTGACCCTCCACGTTTCCAATCCAATTTTAGTTTCATTCATTGTAAAGGGTTCTCAGCATAATCCGACCATCATTTATAGGTCTTCCTTCCCGTACCGAATAACTTTTAATGGTTTTGTTTGCTTTTCGACCTAAGATCTTATCGTAACAATTTTCTACATGGTACACTAGAAATAATATTTTGTGTTCTAAGAATATTAATTAGTTTACTTTCGTAATGGACTATTTGCAAATAAAACTATTATCGAGCGTTTGTTTCATAACACAAACAATGCAAATATTATTGTTGTTGCGCATATAACAATGTGTGTTCGTGTGTCCAGGGGAATGTGCTCCAATTTCCATAGAATTTATATTCATTACACCTCCTATTCAGCAAATTAAACTACAACTGTAAAACGAAATGTAGCCAACGGAGACCACTCCAATCAAATGACCATAAATTGTGTTTTACTATTTTTCCTTCACCTCCGGCTTTTCTGTAAATAGTTCTACGATTCGAGCATATAAATTCAAAAGAAACGATTGCATTCACAAAACATACAAAACGCTCATAAATGTACATTCACTTGATTGAATACCTGGAACTGGAACATTTACTACGGTTTAACAATATTGTATAATAGAAACAAACTGATCGTACACAACGCTCATGCATAACAGTTTCACAACCAAACATACACGAAAATTTCACTCTTTGAAAATATTTTCTTGTTTTTCATTTAAAGAAAAGTGTTCTTGGTTCCGAGGAAACACTTGGAACATAATTTTACCATGGCAGAATGTAGTGTTACCATCAGCATTCGCATCCACATAGCATACAAAATTTTCAATTGAATATGCTTTATGTGTTAACGTAACTTGGGCCATTAGTAGATGGTTGTACATGACTGCATGAGACGGCAATTTGTCTGCACATTCATACAAAGCCAGGAAAAATGATGGAACAGGTTCAGGGATGTAACACATTTCGCATTTTTATATATTTTTGTGCTGCTCAACGGGCAATCACAATGAAACATATGTGTAAGATATATAAATTTTACTGCAAGTCATACTGCACTAAAACGAGGAAAAAAAACGGCAATTTTTTCGGTTTTATACTTTACACCCCGTGTAATAATAAAATATTTGAGCAAATGTTTGTGCAGAATATTTTTGTCATATAAATAATTCTGTGATTCGATGTCGCAGAAAGCATATACATGAAAATGAAATGTAATTTTAAAAGGGTTGCGGTAAATCGCTGCTACTCCATGTGATTCATTCATTTATTTACATAGATTTTCAATAATTAAGTTGCAATGAGAAATCCCAGTGTATCTTACACAATAAGTGAAGTAGTCGTTTCACTAAATTAATCCACGCTTTTGGTGAGGCGTCAGCTTATGTCAAAGCATACAAAATTTCATAACGAGGTTTATTTCAGACGAAAATTGGTGTATTTGTCGACCTATACACTTTACCCTGTAATTTCGTGTACTTTGACATAAACTGACGTCGCCAGGGCCGGCCTGGCTACCAAAATGCTATTCGGCGATGATTTCAAAAATGCCCAAGCCAGCCGGGGCATAGGGCAAAAGGCCCATCGGTGCTTGCACCGATGCACCATTAGGCCAGTTGAGAAAATTAGATGAGTTTACATTACTCTTTTTAAGACAATTGTAACCAGCCCGATCCTGGAGTTGGTGCGTTTTTCGTTTCAGGGTCTGAATAAGAGAAACATGCAGAAAACATAGAAGGGACCCGTACGTATCAGAATAGATGCGGCAAACAGAGTTGATGTTACGAAAAGACTGGAACGTATTTAAGTAAATATTGCGTTCACATTAGACTGTATTGGAAATTGCCCATAGGGCAATTTTGGAAAAACCCGTCCGAAGTAACGATGTAAAAAAATTCTCCGAACGCACAAAATTGACCTCCAAATAGAGAAAAATATTCTCCTCAATTTTGTCTACAACATAGCAAAAAACTATTTTTTGGGCTAGGGCCGACCTAGGGCCTTAAGTAGAGGCCTCGGATACATACTTCCATAGACAAAAATGTTTCCCTCAATTTGCTCTGCAACATAGCAAAAAACTTTTTTTTTGTTAGGGCCGACCTTAGGACCGACATGTGGCCCACTTGAGCCCTAAGCACAGGCAAAAATTCTTCTATAAGGTGTAGGCCGTGCCGATATCTTTCAACCAAAGTTTCTCAAAAAGTTTTTGAAAGTCGGAAGAGATTTACTCGAGTTATGTACAAAAAACACGTAGGGCCCTAACAAAGACTCTTTTTTAGTGCCCTAGCTAAGCCCAAAGACTCAAATCGAAAAATGATTCTTCCATAAATTGTCGGTCATGCCCAGATCTTTCAAACAAAAAAAAAATTTTGAAAATCGGTAAAGATTTACTCGAGTTATGGACAAAAAAAAAAACCACATAGAAGCACTAGCAGAGACCCCCCCCGTTTTTTAGTGCCCTAGCTAAGTCCAGGACTCAAATTAAAAATAGTTTCTTCCATAAATTGTCGGCCATGCCCAGATCTTTCAAACAAAATAAAATTTATGAAAATCAGAAAAGATTTACTCGAGTTATGTGCAAAAGACCAAAAACCACTTAAACGGCCCTAGCTCGGCGGCCTTTGGGCTGACAGTGCCCAGATTCAATCCGATAAAATATTTTTCGACTACCCTTCAGGAAAAAAAAAGTTTTTGAAAATCGGTCAAGATTTACTCAAGTTATCGTGTTGACGGACAGACAGACCGACAGACAGACAGAACGACAGGCCGACAGACCGACAGACGGACATTGTTTTTTTCGCTGATTAGTCATCTAGAGGCAACAAAAAAAGTTTCCCCCTTACTCCCGGGTTCAAATTCGCAATGTAACAAACGTAAACGCATCAGACCTTCGTACTTCGTACGGGTCTAAAAAGTTTTCTCGGTTCGTCTGTCAACACGATAACTCGAGTAAAACTTGACCGATTTTCAAAAACTATTATTTCCCTGAATGGTAATGGGAATGAACCTGGACATTGTCGGGCTGAGGGACCTGAGCTAGGGAAGTTCGTACGGTCAAAAAAGTCATCAAAAACGTGATTTTTTGAAGATCGGTGAAACTTTTTGATTTATATCTCTGCGAAATTGCACGGAAATCACTCTTTAAGGCTTTGAGTGAAAGACTTCCATCAGAAATCACGAAAAGAAAAATTCGTGAAAATTTGTTGAGTGATTCGGACTGTAGGGTTCTTAGTGTGAGCCCAACTCACTCTACGCAACACTACAGGACAGTTGGCTATTTTTCATGGATATTCCTCTAAAGATAAGGTTTTCTTTGCATTGTAGTAGAGAAAAAAGAACCAAACTCTTTTGCCCATGAAAGCATGGGTCTATAGGTTGATCCCTAGGTCGGCCTAGCCCAAAAAAATTTCTTTTGCTACGTTGTAGAGTAAATTGAGGGGAACTTTTTTGCCTATTGAAATTTGTTTCCGAGGGCTCTCTTAAGGGCTCTGGGTTTGCTCTAAGGTAGGCCCTAACGCAATTTTTTTTGTTTTTTTTTTTGAATGTCGCATGTGAGGAGTATGGAGTGTAAGTATAAGGAGTATAAGGAGTATAGGGAGTATGAGGAGTATAAGTGTGGGAAAAACTAACGTTATGCATGTCGGCAAATCTCGGAAGGGTATTGCTTGCAGTTTGAATGGGGAGCAGGTTGCTGAATTCAATACTTAGGAACCATTTTTTCAGAGGCAAGTTAGTTAGGGAATTTGGGGAACGAAGGAAAATGGGGAACGCGGTAGCCAGTCAATTGAGGTCGCACGTGTTTAACAACGACGGCATTCGGGAAAACTTGGGGGTTTCGTCAGTGGAAGAGGAGGCAAGGGCTAGTCGTCTGCGCTGGTTCGGGCACGTTCAAAGGATGGGTAATAACAGGCTACCAAAAAGGATCTTAGGTGCACAGGTCCCGGGGGTTAGGCCAAGGGATAGACCAAGGAGAAGGTAGACTCTGTTAAATCGGATTTAGAAGTTAGGGGACTTTCTCTGGGCGAACAAACCATCTCCTTGGTGGGCGATCGGAGGGCATGGAGGGGGGTGGTACACCTTCCTAGGGTTGTGTCATAAAGACCTCACACCGAAAGGTACTTAATGGTCTATAAAGTTTGATGATGATGATTTCTTTTTTGAAATCAAAAAAAAAAATTGAAGTTTTTTTAAAAAAAATTTTTTTTTGAATTTTTTTTTACATTTTTTGAAAACTTTTTTATGAATTTTTTTTTCGAATTTTAAAAACCGAAGTAAGATTTTTGACATTTCAAAAAGTCAATTTTTTTACATTTCCCATAATCTTGTATTTGTATTTTATAGACTCCACTAACAGCTTTTCATAGTCGAACAACAAGTGTTGTCTGGACCACCGGCTTAACGTGACTTCCAAACCACGTCTCAGAGCAATGCGAATGTAGCGTGTCTTATTCAATTACTCCAAGAATTTTCAGGCGCATGATTATTATCTAGCCTAAATGTAGGCTCAGACATTTCGTACACATATTCATCGTATATGGGTTACGTCATACGATTCATTCAGTGTGTACTGTGTGCGTCGTTATAGGCACCAAACACACCACAACTACCCAACTTTTGAAGTTTGAGTGAACTTTAGGACGTTTTTAATGCGCCACACTTCATAGAAAAATTCCATGTAGAATTTTTCCGACACGGGATTTCAACCCCGATGGTTTTGGTGGAAAGTCAATTACGCTAACAACTGTGCCAACCCGTCCGTTAAGTTAGCAGAGTGTACTTCAGAATTATAATTTTCAAAATTACAATTTTGATGTACTAAGTTTAATGAAAATTTGATGTATTTTCAATGTATTTTCGATGTATATTCGATGTATTTCTGATGTATTTTTGATATATTTTTGATGTATGAGTGTTGTAACTGCTGTATTAGTAATATATTGTTGCTGTTTTGGTGTCGTATATTTGATGTGTTCATGATGTATGAATTGCATGTGCGATTCCACTACATCTACATCCTTTATACAACACACTAATACATCCCTGGTACAACAACAGCACATCACTAATACATGACCAGTACATCTATACTTGATAAGTTTGATGTATTTTTGATGGATTAGTGATGTATTAGTAATGTATAAGTGATGTATTAGTGTTGTTTTGGTGTGATAGTGATGTGTTGTTGATGTATGATTAGCATGAGTAAAATTTTGAGAAATCACTACTAAACTATTAAGGAAGAAGTAAAAATTCTAAGTGAAGTATAAAAGTTACAAGGAAAGTCGCTGAAAAAATTAATACAATTAATACAAAAACCTCTTAAAAGGTATAGTGTGACGCAGTCCGTAAGTCCGTTTCCAAAATTAATGATATCACTTGAGGTGACGCTATAGCTGATAATACGCAGAGTTTGGTTTGAAGGGAACCTTGTGTTCAAAGTTTTAATTTCCTGAAAAAATTACAGCTCTTTTTTTTTAAAACAAAATTACGTTGTGTTAAAAAATTGCGTCATAAATGCCGGACCCACCAGCGGAATAATTTTTCAACACTTTCAGTTTTCACGCGCAAATTAAATTTACCTTAAACGTAAACGCAATAGGAAACAAAAGTCACTTCGCGTAACCAATTCTTCTCAGTGATTTATATAACTTTCATGAAAAACCAACTATCTAGGTATTCTTATTCAGAATTTAGCAAAAAATCCAAGATGATTTCACTTTGACAGTTGGCAGCCATTTTCTTAAGATATAAAAAAATTCTCCTGATGAAACTCTATAACTTTGTAGAAGAAACCGTCTCTTAAACAGCGTCATTCCGGAGCTAAAACTCGAAAACCGAAAAAGCATAAACGAAAATCCAAGATGGCGCCGCTATAACAGATGGCAGTCATTTTCTTATGATCCCAAAAAATTCTCCTGATAAAACTCTATA
>CM055405.1:23002582-23014170 GCA_029228625.1 Pseudolycoriella hygida | reverse complement strand
GACGCCATCTTGGATGTTCGTTTATGCTTCTACGGTTTTCGAATTTTAGCTCCGGAAGGACGCTACTTAGAGAGACGGTTTCTTCTACAAAGTTATTGAGTTTTATCAGTAGAATTTTTTTTGATCATAAGAAAATGGCTGCCACCTGTCAAAGTGACGCCATCTTGGATTTTCGTTTATGCTTTTTCGGTTTTCGAATTTTATCTCCGGAATGACGCTACTTAGAGAAACGGTTTCTTCTAGAAAGTTATATAGATTCATCAGGAGAATTTTTTGGCATCATTAGAAAATGGCTGCCAGCTGTCAAAGTGACGCCATCTTGAATTTTTTGCTATCTTCTGAATTAGAATAGCTAGACAGTTAGTTTCTTCGGGAATGTTATAGAGATTGGTGAGGAGAATTTTTTTGATGAATAGAAAGTAGGTTTGCCGAGGCGCGGAAATTGGTCAAAATCGAGGTGAAAGTTTTCGCCAAAAATTTTTTTCGTCGGAATCGATAGATATTGACTTGGGCATCATTTTGATGAATAGAAAGTGGGGTCGCCGAGGCTCGGGAGTTGGTCAAAATCGAGGCGAAAGTTTTCGCCAAAAATTTTTTTTCGTCGGAATCGATAGATCGGAGAAAAATTTTATTGGAGAAAAATTTTTTTCAGAGAAAATTTTTTTGGGAAAATTTTTTTCTGAGAAATTTTTCGGAGAAAAATTTTTTTTAAAGAAAAATTTTTTTCTGAGAAATTTTTTTTGAGAAAATTTTTTTTCGGAGAAAATTTTTTTTTTAAGAAAATTTTCTTTTTTTAGAAATTTTTTTTCAAAAAATAGAAATTTTTTTAACAATTGCAAACTTCCAAAACGACTCATATCACAACAAAAACCTTTTTAAAGGTAGAGTGTGACGCAGTCCGTAAGTCCGCTTCCAAAATTATTGATATCGCTTGAGGTGACGCTATCGCAGAAAATACGCAGGAGTTCGTTTGAATGGAACCTTGTGTTCAAAGTTTTGATTTCCTGAAAAAATTAGAGCGCTTTCTTTGAAACAAAATTACGTTGTGTTAAAAAAATTGCGTCACAAATGCTGGGCCCAACGACGAAATAATTTTTCTGTACCTTCAGTTTTTGCGCTGCAAAAATTTGAATTTTGTTTGTTATTGCGTAGATTGTTTAAGGTAAATGAAAATTTTTGCGTGTAAAAACTGAAAGTATTGAAAAATTATTCCGCTGTTGGGTCCGGCATTTGTGACGCAATTTTTTCAACACAACACAACAAATCAAAACTTTGAACACAAGGTTCCATTCAAACGAACTTCTGCGTATTATCTGCGATAGCGTCACTTCAAGCGATATCATTAATTTTGGAAGCGGACTTACGGACTGCGTCACACTCTACCTTTAAAAAGGTTTTTGTTGTGATTTTTTTGTGTCTAGAAGTAGAGTTTCCTTATACAAAATGAATAAGAGTGCATTGAGTAATAAAAGAATTGATTATCCTTGTACAAAATGATTATAATTTACGATTTTACTGCAATACAATTTATGAAAAAAAGCTTAACTTAATAGAGATCATTGTTTGGTTTTACGATACGTATCGCCATCATCGTCATCAAATACTACAAATACGAATTATGATGCGCTTTAAAAAATGTTAGGTAAGCGGCTGATGATCTCTTTTACGAAATGATACGTAAGCGACTGATGATCCCTTTACGAAATACTACAAATACGAATTATGTTGCGCTTTAAAAAATGTTAGGTAAGCGGCTGATCACTTTTTCGAAATGTTACGCAAGCGACTGATGATCCCTTTTACGAAATACTACGAATGCGAATTATGTTGCGCTCTATAAAATGTTAGGTAAGCGGCTGATGATCCCTTTTACGAAATGTTACGTAAGCGATTGCCTTTTGCGAGATGCTACCAATGCGAATTATGTTGCGTTTTAAGCAATTTATGTTGAAGTTTGTTGACACTTTTCTATAAAATAAATGTTTTCCTATCGGTGAAAAAACTTTTCTTTTTTTTTATTACTTCTTCCATTAGCTTTTTTTACTTTAAATCAAGTGAAATTTCGGCCACATTACTTTCCTAGCTTATTTTTAACTGTTTAGACACAATAAAATGGCCCGGGTTGATAACAGAACTAGCTAATTTTCCCTTTCACGAAATGTCACTAGAACCCAGGTGGATAACAAAACAAGGGAATTTCCGTTTAAAAAAATGTCACTTGTTCCACTACGGTTGCACACATGAAGCAGCTCTAATATGGGTGTCATTAGCAAACTGACAACCGTAACTTTTCAACTATACCCTTATCACCCTAATCCTTGTGCTGATTTCCTCAAAAAAAAATTAAAAACTGAACTTCACTTACATTTTAATAACTCTAACGGATTACAGGGCACAGTAGCCATATGGGCAGCGTTAGATAGCTAAAAACCGTAGCTTTCCAACGTTACCCATATCAACTCTGTCGAAGAAAATTTGTAGAAGTTACAAGCAAAAAAGTAAAAATTGATATTCACGAATTTCTAGTGCACTTGGCCGAGCGGCCGGATATTACCCTGGATTATGAATAAGGATAGGCCCCACATCTTCCTATGGTATCAAATCTTCCCACTTCAGGTGGGTAGGTAAACTGAACTTTTGCCAAGATGACTTTATGGAGTGGCTTTACGGTGAAGACATGAGCACGCTTTACGACTTCACTTACGACTGAAGTCGGCGATTCTACCAAGTTTCTCACACACACTTTTACAAATCTCTGAAAGCTACGTCGCTTGAAAGAGGCCTCTGTTTGTTGCAATTTTACTGTGTCGTCGTAGTGTAGAGTATTCGCATGGAGAAGAATTGCAACAAAAAAAGTCTGCATTTCAAGCTGGGCAGCCTGGTTCCAAAAAAAAGTTTCTATAGCAATGTTGGAGTGGGGATCGAGTACCTTTTCTTGCATTTGGTTCCAATCCTCAAGTCGACACCAGGCCGTGTATTCAAGACTTTCTACTGTGAATATAGAGGGCAGAAGTAGCGTGGTGCAAAATTGAAATTTATACGACGTGTAATATTCCTTACTACCGCAACAATGACTAACTGGCTGCACTCACACTTATCAAGTACGCAAGTTGGTCCCGAGTGCACATTAATGTACTCGTTTGTCGAAGGAACTTTTTCGGCACCTATATGCTTTCAGGAATCGCTTCTGTTACCTGCTATTAATAGCTTAGTTTAGTTATTAGCTACTTTCCACACCTCCTCACCTCATTCCGCCACATCTCCGATATTATGTTTTCGGCATTTACCCCTGACCTACTCACCGTCATCAGCTCACCTCGCACTTGTTCGTAGCGAAAGCAGACAAATAACACGTGCTCCGCAGTCTCTTCCTCCCTCTCACATGTCGTGCAGAAAGGTGACTCTGTGAATCCGAACATGTGCAGGTACTTCCTGAAGCATCCGTGGCCCGACAGAAACTGTGTCAGTTGGAAGTTAACCTCTCCATATTTCCTCCTCCAGCTTCCATTTTGCCGTTGTAAGAAACACCAGGTCAAGAGAACATTGAGAGACATAACGACACTAACCTTAGCTAGCGATAGTAAGCCAGCCAGAAGGGTTGGAATTCGCTACTACCCTGAGGTGATGATGCAACCGAAACCGATCTACGAAGTGCATGGCTTCGAGGTGGTTCATAGAAACATTGGAACATTGAGACAATTAGTCGGTACGATAAAAGACATCCACCAGACCTTCATAAGTCCGGGATTTATCGAATTCAGTGTAGTTGTTGTGGCCGGTTCTATTTTGCGATGTCAATCAAGAAGCTATTCATCCGCTTCAATGAACAGAACACGTCAGATCAGCGTGGTGGAAGCGAAAAACGGCGGTGGGGAAACATTTTTTCAGCAAGTACCGAAAAATATGGTTTTATGTTTGTAGGTTTAGGGTTCATTTTTAGTTTTGCACAAGAGCCTTGATGATGGGCAGTAAGTGCTTGAAACTGCAGTAGGCTAAATAAAAATAAAGCAATTGTTACTGTGAGAATTATGATCCTTTCGGTGAATAATGAAAACGACAATCCTTGCGTAACAAACCATAAAAGTACTAGTCGAACCCCCGCCCAAAGGGACTACGCAGGTTTTATCATTTTCGCTTTAACATTAACGGGTAGGTTACGTAGTCGAAACCCCCGTCCCTAGGGGCTACGCAGGCTTTATCATTTTCGTGTGTTGTCTATTCAGAGCGCCAAAGCATATTTTTTTTCGTTTTAAATAATGATGCGTAATGTTTCATGTCATTATATCACTTCGTTGATATTACCGCTAATAATACTAAAATCGAAGTGGGCGAGAAAGATACTATAAATCAAAATACTTTCTTTGCCGCAAAATTACACCACTTCCCCCTTATACCACTTCCCCCGTATTCCACTTCCTCCGTGGAACGTATGCAACGTTACCCGTATTCCACTTACCCCGTATTCAACGTTCACCGTTTCCCACTTCCACCGCATTCCAATTCCCCCGTATTCCACGTTCACCGTATGCAAAGTTCACCGTATGCAACGTTCACCGTATGCAACATTCCCCGTATTCCACTTCACCCATATCCCACTTCCCCCATATTCAACGTTCACTGTATTCCACTTACCCAGTATTCAACGTTCCCCGTATTTCAAGTTCCCAGTATTCAGCGTTGCACTTGCTATTTATTCTACTCTGACACTTCCCCGACCAAATCTCTAAGACGACATCTTGACTGACTTTTGGCCGATTTTCAATTTTCACCCTTTCTTGACCCATAACTCCCTTATTTCAGAACAATATCTAGCCCCGGAACATGTGTTCTCGACGTTTTGCACCATACCCCACAACATATCAAAAAGTATTTTTTTTTTCTTCGCCAGTGTAAACGCAGTTAAACGCAAAAATAACGGGATCGTGACAGACAGACGAATAGACACATAAATAGACACATAGACACATAAATAGATAAACAGACGGACATTAGAAAACAGACGGACAAAAAAAAAAAAAAAAAGACGGACATTAGAGGTTTATAATTAGTATTTTATTGACAAGCTTACTCAGTGACTGTTCATACAAGACTGACTCAACAATGCAATGTCATCTATGTATGATCCAGAGTTCCTTTCTAACGGACCAAAAGCAATGTTGACAAATTTACTTTCACGAGTACAATTTAAATGAAGTTTGTGTCTAAGACTCATAAAACCTCCCACTTCCAGTTTAGCACTCGTCGTTCGAAATTGCTTTTCAGCATTTTGCAGAAGCAATTGGGGAATCTCATGGTACGCAACGCCTTTGCTATCTCCATCCAGCTTGCGCTATTAAATGCATTTCTGACGTAGGTTACCGCGCATTCTTCGCTTTGTCGGCAATCTCTATAACTTTTTTAATGGCCTCCCTTTTCGAAATCAGAATTCTTCGTCTGACAGTCCATGCTCGCCATCTGTGTGTTTTCTTAGTATATTCAGAATCGCGACTTTCCTTGGTTTTGGTATTAGAACCAATTTCTGTTCAGGAAAATATCCGTCAACGAGGTATTTCTGCATTTTCAATCTGAGCATGTTAGGCTTAGCTGCACCTAGCTACACCTCACTGCCCTAGCTAAACCCCACTGCAACTAGCTCCACCTAGGTAATCAACTTCTTTGACATCACTCTATCGCTACTTTACTAAATCCGTGTCAATGGTTTATTTGAGCTAGCTCTTCATCAGTATACATTACATTCCACACGGGTCTGATCTGATCTTCTTGTTGTATGTTATCTGTTTGCACTTAATAAACCTAAAGATAATGAGATTAGAAGATACTTGAACGAAAGTATGAACTTTTCTTAGATTTGATGGTGAAACTTTCTAGCTTAGGAATGATGTATAAAAAATGTTTGTTGATGCGGTAGCTTCCCTACTAGCTTTTATATTAAACAGTGATACATTTGAATTGAAAGAATTCAATCTTCCATACTCACGATTAATAAAAATTTTTAAAGACATTCTCGTACTTCCATATATACAACATGCATATGATAGTTCAACTTTCTGTTTGAAAAAAGAAATGTTGCAAGTATCGAATTCCCGCAAATGTTTTGATATTGTATCAAAATTCAAATATCAAAAGACAAAACAAGCTCCCTTTTCCATGTGATCGTATATGCCAATTCTTATTTCAATAATAAAATTAAGCAAATAATTGACTAGATTTTGTTGTGATAAACTGAAGAGAAAGATTGAATGGAAAGGTGGAAACAAAATGAAAAAGACAATTTTTCGTGTACATAGGGTCAAGGCCCCGACAATGACACACATAATGAAATCTGAAATAACTCGAGGCAAAGAGAAAACAAGTTTGTTTTATTAATTCAATACCACGTTGAAATTGAAAAGTTAGGTTCATACGAACATGTGAGACGATGAATCGTATTGTTTGTTTCTTAAAGCCAAAATAATTCTCTACCGCTAGTTGTGGTATTGTATTGAAGAGGATAGAAGCGCTGAATCACAAACGTAGATGTAAAGAGAAATGTGAGCAAATGATGTGTGGGAGTCTAAAATGCTGCTTTGATTAATTTGAATTGAATTCGAACGATTTGCTGAAGCAGACGAAACTCATGACATCATTAAGCTTTAGCCGATCAGTTAGCCTAGACCTATATGCCGATCAAAAAATTCTTGGTACCGAGCGGCAAGACAACACTTTAAAAAAATTAGCTGCTACTAAAACCGACTGCGATTTCATGAAGTAGCGAGTACTTTACGTTGTATCAGTTTATAATTTTTAGACCCGTACGAAGTACGTAGGTCTGATGCGTTTACTACCACGTTTGTTACATTGCGAATTCGAACCCGGGAGTAAGGGGGAACCTTTTTTTGTTGCCTCCAGATGACAAATCAGCGAAAAAAACAATGTCCGTCTGTCGGTCTGTCGGCCTGTCGTTCTGTCTGTCTGTCTGTCTGTCCGTCAACACGATAACTTGAGTAAATCTTGACCGATTTTCAAAAACTTTTTTTTCCTGAAAAGTAGTCGAAAAATATTTTATGGTATTGAATCTGGGCACTGTCGGCCTAAGGGCCGCCGAGCTAGGGCCGTTTAAGTGGTTTTTGGTCTTTTACGCATAACTCGAGTAAATCTTTACCGATTTTCAAATTTTTTTTTGTTTGAAAGATCTGGGCATGGCCGACAATTTATGGAAGAAACTTTTTTTTAATTCGAGTCCTTGGACTTAGCTAGGGCACTAAAAACGAGGCTCTATGTGTTTTTTGTACATAACTCGAGTAAATCTTTACCGATTTTCAAAAAAAATTTTTTTGTTTGGAAGATCTGGGCATGACCGACAATTTGTGGAAGAAACATTTTTCGATTTGAGTCTTTGGACTTGGCTAGGGCACTAAAAAAGAGTCTTTGTTAGGGCCCTACGTGTTTTTTGTGCATAACTCGAGTAAATCTCCTCCGATTTTCAAAAACTTTTTTTTGTTTGAAAGATCTCGGCACGGCCGACAATTTATAGAAGAATTTTTGCCTATGCTTAGGTCTCAAGTGGGCCTCATGTCGGTCCTAAGGTCGGCCCTAACATAAAATTTTTTTTTTGCTATGTTGCAGAGCAAATTGAGGGAAACATTTTTGTCTATGGAAGTATGTATCCGATATCCGAGGTCTCTATTTAAGGCCCTAGGTCAGTACTAAGGTCGGCCCTAGCCCAAAAAATAGTTTTTTGCTTTGTTGTAAACAAAATTGAGGAGAACATTTTTCTCTACTTGGAGGTCAATTTTGTGCGTTCGGAATTTTTTTACACCGTTACTTCAGACGGGTTTTTCAAAATTCCCCTACGGGCAATTTCCAATACAGTCTAATGTGAACGCAACATTTACTTAAATACGTTCCAGTCTTTTCGTAACATCAACTCTGTTTGCCGCATCTATTCTGATACGTACGGGTCCCTTCTATGTTTTGAAATTATTTCTGGTCATAAATTAGATCGTAGTAAATTTCATATTTAGGAGTTTTTCATGTTTTGACTTACATATTTATTTTTGATAAATCAAATATAAAGTTCTGTTTTGACGATATTATGGCTACGTCATGCCATTGCATCTTCGAAGCAACAGACCACCATATTCGACATAATTCGACACCTGGCTGCGTACTTTGGTCCCTTGCCTGGGAATATAGAAGGCGGCCTGGTGCTAAGCATCTATCATGTACAGGCCCGGACTGGCGACCGAAGGGCGCACCTGGCGAGCCGACTGAGGGGCTAAGAATTTTTTACATGCAAGAGTGTCGTTATCGTGTTGTAGTTTTCGTGATGCTTCGTCTGCTTGGAAACTGTTTGTTGAGACTCGAAGAATTACATTATTCGTCGTCGGCTAATGTACCCAGGAACAAACAATGTCCACGCAGGCAAGTAAATAAAAATAACTATATAAAGACAAGAGCGTTTCTTTCGATGACTTCGATGAACCGGTGGTCGATTTAAGTTAACCGGCGGTCGATTAAAACCAACCGGCGGTCGATTAAAACCAACCGGCGGTCCATTAAAACCAACCGGCGGTCGATTAAAATCAACCGGCGGTCGATTGAAACCAACCGGCGGTCGGTTTAAACCACCATCGGGACCAGCGTGACAGGATACTTCACGACGATGACTCTTCTGATATGTAATACTAAACTGAAGATGGTCGTATTAAAATGGTGCAATAATTTACATGCTGTGTCCTGCAGATGCCATTTACAGCATTTTTACGGATACCCATAAATACAATCTCTAGCTGGGGCGCACCGGGCGATGCCCGGTCAGTCCATATGGCCAGTCCGGGCCTGGTCATGTACACATATCTATATGTCATATAAGTTTCAACTTGGCACTAGGCTACGTCCTTGAGTTAAAAATTTCTAATGCAGAGGGCAGCAGCAGCCTGGTGCTGAATTGAAACTTATCTAACGTATGCAACTCACTATTGCCTCCAATCTGGCGAAAACAGATTTCCAGCACCAGGCGTTCTTCTTTATTCCCAGCTTTAGGGTCCCAAGTACGCAGCCTGGTGCCGACTTCGATCGTGTTACTAACTAATAACCTCACTCCTTCTTAAAGATAGGCGTTGTCAGAATTTCAGCACAAGGCTGCCTTGGTCTGACAAGATTTTACCGACGAAACCAAACTTTAGAGAATAAAAATAGCTCCCGGCTTTTAGAGGTCTTCCCCTTAAAATGTTCAAAAATTTTATTTTTTCTACTTAAACGGACTGTCTCAAAATGGCAATTGGTACGGTTTTGCAAACTCTGCAAAAATATGAAGAGCGACAATGAGGAGGGGGTCAAAAATTTAAGAGAAATGTGGACGTTATTATGTTACTGTTACTTGGCGTCCAGAAATGGTAATGATCGAGGTAATAAATGGTTAACGTAACGGAACCGGTGTACCCGGTAGAGTTTTTTATGATTTTACATAGTGTGGTTCATTTAATAAAAATATACAAAGTTGGTAGGCGTGCGACCCATAAAACATCTAAACGTTTTCCATCCACAGACTACAACTTATCATAAATACGGAATATGAGATTTTATCGTCTCAATTCCGAAGCGTTTAATGTAAATTTATTTTCGTATGCTATTGAATATTATCGAACTCATTTCAATAAAATATGTTGGAAATGTGTGGATTAAAATACAATAAAAATGATGTAAAAAAAATAAAAATACCCAACGGCACAACTTTTCTCCCAAACTACGCACCAAATGTATTTATGTGAATGAATTTGTATAACATTTTCGATCCTTTTGATCATTCACTATCGAAATCTATATCACCGCATATTCTTATTCATCACATGTTGTCCCTTTTCACTTTAAATTTAAATTTTTCCTTTTTTTGGCCGATTTTATGAATTGTTTGGGTTCTTTCTTAACATATTAGATAGGGTTAACAAAATGTATGGCGGTGAATGGGAAAAAGTTTTCTTTTTTTTCTATTTACAAAGTGTCCGTATACCGAGCGACAATGGAAATTTTTATTTTTATTTATTGAAAATGTTGATCACATAAACGTAAAATGGGAATCTATAACCTCGTTAAATTGATTTTATTGTGAAAGATTTTTTTTTATTTAAACTGTTTTAATAATGTAGACGAAGGTTCGAGCTTTACCGCTGACATTATGTGGAAATAAAAGCAATCGTTAAAACCATACAGGTGCACCCACACAGGAAGAAACCGGAAAACTAAATTCCGGTATAAAGTAACTCTTGATTTTCAATAGGTATGCGAAAGTGACAGATGCGATATTATTCTTTTGTTTCAATGCCACTTTCGCATCGAATTGTGAGTGAAGACTAACGAATCCCACTTCAATACGAACGACACAATGTTGAAGACTAACGTTCGTACCACACGGCCCCTATGGGGGAGGAATCGGGATATGCCCATAAGCATAATTCCTATTACAACCAGTGTGCGGGCTCTAAGGCTCGGAAAAGATCGAAGAATTATTTTACTCATTGAAACTACTACATAGGTACAAACTTGCGGAGAATATTAGAAGAGATCAACATTTCGGCATATCGTGCTAACTTACGTGATATTCAACTTACTTTGTTGATGGACATGAAGGACGATTTGATAACCTAAATTAACCTTATTCGACCTGAAGTGACCTGATTTCATTTTACAAGTCATGGCTAACAACTTAAACATGAAAATTTATTTTCTCAAATAAAAATCCAACTTTATAAACTTGAGTTTTTCAATATCTTCCTGCAACCAACAACATATGATCCTATCAAATTAAAATCAGGTGAAGTCAGGTCCGGACAGGTCAAATCAAAATCAGGTCAGGTCAGGTTAGCTCGAATTCAGGTCAGGTCAGGTTTTCGATTTTCAGATTCAGGTTTGGTTTAATCTGATCTATTCCGAGCCTTTCATTCCTCTTATCTAGGTACCTAGGAGGTGTATTCACGCGCGTTCCAATAGTACTCAATAGGGACTATTGGCAACCAATAAATATCATGGAGCAATAATTTAATCACAACAAAAACCTTTTAAAAGGTAAAGTGTGACGCAGTCCCTAATGTCTACTTCCAAAATTAATGATATCAGTGGAGGTGACGCTTGCGCTGAAAATACGCATACATTTCCTTGACGACAACGTTACCCTGTGTTCAAAAAATCGCGTCACAAATGCCAGACCCAATGACGAAATAATTTTTCTGTACTTTCAGTTTTTACGCTGCAAAAATTTAACATTCGTGTCTTTTTGCGAAGATTGTTTTGAGTTTTAAATTTTTGCGTGTGAAAACTGAAAGTGTTGAAAAATTATTACGCTGGTGGGTCTGGCATTTGTGACGCCATTTTTTGAACACAGGGTAACGTTGTCGTCAAGGAAATGTATGCGTATTTTCAGCGCAAGCGTCACCTCCACTGATATCATTAATTTTGGAAGTAGACATTAGGGACTGCGTCACACTTTACCTTTTAAAAGGTTTTTGTTGTGAAATCAGTCGTTTTGAAAGTTTTCAGTTGTTAAAAAAATTTCTATTTTTTGAAAAAAATTTTCTCAAAAAAGAAAATTTTCTTAGAAAAAAAATTTCTCC
>CM055405.1:22974391-23002082 GCA_029228625.1 Pseudolycoriella hygida | reverse complement strand
CGAGTTCAAAGTCACAGCATTTACGAAAAAGAAACTATCTAAACGGGAAGTACTATCAGACATAGCCAAGCTCTTTGATCCTATTGGATGGTTGTCACCAGCTACTGTAAAAGCTAAGATTTTCCTTCAAAGCCTATGGTCCCTCAAACATCTGAGTTGGGACAGCAAATTACCGGAAGATAAAATAATTGAATGGGAAAATTATCGACAGTAACTACCTACATTAGAGAAGATCAAAATACCGAGATGGTTTGGGACAAATGAACTAAACAACCTAGAGCTTCATGGGTTCTCGGACGCATCGAATCTTGCATATGCAGCAGTGGTATATGCAAGAGCGAAATTTGACGATGGAACAATCAAAGTCAACTTAATCTCTGGAAAAACGAAAGTAGCCCCAATAAAAACGGTATCAACACCAAAATTAGAGTTGAGTGGCTGCCTTCTTCTTTCAACGTTAATGAACAAAATCAAAAAATCGCTTCATTGTGAACCAATCATAACACATCAGTATTCTGACTCGACTATAGCACTAGCATGGATCGCATCACATCCTAATCATTGGAATACATTCGTAGCGAATCGAGTAACAGATATCCAGCAACTCACGAATATACAGTCTTGGCACTTTGTGGACACTAAAAACAACCCAGCAGATTGTGCCTCAAGAGGCGTAGATCCTAGTGAACTAAAAGATCATCAACTATGGTGGAACGGACCTGCGTTTCTCTCAAACGAAATCTACTTAAAGAACCAGCAGCAGCCGATACAATTTGAAACAGAAGAAGAACGAAGAAAATCAATCAGAACTATGCACATCACAACGTACTTAGAAGATATACAAATGGATAAAGCTCTTAAGAAACAGTCAGACTTGTCTAGATTACTAAGGATTACATCATTTATACTCAGATGGCTGCCAAAAAACAGGCACTTCAAGGACAACATACCAAAAGCTATTGAAATGTCAAACGCTTTGAAATCTTGGATCAAATTTACACAAAACCAATCATTCAGCGTAGAAATCAACGACTGCCTAAATGATGACGAGATAACAACAAAAAGCAAATTATTGTCTCTACGTCCATTTCTTGATTCGGAAGGCATTCTTCGGGTTGGCGGCAGGCTACGCAAGTCCGACTTACCGTATAAATCAAAACATCCAATAATCCTACCTAAGAAACATCATTTTACCAAGCTAATCATCGAGCAAGCACATAATCTGACCCTTCATGGTGGAGTTTCATTAATGTCAGTCTCGCTGAGTGATTACTGGATATTTGGAAAGACAGAACAAATTAAACGAGTCATCAAAAACTGCATAACCTGTTTTCCGCATAGATGCAAACCTCAACAACAACTAATGGCTGATCTACCCAGGGACAGAATAGTACAACACAGATGCTTCCTGCATACAGGAATTGACTATGCGGGACCTATTTACACTAAAAACTCCATTGGTCGATCTAGAGGAAAATACACTATTCAAAGCATCAAGAGCTATATTGCAATTTTTGTATGTTACTCTACAAAAGCCATACATCTCGAGCTTGTCAGCGATCAAACATCAGCAAAATTCATTGAAGCATACAAAAGATTCACCGCAAAAAATGGGAAAGTATCAGATATATACAGTGATTGCGGAACTAACTTCATTGGAGCCGATCGTATTTTACGGGAAGATTTCGAAAAACTCATGTCTGATCCTATAGTAAAAAGTTACTTGGCTAAAGACGGTGCTACTTGGCACTTTAATCCGCCAGCATCACCACATTTTGGCGGACTCTGGGAGGCTAGCGTAAAATCAACTAAATACCATCTTAAGCGATTGTGTGGAGATAACTTATTTACATTCGAAGAGATGACCACTATTCTGTGCCAAATTCAGGCGTGCTTGAATTCGCGTCCTCTATGTTCAATGAACGATGATGTGTATGAAAACGAATATCTAACCCCTGGTCATTTTCTTATAGGTGAAGCGCCCATCACGATACCACAACCGAATCTCCTTGATACTAAAAGCAACAGTTTGAGTCGGTGGCAACTTGCTCAAAAGGTTTACCAACAGTTTTGGAAACACTGGTCGAATGACTACCTGTCGAAATTACAACAAAGAACCAAATGGAAAAATCTACATGAAAACGTAAAAGTTGGGCAACTGGTACTGTATCATGAAGACAATCTACCTCCAACCAAATGGCCATTAGCTCGAATTTTGGAAATTCATCCAGGCGATGATGGCAGATCTCGGGTTGTTACAATCAAAACGCCAACGACGATTTTGAAACGGCCTATCAGCAAAATCTCAGTGCTTCCCATTGATGGTTGAAATTATTGTTAGTTTAAGTAAATTAGTTTTAAGAATTGATTATAACGTTGTTTAAAAGATCGGTAAGGTTTAATGGTCCTAAACTCTAAGTAATGAAAGAAAAGAGTAGAAACAGCCATGGATACCTTCCTTAACCGCAAAGTTTATTTAAGCGAATTGGGGAGTCTATTCTTTCGGATTGTATTGTATAGGATCCTTCAGCATGTAAATCTAATTTAAAATTTTGGAATATTTATTTGAAGGATTAATCCTTCAAAGGGGGGAGAATGTTCGAATCCTTTCGAACTTTAATATCGCGCCAAAACCGAATCAGAATTGAACGTATTTTTATCAACCGTTTTGGTCAAATTCAGTTCAACGCATTGCATTATCAGTTCAATTCTGATTCGGTTTTGGCGCGATATTAAAGTTCGAAAGGATTCGAACAATGATAGAATTGTTGCTTTACTTGACTATGAGAAATTACTTCGGCAATCGCAGGCGGTCTCAAATTGCTAAATCGTGTTCGTAAAGAACGACCAAAAAATAATTTTGCAGGGGTTTCACCTGTAGTGCAATGCACTGTGTTTCTGTAATCAATTAAAATTCGGTCAATGATGGTGTCAATGTCACCCGCTTTTACTTTACTATTGACGCTGGCAATGAACGATTTTTTGAAAGTTTTTACAAAATTTTCAGCCTGCCCATTAGTGGCTGGATGACCTGGAGCTGTGAAAATATGTTTAACTTTATTTCGCTCTGTGAATTGTGAAAATTCTTTAGACGAAAATTGTGTTCCATTATCACTTACGATAATTTCACGAATCCCATAGCGACTAAATAAACTGCGCAATCGATTTGTTGTAAACGACGCTGTTATTGTTTTTGTTTTGAAAACTTCCACCCACTTAGTGTGTGAATCAATAACAATCAAATAGTAAAAACCAAATTTTGGACCAGCAAAATCAATGTGGATTCGACTCCAAACTGAATCAGTCGGCTTCCACGGAATTAACTCTGCTAAAGGTGGGCTAGCTTGTAGCTCTTGACATGCATTACATAATTTAACTAATTTTTCTATGTCAGCGTCTATTTTGGGCCACCAGACATATGAACGTGCAAGAGATTTCGTTTTCACAACACCCATGTGCGAAGCGTGCAATTCGTTAAGAACATACTGACGAAACTTCAATGGAATAATTGTCCTATAGCCCCACATTACGCATCCGTATTGGACTGTTAGTTCATTTGATTTATTTTTAAAAGAATCAAAATTAGAATCTAATTCTAGAACAGTACCTTTTTCTATAGCTTCTGAAAGTTTGCCAAGTATTGGATCACTAAATTAATATAATTTGCTTCATCATCTTTATAGATGTACGATAGTTGAGGAATTCTTGACAAATTGTCAGCTTCATTTAAAGTTCCTTTAACATGTTCGATTTTATAATCGAATCCACTTAAAATGAATGCCCAGCGCTGCATGCGAGCTGCTGCCATCAATGGAATTCCTTTATGTTCGCCAAAAATCGTTAATAACGGTTTATGATCAGTAGCTAAATGAAAGAAATTACCCAGTAAATACTGTTTTAGCTTTATAACTGAAAAAATTATAGCGAGCGCTTCTTTTTCAATAGTCGCATAATTGCGTTCACATTTTGATAAAGATCGTGATACAAATGCAACTGGTTTCAGACCATCAGGAAACCTGTGTGATAAAACTCCTGCCACAGACGTGTCACATGCATCTGTCGTAAGAACGATAGGCAGTTTTGGATTGTAATGAGTCATCACTTGCTCAGAAGAAACTTCTTTTTTCATTGTATCATACGCTCTTTGACAATCTTTGTTCCATTTGAAATGAACGCCTTTTTGTGTCAATTTATACAAAGGATCCATTTTCTTTGCGAAATTATTGATAAAACGGGAATATTGATTAACCATGCCAATGAATGCTCTCAGTTCATGAATGTCCTTGGGCGTCGGTGCATTCAAAACTGATGCGTATCTTTCTTTGTTTTTATGAAGACCATTTTTATCTATGGTAAAACCAAGATAAGAAATTTTTTCTTGAAAAAATACACATTTTTTTGCATTCAACTTTAGACCTACATCGGAAAGTTTTTTTAAAACAGATTTTAAATTAACTGAGTGTTCTTTTAAATCTTTTCCCGTGACTGTTATATCGTCTTGATATACAACAACACCATTAATGCCTCTTAGTAAATTTTCCATGTGCTTTTGGAAAATAGCAGCGGCTGGTTTAACGCCAAACGGTAGACGTTTCATTTTAAAAGTACCAATATGTGTGCTCCAAGTGCATAAAAGCTGTGAGTCATCATCTAAACATAATTGGTTGTATGCATCGGTCATGTCTAATTTACTAAATAACTGACCTCCTTGCAAAGATGCAAAAATTTCTTCAATTAACGGCAATGGATACTTTACGTCGACTAGATATTTGTTAATGGTAACTTTATAATCACCACAACATCGTAAAGTACCATCGGGTTTAGGTACTGGGACTATGGGAGAGCCCCAGGTGGAATGATCGAATTGTTCCAAAACACCTTTTTCAACTAAATCCCGAATATTTTTTTCAACTTTTTCTTTCCATGCGTATGGAATCGGTCTAGGTTTAAAGAAAATTGGCTTAGCATTTTTATCTATGGGCAAAGAGATTTTACAGACATTGAAATTGCCTAATTTACCGTCAAAAAGTTCAGAAAATTGTAATTTAATTTGATTTATCAAGTATGTAGAGTTCGAAAACCCTACTGAATCAATCAAATTTACATTTTTGTTCTGAATAAAATCAAAATTAAATGCACGTAAAAAATTTCGGCCTAACAACGGTGGTGCTTCGACATCAGCAACTACAACAGTTATTCGTTTTTCAGTTCCATCATATGAAATATTTGCTTTGCACTCACCGATAAGTTTGACTCGTTCTCCTCCATACGAACGGTACGGGATACTGCATTGATCGATTGGATAATGTGATAAAAACTTCCTGTGAAAAGATCCAGAAACGAATGTGCTTGGTGCACCGGAATCACACGTGACGGTCATCAATTTTCTTCCAAATCTAACTTGCAATTAATACAGCTCACGCGACTCATCATCTGCTATGCTAAACAACGAAAAATCGAAAGAATTTCTATCTAAATTGAAATCATTAGAATTTGAATCTGAATTAATAAAATTAACTTTTTTGTTCTTATTCTTTGAATTACGGCAAACAGAACTCAAATGTCCAACTTTAGAACAGGTATTGCAAGTGGCATCTTTGAATTTACAGGTTGAGGCATCATGCGTCTTCCATCCACATCGTGTACATTGCAATGAACTCTGCTTCTGTGCGTTCTTGTTGTTGCCTTTCTTGCGGTTCTTCTGATTCGATGATGTGCGAACGAAATTAACATCGGAATCCGTGTTATCATTTCTAACTGCAAATTTTGTCTCGAAAATTAACGCTTTCTTCAATGCATTTTGTAGCGTTAGTTTTTCATCTTCTTCACAAAGTCGATTGAAAATCTTCTCGGACAACTGCGTGATGAACTTGTCTTTGACCATAATCTCCAAATTTGTTCCAAATTTTCAGTTTAAAGCTAACTTTTTTATGCGTGCGTACCATGTTGAAACGCTCTCGCTTTCCTCTCGTACTGCTTCATGGAAAATTTTGCGTTCGTGATAAACTATCGTATTCACTATAGTGAATATCGAGACGCTCTTTCCAAATTATCCATTTGTCTTCCAATGGATTAAATTCTGCTATGTTTGTTGACTGTACAAGCTGTGTTGATTTCTCATTTACCATTTTCACTTTTCTACTTCAAAAACTTTAGTTTAAATAAAACTACTTAAAAAAAAATACTTCCTTTAGTTTAAATAAAACTTTGCAAATTCGTAAATCCTCGTCGCCAATATAATGTATTAATGATGCGGAGAATTGAATGTAGATGCGTGTCGTTTAGTGGTAAAATGAACAATGAATTTATTTGTACTAATTATACAAGTTATTGGTATATGTGTTCTAAGGTGTAGCAATTCTGGCGGCTATACATAGTAATAGAACATGAATCTACTACATTAACTGAAGAAAAATACACGAGCTGAACACTTGATTGCATAGAAGCCGCAAATTTGCAAAGTAGGATTACCGTCGGAATTACCCACTTGTGCTTCGTGAATGACCCTATTGAGATACATTTCGTTCAAATTGTATTTCTAAAACCCCAGGCCAATTTACAGTTAATCTAAAATCTCTACAAATCATCGTCTATTATGGCTTCCAGTTTCTGCACAAAAAAATGAAAATACAAAGAGAAAATGACATCAGTGAGTGATATATTTTTCGACATTACGCTTGTCATCATCAAGCATAACTCAAACTCACTCATATTTTGATGATTCTGACCGAGAAAAAGTAACATTAACCCTTGGATTATTTATTCCGATATAAATTTCTTTCTTCTGCTTTGAACTAAATAAAAAAACATATAGAAATCATTGTACATCAATCTCACTGACATTAGAGCAACCACATAATCATCCTATGTAAATTGACTTTATATCATACCGGAGTCAAAATCAAACCATAGAAAAAATTACATTCAAAATTGAAAATTGAAAAATACACCCGAAACCCATTCGCATTGAATATTTATGGGGAAAGAAAATATTGAGAATATGAACGCATGGAATAGATTGTACAAGTTGAAAGCATTGAGAGTCACTGATGGGAACGAAGAAGAAAAAAACAGATTTAAAATTTCATTTATCAAAAAAAAAAAATATCAAACATATGTCACCTTTGGGTACACTTTTGGAGGTTTCCTTTTATAGGCAAATTTAGGCGTAGCACTGATCCCATCAACGCAATAAACGATTCCTTTCAATTTACACTTGGGACATATTTCTTTGTGATTACCATTGATGTCTTTAGTCACATGGTGAATATTAGATCAATTGATTCAACATCCCTTTTTCCGATAGTTTTTAAGGCCCCCTGTTTATTATTAATCGTATGGTTTACATTTTATCATCTAGTATCTAACATTTTCTCTTAATCTATTCTATTACAATTACTTATGTCTAAGTTTGTATCTTATTTGTTATGTTGATATTTACGATGAATTCATCGGGAGGTCACGTAGTAACAGGTCCGATGAGCCAAAGTGATAGTGTTGTGCATTTTGTGCGGTCCATTGAGAAATGGCCACCATCGTTCACACCATGTTCGTTGTCCCGCCATATTTTTCGAATGTCGTGTATGTCCAGTACAGCGCCATCTATGGGGGATTTGTGGGGATTGTGCCAACGTTTTTTCCCATCCATTTATTGCTTGACATTTCTGTCTTGTCGCCGTTGGCATGCATTGTATATGCGTGTTTTGTATGCAGGAATGCCATATGCTTGTGACGTCACATATGAACAGTGTTTTCCTGATACATTTTCGTCGCTCCACAGCGACTACCCAATTGCAAGAAGCTTGGGTGGACTTAGGGACGTTGTACAATGTATTATTTCGTTGGAGAAAAATTCTACTATGCCAACACCGGGGATCGAACCCGGGTCATTTTGGTGGCAGTCCAGTGCGCTCACCACTGAGCCACCCGTCCCACTTCTCTCTCTGCCAGCGCGCTACCGATCAATTCAATGGAGTCTGTGTTCATGGTAAAATAAGTGTTTCCTAAAGTCAAATCAGTCACCTTCGATGTCTTCGTTGCATACTTTCAACCAGGAAAAGGTTCGGCTAAGTCCAAATCCTAAGTGTACGAAATTTTTCATCAACCAAATTATGTTTAGAAAAACCGATTCAAATATTTTTTTGTAAAAAGCTAGCACTTTGCCATCGGTTTTTTGTAGCGCCATCTATTCATTTTTCATAGCTGAATGAATTTCAACATGTAATTAATGAGCGGATGTACGTGGCGTTATCGTTGTTTTTGTAGCTGAATGCGAGGTGTATGTCGTCAGCACCCCCCAAATTTGTGCTAGCATGGAAATTGGGTCTATAATTTGCGCCTGAGTTTGTGCTGTCGAAAATTGAATTTTCCATTTTTCGTCATTTTTGTTTGGGGAGTCCCTTTAATTTAAATTTTTCCAAACTCAAATTGGTTTCCCGAATTAGTGTTCAATTTGTGCTGGCTAATGGTAAAGTTCCCAACATTCAAAGTAGTCGGAGCGCCGAGCACAAATTGATAAAAAATCAAAATTTTCATTTTTTCGTTAATTTTGTATGGGGAGTCCCTTTAATTTAAATTTTTCCAAACTCAAGTTTGTTTCCCGAATTAGTGCTCAATTTGTGCTGGCTAATGGTAAAGTTCCCAACATTCAAAGAAGTCGGAGCGCCGAGCACACGAGCTGTGCCCGGCGCCCCGACTACTTTGAATGTTGGGAACTTTACCATTAGCCAGCACAAATTAAACAATATTTCGGGAAACCAATTTGAGTTCGGAGAAATTTAAATTAAAGGGACTCTCCACACAAAAATGACGAAAAATGGAAAATTCAATTTTCGATCGAGTCGTTTTCGGCTCCCAGAGCAGCACAAATTCTAGGACTGATACCATTCGACAGCACAAATTCAGGCGCAAATTGTAGACCCAATTTCCATGCTAGCACAAATTTGGGGGGTGCTGACGACATACACCTCTGAATGCGGACAAACAGACAACTTTGTCATTAAAGCTGAACACGCACGAGATACTGAAATGTGTTTTGATAAAAAATTTTCATTGTTCTCATGTCAAAATTGACATTTTAACAAAGAGAATTTTTATCAAAACACGTTTTCAATGTCTCGTGCGTGTTCAGCATAAGGTAGCGCTGCAGCGGCTGCATATGCATACTGTGGAATATTGACCGTGTAAGTGTTTTCGTCTCTCAACGTTCAAATGTTGGACAAACGTTAAACAAACTCTTGTACATGTACATATTTTGAGGGTGTAAAATATTTTCAATTGGTGGAATGGCGAATACAAAACGTATTACGACCCATCCACACGACGACGGAAGCAAAATAATGTGCGTGTGACACCTTATTTTATTAAATGGAAAATTGTCCGAATTCCTTTGATGCGGCATTCAAAAACTTTTTTCTTTTTATGTTCGTACACAACGACTTTACCTTTGCCATTGCTATCAATTAAATTGAGTGGGAAATTATTACCTCCAAGGGCATATTATCTCTTTTATCATTCAACTTCATGAAGAGAAATTGAAAGCAATTCTGTTAATGACTCTTCAGGGTATTGATCTTTCATGACTTGAACTTGTTGATGTTTTTTTATAATATTTGCTGGTACTTAGGTATTTTTTTTTACTTAAGACTTTATGATTCTTTTTGAAATCATATCCTATAATGAATCAAAAGATGTTCGTTGGGTTCATTAAAAAAGTACCGTCTGACCGTCGTTCAACTCTTCCATTATTAACTTGCACTTTCTTCATAATCTTTTTTTTTCTTCTCTTTTAAATCGCCTTTTGCCTCTTCGTTCCAAAAAAATTAATTATTTATATTTCGGTGTATATCTCGTTTATTGTTGAGATTATTTTTTTTAACGTGTAGTTGTGATGTGAATATTAGCTGTAATGATATTATTTAGAGAAAGGTGAAGTATAAATTGCTTTTCAATAAGCGATCTTAAAGGAGGGTAAAATTAAGTTCGAAGCAATTAATCAAACGTGATTTTCTTTAGGTTGTTTTATGAAATCTCAAATTAACGAACAATAAACAGTTAATAAATTGTGAGAAGAATTTAATATTTGTGAAAATAGCGGTAATAAAACTTATATGTTCACAACTGCAATGCGAAAATTCGTATTTTCGCACCTCAAAAGCGGATTCATGTGAAGAAACGCCAAAGTCAAATCGCCTAAATAAAAAAAATCGCCAAATTGAGAAGAAACGTAAAGAAAAATCGCCAATGTCTGAAACGCCAAAATGATTTTATTTAGACTTTGACGTTATTTCACACTTTGGCGTTTTTTCTTGAGGTTTTTTCACATTTTGGCGATTTTTCTTGACGTTTCCTCACACTTTGGCGGTTTTTCTTGGTGATTCCAAATTTTCTATTGATTTGTTAAATCACCAAGAAAAATCGCTAAAGTTAGAAGAATCGCCCATGTGTGAACAAATGCCAAAATTATTTGTAGGAATGTACAGAGTTTACACAGGGGCTAGAGAGAAACATTTATTTACATAAAGGTGCTGCTTATATGTTGTAAGTTGCTCTAATACACAGCATATCTATCAATCTAGAAGATTTCGTCAATACAAACAAGAAGTTAAAAATATTTTTCTCAAATAGTCAAACAGCAGAAAAACATAACCAAAGACCCGTACGTATCAGAATAGATGTGACAAACAGAATAGATGTGGCAAAGTGACTCGAACGTACCTAAATAAGCAAACAATCCAACGTTTTCTGTTCTATTATAACTGTAAGAATTTCAAAGATCCATAGAAATTACCCAAGGTAATGTCAAAGGCCCTACCGAAGTACGTCTCTAGAAAATCTAGAAAAGCTTATATCCAAGGACTAAGTCGTTTTTCCCTGAAACCCAGAAACACGCGTACGCTAAAATTTTATTGTCTACAACTTTGCCCTTAGAAGCAACTTTCTACCTCTCATAGTTCTGGAGATCTGGGTCATCCTGCCCAATTATGGAGTAGTCATATACCAGGATTAGGCCATATTTCCCCAAAACCGTGAAACACGTGTTCGCTTGAATGACGCAAGTCCCCATACGAACAAAAAATTCGGAAATATTTTTTTCGTAGACTTCAGAACCATATATACAGCTAAGTTTTGACCTCCCCCCTTGCGACGTACCCCCCAGAAAATATTTTTCCTGTATTCTACGGAACATTCTAAGGCGAAGTGTCTTTTCACTCATTAAAATCGGTTCGGTGGATTCGAAGATACGACCTTTAGAAAATGATCATTTCCTATACAAAAAGGGCTGTTTCAAAGAAGCCAAAGTTAATGCAAACATTCTACGTTAGTTAGTTAGTGGGTTAGTTAGTTAGTTAGTTCCAGGGCCATTTATATGAAAAACCCTGAAAAACCACTTTTTTGGCTAGTGCTCGAAAACGGCGCGATAACTTCTCTTGAAATTTTGCAGGGACCTTCGGGTGGGCATTCTACGTCATATGAGATTTTAAAAAAGGGGGGGGTACCGGCCTCGTTTGGGCGCCAGGGCTCTTAGAAGGCGCCATATAAAGCCCATTGTAGGTGTTTGTGTGTGTAGTGTGTATGACAGCACATTTTGTATGAGGCAATGGTTGTGTGTTCGAGATAGAGGTTTGGTGTCAAAGGGAAAGTTGTTGGGTTGGGTGTGTAGTGTATCAGGGTGACCGCCAAAATGGCGGAAAATAGTCGAGGACTCAAAAAAATAACTTTTGATATGTTGTAGAGGAACTTGAGGGGATCATTTTCGTCCATGGAAGTGGTAGCCGCCGCGCTTCGGTTCGGCGGCAGCGGCGGCTCAAAATAATGCAAAACATTACAATCACAACGAAAACCCTTTTTAAAAGGGAAACGTGACGCAAGTCCTCGTCCCTTCTTCCAAGACAACTGATATCAATTTGGGTGACGCTTGCAGCTTCGGAACGCACAAAACTCTTTTGAAATATTTTCATTTCTGAGTAAAAAAATGCCTCACAAATGCCGGACCCCCAGTGTTATAGTTTATAGGGTTTTTGTTGTGATTTAATTCTCTACAACTTTGCCTTTGAAAGCAAATCTCCATACTGCATAGTTAAGGAAATATAGACGAAAAACCGTTTTCGTATATGGCCAAGAATCTCAATTTCGTCCATTCCACTGGTCCCAGTGCCCAGACCCCTGTACCGATTCCCACAAAATTTTTTTCCCAGTTTTGTGACATCAAATGCTTTCATTTGACACCAAAATGAGGAATTTCCGTGCTTTACTTGCTGAGATATTTGCGAAAAAGCTTCACCGACCTTCGAAAAACCATGTTTTTGGTTACTTCCTCGACCATATCTCCGGAACCACTTGATCGGTTTTGCTCATCTTCGAACCTGAATCATGGGAGACATGTACCTTTGCGGGAAAAAAAAGTTTAGGCTGATCGGTTCAGCCGTTCGAAAAAAAAAGTGGAGACGGACAGATAGACATTTTTTTTATTGCTGATTCGTCATCTCTAGACGACAATTCTGTACTACCAGACCCGGTGAACGCAGCCAGGTTGGTTGTCAGATTTGTCCCCTTGCAATATAAAAGGGACAAAAGTGACATGCAGTATGGTTGCGTTCGTCGGGTCTGGTAGAATTCTATAGATGCATCCCCCCCCTACCACCTCGATCTACCCCATGTTACAATAAAATTGTTTGTAGTAAACGTATAGGACCTTTGTACTTCGTACGAGTCCAAAAAAGAATAAATCTTGCTAATTCATCTACATTCGTCAAGTCCCGAATTATGTGGTTGTTAATTATATGTATCGTCTTTGATAACACTTCTGAGAGCTTTTTCAAATTTGAATTTTCTAGCTTAACCTCACGGAAGAAATCGATCACACTATTACCAAATGTTCCTCGGCTGCCGAACCATAGTCCACGGACATTCCATTCTCTTTCTCCAAAAGTGTCCATGTATTTCTCTTTATAGAAAGGAATGCACTTACTGTAGATGTCGCTTTTATCCTTTTGGATGTATTGATCCTGGTTGGCGTCGTTCGATTCATAACGAATTGTTGGATCGATGATAAAGGCGTTCCTCAATTTTGGTTGAAACGCTACTAGGGAGATTGGGCAAACCTACTTATAGCAAAACTTATAACTTATACTTATAACTATAAGTTTGACTTATAAAAAAGTAATGCTCAAAAGTTCTAATTTGTATTTCTAGGTTCTTTGAGCATTACCTTTTTTATAAGTCAAACTTATAGTTGTAAGTATAAGTTTGGAATTTTGTTATCAGTCGATTTGCCCAATCTCCCTACTATATCACTGAATCTCGAACTACAATCAGTGTCAACAGCGTATACTTCCTCGAAGCATGAGAACCCCTTTAGCGAAGCAATTCAGTTATGTTGTGTTTGATGCTGTGATGCCTTGAAGTTATGAACAGGTTATTCGATGGGCAGCACTTATTGACGTATTCATTTCTGAATTCACATGAAGTTGTTGGCAATTTACAATAAATTCAGTCCCAGCCAACATTGCTATATTTAGACTTTCTCGTTGTTTCACATTTTGGCGATTTTCCTTGGTGTTTACCCACACTTTGGAGATTTGGTGATTCCAAATTTTCAGTTGATTTGTTGATACGTTTTGTCGATACTTCACGTTTATCAAAAGCGGTGCGAAAATATTTATATATCTAGAACGATAATCTCAAACTTATCCCTCTAAGGCAAATTTAGTTATCTCAATATATCTGTTTTCGATAGATAAAATAGCAAAAATTGTTATATTGACGTGTGGCATTATGAGCCACGCCTTCGGCTAGGGCCACGATGGCCCACATTTACTATTTCCTCACTAGGTAGCGGGGCGAAAATATTTTCGTCGCTAGTGAAAGGGACGAAAATATTTTTATCCCTATCCTTAGCCCTAGTCTTTTTGCAACATCTATTCTGATGCGTACGGGTCCCTGACATATATTTTTAATCTATGAGTAGTAGCGATAACAGCTTTGTGCTTCCAGTAGAACGTGTCTTGTCTCCGAACCTCAAGTGTTTTTTTCATAATTGAATTAACGTCTCAACATAGAATTAATACCTTTTCTCAAGTGGCGTCATCCATGCTTTCATAGCTGAATACGGACAAACATAAAACTAATGACACAATCTATTGATTAAGAAATAGTTGTATGTTGATCCGTATTCAGCTGTGCTGAATAATGTTGGCACCGCCGACTCGACTGTCGGGGTTAGTTTTACGTTGAAATCGTATTTAGCTATTATCAATAAATAGATAGCACCACCGACTGTGGCAATACTTCCCGCCTGATGAAAACCGATGCTTGAATTGGCCTACTGGTTCGTAGCGAATTTCAGCATGACATTGGTATTTCTGACCTTTTAGAAAATAAATCTGAAGAGAATGGAATATTTTTGTCTATGAAAATATATGTTCCACAGCTCAAAGTGAGCTCCTAAGTCTTCATATCTTGGGCAATTTTACAAATGTTTTACACATTGTCTATGTTTTGTTTTGCTACTTATCACAGGGGTCCTCACAGGGGGGGGGGGACGGGTGGCTCAGTGGTGAGCGCACTGGACTGCCACCAAAATGACCCGGGTTCGATCCCCGGTGTTGGCATAGTAGAATTTTTCTCCAACGAAATAATACATTGTACAACGTCCCTAAGTCCACCCAAGCTTCTTGCAATTGGGTAGTCGCTGTGGAGCGACGAAAATGTATCAGGAAAACACTGTTCATATGTGACGTCACAAGCATATGGCATTCCTGCATACAAAACACGCATATACAATGCATGCCAACGGCGACAAGACAGAAATGTCAAGCAATAAATGGATGGGAAAAAACGTTGGCACAATCCCCACAAATCCCCCATAGATGGCGCTGTACTGGACATACACGACATTCGAAAAATATGGCGGGACAACGAACATGGTGTGAACGATGGTGGCCATTTCTCAATGGATCGCACAAAATGCACAACACTATCACTTTGGCTCATCGGACCTGTTACTACGTGACCTCCCGATGAATTCATCGTAAATATCAACATAACAAATAAGATACAAACTTAGACATAAGTAATTGTAATAGAATAGATTAAGAGAAAATGTTAGATACTAGATGATAAAAATGTAAACCATACGATTAATAATAAAAGAGAGAGAAGTCGCGCCTGTTGCGATTAGATGGATTGATAGGATGCTCAGAGACAGGACTGTTGAGGCCGATATATGTGGCTCCAAGGCCAGTCTCTAGGTGGTCAAAGCATGCAAAGCATGCAAGGAGGCATCCTTTCACCACAGCTGTGGTGTATAGTGATGGACTCGCTCCTAAAAGAGCTGAACAACAAAGGTTTCCCTGCCCAGGGCTACTCGGATGAACTGACCGTTCTGATCAAAGGCAAATTCGAGAGCACCCTGGGAGACTGTATGAGGATGGCGCTGAGGATAGTGGAAAGATGGTGTCGTGAGAAAGGCCTGCGAGTGAATCCAGACAAGATGGGCCTAGTGCTTTTCAGCAAAAGGCTCACAGGCTCTGAGCTTGTTGGAAAAACGCGGCTCTTCGGAAAAGACATTGAGACGAGCGCCCAGGTGAAATATGTGGGGGTTACGTTGGACCGCAAGCTAAATTGGATTGCTCACATGGAAGACAAGGCCCAAAAAGCTCTAACGGCTTTCTGGATGTGCAGAAATGCAATCGGAAAGAGCTGGCGCCTATCCTCCAAAGCAATACTGTGGATATATGAGGCGGTGGTGAGGCCCGAATGAGCCATGGCTGCGTAGTTTGGTGGCCAAGGCTAAATGTAGGAGCGGCGAAGGAGAAGCTGAAAAAAGCTCAGCGGCTGGTATTTGTGTGTGCCACAGGTGCCATGAAGACGACGGCAACAGCGGCCCTGGAAGTTCTACTAGCGGTGCCACCTGCAGATATAGTAATGAAGGCGAAAGCTTTCGCTATAGCGGACAGGTTGACGCAAAACGGATTGTGGACTTCAGAATTCTGCACCGGGCATGGGAAGATCAAAAGTATGATTTTTTTTTTATTTCTTCATTTTTGACATACCACGGGATTACAAGAAGCGAGAATTAAGTTTCGAAAGGAACTTTGAAGCAATCTTCCCAGACAGGAATGAATGGAAAAATGGGTGGCCACGTTACCTAGTAGCGAATGGGTCGAAGATGAGTGAAGGGACTGGAGCTGGTATATACCACCCAGGAACGGCACTTGCATTCATCTAGCAAAGCTCTCTAGTGTCTTCCAGGCGGAAACTTCAGCGGCACTCTTAAGTGCTCGTGAACTTCTGCCAGAAGGACTGCGAGACAAAGATATAGCAATATACACGGATAGTGGGGCGGCGATAAAGGCGCTGATATCGCCCGTTGTGACTATCAAGTTGGTGAAAGGATGCAAGGAACACCTAAATCAGATAGGGCTGAAGAATCGGGTCAAATTGGTTTGGGTACCCGGACATTCGGGAGTGGGTGGCAATGAGAAATCTGATGAGCTGGCCAGAACCGGCTCGACGGCTATCACATTCGGACCGGAACCACACATCCCTGTCCCGAACTCACTTTATACAAAAGTGATAAAGGATTGGGTGAATTCGGAACACGGTAAGAGCTGGACAGCGTATGAAGGAAGAGTGCACACCAAGTGCTTCCTCCCCACTCCGAACGAGTGCTCCTGTGGCTTGCAAGAGGAAACGGGTTTTCACCTTATATGCGAATGCCCCAAGTTCCTTCAGCTGAGGCACAGGACACTCGGCGACTATGTCGTCCACCCTTCGAGAGTGGCTGAACTAGGACCTATTACATTAGACAAGTTCCTGGTCGGCACGCGAAGGTTCGCTTGATTTTTACATGATGAACGGGATTGGGAAGAAAGGGTCAAGAGTCTGTGTTCGAGATCGAAAAATCGATCGTCCCAAACTAATAAAATCTAAAAAAAAAATCTCACAAACTTTGCTATAGTCAGATATCAGAAAGAGGAAGCAAACTTTAAATTTATTTATTGAACATTACGAGATTGACAGATTAATTAATTTTGGCAACATTTTTTTTGACTCGACGCTCAAGCACAAAACTACTTGGAGTATCAAACGATGAATTCAAAATGTCCCTCGAAGGCGAAAACGAACACGCAACAACTTGGTAAGTAAAAGAACAAATAATAACTTGTTATACCTCATTTTTCGCAAAGTTTTATTGGATTACATGTTATAACAACGTAAATTAGCTTATAAAGTTGTGTTTAAGTAATAAAGTTCATAAAAGTTCATTAGTTGACAATTTTCATTTGTTCATAGGTCAAGCTTAATAAAGATATTCGCAAAGTTTGTTACGACATCATCATTAATTTTAACTTGTAAGTAATATTGCAAAGAAGTTTAAATGAATAAATCTGTCGGTATTATTGGCGTGGCATCAAAAAGACTGCTACTAAGACACATTTTAAGATTGTTTGTACATACCGTGTTAGTTATTCCATTTTTTCCTGCAACCTATGCTCATTAACTGCCGATGTAAGTAAAATGACATCCTTTGTTTTCATGGACACCAGTCACTTGTGGGCATTTTTCATAAAACGTGATTTGATAGGGAATGCCGAAATTGAGCGAATCCTCTTATTAACGTAACGACTTTTTCCCCAATAGATCGATAAAAAAGAGCAACTTTTAACGGGAGAGAACATTATTTGCAGTAACAATGGCATTGTGTGAGGGTCTTTCACAAGATACGATTCTCTCAATCATTCAGATGCGAAAAAGACAGATATAGTTTGATGTCCAATATGAAAATTTTGTGAGAATGGAAAAATTAAATTAAAATAAATTTGTGCGTCGATATTTTACGATTTTCCACTTCAGAACATACTTTTGCATCAATTGACATGTTTAGTTGCGCTTATGGGTTCATTCATAGGAAATCTTTTATCTCTTTCACCGCAAGTTTTTATGCGTTCCACGGCAGAGGGGGCCTCCATTTTCCGAACAACTAATAGTTCAAATGATGTGTGGCAGCCGAAGAAGATCTTGAATTCACATGATCTGGATAGACAACCTTGGGATAGACAAAGGAGAAAGTTTATAATATATTCCATTATATCAGTTATAAAAATTGGGGAACTTTTACGAAGGGAATAAACCATCTTCTTGGCGGGTGATAGGTGGCATAGAGGACGACAGTTTATAACTTAGAAGCTGCGGCAGACAGACCTAACACCGAATATTAAGAGTCTGCTGGTGTTGAAAGTCGGTCTATTAGAACTGTCGAAATGACGTTTTAAACGTCAAATAGATTTTTCATATGTCTTAGACTCTTTTTTGATCAAATATATTGACGTTATGGACACAGACCTTCTCCCTGACTACTTATTTACTTTATAGCTTTGACGTTTAAAACGTCATTTTGACAGCTGGAATAGACCGACTTTTGATCCTAACAAACTCATTGTCTATGAAAAGTGATGCAGGAACTTTAGATTTAGAAAAGGGACTTTTTGAACGATTCAACCATTTCTTTGGCAAAAAGTAAAAACACAGAAACCTCGCATCGAAAGGTATAGACTAGAAAGTGTGAACCATGGTGAAAATGTATGAAACTTGTGATCACTCCGAAGAATACGGAAACCTCTGCATTTTGTTCAACAAATCTTTGAAAGAACAATGGTTTCCGGAAATTTAGAAGATCAGCTTTATCTCACCGATATTCACTAATTATCGGGGTGTTTCAATCATTTGTTCCATATCTAAGATTTTTGAGAGGTTGATTTTAATAAATTGTTTGCAATTTTTAAACATAAGTCTTTAGTAAACGTTGTACCCTATCTTTGATGGAGTTTGTACATTTTGTTTCTGGTTCAATGGCAAGTCAAGTAGACGCATTGTATACGGACTATTCTAAGGTATTCGATCGCATTCATCACGGCGTATTATTGAAGAAACTACAAAGCTTTGGTTTCAGTACGTCTCTTGTGCGATGGTTTAAGTCGTATCTCGAGAATCGCTCCCAATATGTCCGTATTGGTGGATTAAGTTCAAAAAGGATCAACCCAACATCTGGAGTTCCACTAGGTTCCATTCTTGGCCCATTTCTGTTTACGATTTTCATAAATGACCTACTGTCAATGCTCTCTATATGCTTTGGCTTCGCGGACGATTTGAAATTGATACGGAAAATTGTCACTGAAAATGATTGCTCTATGTTTTAGGAGGAAATTAATCGATTGCACGATTGGTGTGAAAAAAACAAATTGGACCTCAACATAAAAAAGTGTTCCATAATGACCTTTACGCATAAAGCCGATAAATTCAAACTGAGCTATCAATACAAGGTTGGTGACACGATTTTAAGCAGAGTCAATTTGGTGTTTGGATTGATGATCAGAATACAAGGATTGACTACGGTACATGAAAATACACTTTCTGGAATCAAGGCGGTTGGAAAATGATGAGATAACGCTTAACAAAATTATGCACAATATGATCGAAACATCTTTAGTTAACTCTCTGTCATACCACAAACATGTCAGACCGACTCGCCAACCTCATCGTCACTTTTGCCTAATACCCTAAAACAAATGTTTTCTAAAATTTATTATCTACAGTTTTGAATTTGGAAGCAACTTTCTCACTGCCATAGTTTTAGAGATATGAGTCACTCCTCCCAATTCTAGAGTTGACTTAATCCCGAGATTGGGTTATTTTTCCATGAAGCACTGAAACACGTATTCTCTAAAATTTTATTCTCTACAACTTTGCATTCGAAAGTAAATCTCCAAATTTCATATGGACGAAAAACCATCTTTTTTAGGGAATTCAAAAACGGTCCGGTTTTCACTAATGATTTTTTAATTCAAAAAGGGCGTCGAGGGTCTAATTGGAATAATTGAGAGTCCGAAACCTTTGAAAAAAAAGTCAGATACAACAGATTTAACAATTGTGAATGATCTTTTCGTAGTACATGTTTAATTCAATAGGTAGCATCGGTAGCATTGAGTACAGAATGAATCTATCGCTATCCCTCTTTTTGTTCATTAATTCTTGTTCTATATTGTCTAACGTATCCATCACATTTTGCAAGCGCATTGTTCGTATCTGCACGTTTTCAAATCGTAATTCGCAGAAAATTCGTAATTCGTATTTTGTAAAATTTAATGTGCGTGATTCTCGCAGCGTGAAGTGATATTGAAGTTAAGCGTTAACTGTTAAGGCAAATATTTTAGTAAATTTCTTTCGCTTTCTTGAATGATTGAACCATTATGGGCTGGCCATTTTTTTTAGTGGGCCTTGGGCATGGGCTGGGCATTTTTTTTGAAAAAAGTGGACATTGGGCATGGGCTGGGCATGTATGCCCACTCAGCTCTAACGTAGATCTGTGCTGGTGCTAAATACTCGAAACGTCAATCCATCTTTTGATACCAACCTAGCAATTGTTTCATCAAGTTGTTTAGATTTTGTTTCGAAGAAATCATTGATCTTTGTCGTTTTGAGTTGGCTGCCTGTACGGGGAGCTGCGAGAATGTATGAAATTTGGCAAATTTTGTAAATCTTTCAGAAAAACCGACAAATTCCAAAAAAATAATGATGAATGCAATCCTTGGAATTATGAATTTTATGTAAGTTTTAATTAAGTGTTTTCCGATGTATACTTTGTAAAATGAAAGAAGTGCATCAGTCAAATGTGCAACCTGTCTTCGTTGAATGAATGCGCATACACAAAATTCATGATTCCAAAGATTGCATTCATCATTATCGGAATTTGTCGGTTTTTCTGAAAGATTAACAAACTTTGCCGAATTTTATATATTCCCGCTGCTCCCCTAAAAATTTTGGATTTACCTTTCCGCAACGACGCACACAACGTGAATACAAACAGCTGGACGAGACACATTGCCTTTTTTCGGCACAAAAATACATATCAGTTCGTTGCTTTCATGTTCCGATTCCTTAGAGAAAGCAATTTCGCATTTTGTTCTGAGGTGACCTCGCATCGCTCACGTCGATCCACCTTTACATTGAATTACAGCACCATATCTTGTACACTTAGCACAATCACTTTTCTTCTTGTTAAAATAAGTCCATACGGTTGGCGTTTTCACTTCTGAAGTGCCTGAGCTCATACTAGAAGCTCCAGTATTCTCGTCAACAGTTTTGCTTGCCATAATCAATTCAAATTGATATAGAGATGCCTTTAAAAATTCTTGTAGGACACTTTGTTTGTTTTTGTTTCAGTTTGACGGGTTTGAATTCAATACTTTGCCCGTTTCACCTTTCACTATATAACCATTAAAATTTGAAAATTAAGAGAAAACCGAAAAACCGGTTTTTAGAAAATGAGGAAATCGGTTCCCGGATAACCGGTTTTGAATTCCCTAATCTGCTTTCGTATATGGTCAAGCAATTTAATTTCGTCCATTCCACTGGTCCTAGTGCCCAGACCACTGGCCCGATTTCCACAAAATAATTTTCCTAGTTTTGTGAGATAAAATCTTTCATTTGACACCAAAATGAACAATTTCCTGCTATACTTTTTCACTTTTTCGACCACTTGACCGATTTTTTTCATCTTTGAACGTGAATCATGAAAAAAAGTTTAGGGTGATCGGTGCAGTCGCTTAGAAAAAAAAAAAATGCCGAGACGGACAGACAGCCGGACGGACATTTTTTTTTGCTTATTAACCCGGCTTGTTACAATAAAATGTATTTTAGGAAACGTATAGTACCTTCGTACTTCGTACGGGTCCAGTCAATGAAAATTATAGAAAATTTAAATTTCAGTCAAATATTTTCAAAAATTTCGTGTGACGTAACACGAGTCCAGACCCTCCTCCCCCTATCATGCTCTGTCACGCTATGCACGAACTCTCCCCCCATCGAGGCGTATGTGGGTAAAGTTAGCACAACACAAGAAAATGCTGTTGTGCTATCTCAACACAACACAACACCTTTCTTGTGATATCTCAACACAACACAACAATATTCTTGTGCTATCTCAACATAACAGTTGTGGTGAATATAAAATTTCAAAATTGGTGAATATAGCCAGCCATTGGTGGTGAGTATTGTGCTGAAGTTGTGACAGCATAACACAACACAAGAATGACCATCTCAACAGTGAGTTATCTGCCTATGGCGATTATTCATTGAACTTAATGTTGTGCTGCTGTTGTGCCAGCACAGCACAACACAACAATGGCCATCTCAACAGTGAGTTATCTGCCTATGGCGATTATGTTATGTTGTGTTGTGCTGGCACAACAGCAGCACAACATTGAGTTCAATGAATAATCGCCCTAGGCAGGTAACTCACTGTTGAGATGGCCATTGTTGTGTTGTGCTGTGCTGTGTTGGCACAACAGCAGCACAACATTGAGTTCAATGAATAATCGCCATAGGCAGATAACTCACTGTTGAGATGGCCGTTGTTGTGTTGTGTTGTGCTGTGCTGGCACAACAGCAGCACAACATTGAGTTCAATGAATAATCGCTATAGGCAGATAACTCAATGTTGAGATGGCCATTGTTGTGTTGTGTTGTGCTGTGCTCGCACAACATTGAGTTCAATGAATAATCGCTATAGGCAGATAACTCAATGTTGAGATGGCCATTGTTGTGTTGTGTTGTGCTGTGCTCGCACAACAACAGCACAACATTGAGTTCAATGAATAATCGCCATAGGCAGATAACTCACTGTTGAGATGGCCATTGTTGTGTTGCGTTGTGCTGTGCTGGCACAACAGCAGCACAACTTCGAATTCAATCAATATTCGCCATAGGCAGATAACCCACTGTTGAGATGGCCATTGTTGTGTTGTGTTGTGCTGTGCTGGCACAACAACAGCACAGCATTGAACTCAGTGTAGTGAACTCACCACTTACAAATTTTATACTCACCACTCTCGAATTTTCTTGTGCTATCTCAACACAACACAACACTTTTCTTGTGCTATCTCAACACAACACAACAATTTTCAATGTTGTGTTGAGCTTACTTTACCCACATTCGAGGCGTCACTATACTTTAGAATAGTTTTACGAAAGGTGCCCCAGATCACGTCACCCAATGGAGACCCTGCAGCTTCTCTATTCCATATGGATTTTGAGTCCCTACTTAAAGCGCCGCCTCGGGTCACAGAAAATTTCAATTGCTGGCCGTTAGCCGTGAAATAGTTTCGAACAAAAACCAATAACCACACGAAGATTTTAATTCGATTGTCCATTCGACAAAAAAAAAATTAAATCCAACGTAAGGTCCATTAGAATAACGAAATTATCTCAACGATAAACTCACTTTCTACCAAATAATTTTATGAAAGAAAAAAACTTAAATGCCTACAGGCTCCATCAATGCAAACATTGTATCGGCTTCACATAAAGACGTTAGATTAATTTCTTTTCAATCTTTTTTTATTCATAATTTAATTCATTAAATTTAATCTTAGCATTTCTATGATTTATAAATATTAACATTCAACACACATATTACATTCGCTCAATAGAAGATTATTCATTAAAACCAACAAAACGTTAACAACAGCGCGATTATTGAAAGATATGTCTCGACAGGTCTACTAACGCACGTTACATTCAGTATAGTACACGTAACATAAATTCGAAGCGCGCCGAACCACTCGCTTATTCTCTCTTGCGATTTTATTGTATTTTTTATGGCAACAAGTTTTTCATATTCTTCAATTTTTGTTATCGATAGGATTTAGTGAAAAAAATAAATAAAAAGCTTTTAGCATTCACTCAACTGACAAAATTGCCACTTTCAACTGACGATTGTTCAACTCATATACACAACTCACAGACACAAAACTTGTACAGGCTTTCGAGGAAATGAAGTTGTTTTAAAATGCCTTTTCTATTGAATTTTTGGTTCAGCCAGGACCTCTTGCCCCGCTTGACTATTGATGAAACTGTCGACGTCGCTGTGGTTGTGCAACTCTTCGAATGTCGTCTGTGGTATGGCTTGTGCATTAGCGTCTGGTTGTTCGATTGCATTTAAAATTGATTGTAGCAAACCTTCCGATAAGAATTGTTGATGATTTGGCACGTCTATACTGTTGCCAGAGCTGCCAAGAGGATCGGCTGCTTGGAATTGCAACTGGTATGTACCAAGATTTCCTTGCACTGGAATGGTCACACTTTGTGACTTCTGCGATGAAATGATGTCCAATCCAGAACCGCTAAGACCTGGCAGATCATTCACTTGTGAGCTCTGTTGTTGGTCATCTTGGACTTGGATGTGTAGATGTTCTTGGGAGTGAATTGATTCGGATTGGCCTCGTGCCTGTTCCAATGCATCAAGCGTTTGAATCAGAGCTGCCTGTTTGGGTTGGTTGTCATCTGAATCGTCTTGGCTGATGGACTGGTCCTGTATGACTTGTTCCTGAATGTCAATGTTGTTGCTTGCTTCTGCTGCAAGAGATGAACTTTTTAGTTGAGTGTCAAATCCTTCCGAGTCGGAATGTATTGGTCCTGAAGGTGGAGGTCCATAGCTGGAGGTCGGCGAATGTTCTTCGATCGGGTGATTTTCAACCGAAATTCCACCTTGGACTGCAGACAATGCAATGGCTGAATGCGAATTGTAGTTGGATTTTCCTGTGTCGTAGCTGGATGAAGCGATGTAAGACGGACCTAGACCATTAAGTTGAGGACCGTGTCCGCAGTCACTTCCACCAACGCCTGAATATCTTGGCTCTTGAATAAGAGGTTGGGCGTCAGGTAAATCGTAGTTGTGATTATGATGTTGTGCGAAAACTTGCGAAGTTTGTATTAGAGGAAGAGATTCCAAACCGTTGGGTGGACTTGGTATTTCTTGGGTTGGTGGTGGAAGGTAAACTGGAGATTGTTGCGGCAACTTTATGCCAAATGTATCTTGATGTTGGACTGACAGGCCAATCGATTCGATAAGGCCTTGAGGAACTGGAGGACGATAGGAGACAGGACGCGTTGGCGCTGAACCTGAAAATTGTTGAAGATTTCCGCTAACCGAACCATGTTGGATTGCGAGTCCGGAATATTGGCCGCCTGGTGGTACTCCATATACTCCACTTGGAGATACGAGACCAGAAGCTGTCGGACCTGGATAGGATGTGCCTAAATGGTTGTCGGTGAGCTGTTGAAGAATAACATAACATTTGGTAAATTGTCTCCTATGAGAACAAGATGTGCGATTCTTTTACCTCGATTCCCTCACTCTTGATGACGTCATAGTCACCTAATCCAAGTTCATTGCGGAAATCAATAGCTTCTGATGTTGGCAAGTGCAAGTTACCGTCGTCAATTGTGTTGTGTATATCGGCATTATACCCGCCTCCAGATACTACGTGTTGATGATGATGCTGCTGTTCTTCATTGCTGTATGGAATGGCTGGGCCAGGTATTGGTTTCCATCCGTCACAATTTGTTTTAAGTGGCGCAACTATTCCTCCTGATGAAGGCGGTGGTCCATATTGGTTGCTTGGAGGGGGTGGATGAGGCGGAGGACCATATTGGTTGCTGGGAGGGGCTGGTGGAGGAGGAGGACCAAATTGATTGCTTGGAGGGGCTGGAGGAGGAGGAGGACCATATTGATTGCTTGGAGATGGTCTTGGTGGTGGTGGTCTGAATGGTGGTGGTCCATAACTGCTTGGTGGTTTCTGAATCGATGGCGGTCTAGGTGGCCCATAAGTGTTCTGTGGCACAGGACGTGGGACTCCATACACTGGTGCCGGTTGATGATGGTGTTGATGATAATTTTGTTGTGGTGGTCCATAGGTTTGTTTGGGAGGTCCATAGGATTGTTTCGGTGGACCATACAATTGTTTTGGTGGGCCATAGGATTGTTTTGGTGGACCATAAGATTGTTTAGGTGGACCATAAGATTGCTTTGGTGGTCCGTAAGATTGTTTTGGTGGACCATATGATTGCTTGGGTGGTCTGTATATTTGTGGTGGTGGTCCGTATGACTGGGGTGGAGGCCCGTATATCGGTTTTGGTATTCCGAAATGCTGAGTCACTTGCTCGTGGAACGATCCATGATTCCCAGCGTGATGATGATGATGTTCGTGATGTTGTTGTGGCAATGGAGGTGGAGGCCCATATTCAACTTGCACTGACGGTGGACCATATTTTACTGGGACACCATATTCTTTGTGAGGTTGTGGAAGGGGTGGAGGTATGTCTGGAGGTGGAGGTGGATACCTTGCAACGGCTGGTTGACCGTAAATTGGTGCTGGTAATTGAATGTCTAACGATGCTTCGCGTCGATCGGCATCTTGTGGAGGTTTGTTGATTACTGCATGTATGGGCAACGCCAACACGCAGAACAGTAATACGCTTGTAGTCAACTGAAATCAAAAATAGAAACGAAATTAGCGATTGGAAATTGTTTTAATCAAAATATATTTATAGAATGAACATTCTAGTAGAAACTCAGGTAGCTAATTCGCGTGTCAGGTGGTGGTGCTTGAAAAAACGGAAAGGCAACGTCCACAAAACTAAGTTCTCTCAAGTTACTTAAAGTTTATAAGAACTTCAATACGAAACGTGTTCGACATGCATAAGAAAAAAAATCATAAAAAAATAATTTCTCAGGCACACCTTTCAGGAAAGTATTTGAATAATTTCTCATTTTTCGCTTCAGGTTGAACATTCAACCAAAGATAAATTATGTTCCTCATGTCATCGCGTGTGAGGTTACATAATCATTGGTTTTAATGAGTGAAAGTAAAAAAAAAGATTTTTTTCCTCGGTGCATTGCCCTGCAATAGAAGATGCTGACAAGCTAAACAAAAACACACTAAAAAACATGATGAAATAGTTCTTAAATGAACCTTTCATCTGCCAAATACGAGACCGTCAATTGTTTGTATACCAAGTCATTTGTAATCATCATATGGTGTACTAGTCATCAACTTTATGTAATTACATACATGCGATGAACTCGACTCTTCAAGTGAGAAATTCTTGCTGTTATTCGGATTAACATTTCAGTTTCATCATTGGTTCAATAGTCTTAAGAAAATTAAAAACTAGTTGTAAAGTACAAGATTAATGGTCTCCAGACAAATTGTTCAAATTGTTACAACTCCGAAAACATTTTTTTCTTCTTGTTTTCGTGTACCGAAAACAAAACAAATCGCTTTTAGTTCTTATGCCATACGTCTCATACAATGGACCTTTATGTGTACAAGTAATTACTAAATTTTATGTTTTCCATAACCATTTACGTATCAAAACTTTTGTAGAAAAACGCATTACATTTGCGAACACATTCTTCGATATGTTAGTAGTACGTTATCGAAGAGTCTAACTTAATGTGTTATTACCGAAGAAAAATTATCGGCTGTAACTTACAAGATGGGTTGTAGGAAGTAGTGGCAGATCCTCATAGAATATTACAATAAGACCTTTTTTTTCGAATCATGGTTTGACTTCGGCTATACAGCCGGCACGAGCTCTTCAATTATGTTTGATTTAAAGACTCTTGAGAGAGAAAATAAATAAAACGTAGTTTAAGTGTCACCCCAAATGATATCAGTTGTTTTGGAAGAAGGGACGATACTTGCGTCACGTTTCCCTTTTAGAAAGGGTTTTTGTTTGTGATATCAGTAGTTTTGGAAGAAAAGAGGTAACAAATTTTAGAGAAAAAATCTCCGGCGAAAAAAATTTCCGGGAAAAAAAGTTTCTGGCGAAAAAAAATTTTGGC
>CM055405.1:22948856-22973891 GCA_029228625.1 Pseudolycoriella hygida | reverse complement strand
AAATTTCAGCGAAAAAAATTTTCTAACGAAAATTTCCGGCGAAAAAAAATTTCAGACGAAGAAAATTTCGAAAATAAAATTTCCGGCGAGAAAAATTTCCGGCGAAAAAAAATTTCCTTTGACACGAAACATCTATCCGCAAGTTCGCCCCATTGCACCATGGGCCATTTTGTTGGTCACCCTGACAAACTGCACACTCAGCCCATCAACTTTTCCCTTGGAACCAAACATCTACAAACATTTACATCCTAACACAGTCCAAAAATTTTGCTCATATTTGACCCACACACACACAAAGCATTCTTTTATATGACTTTAAATGGCGCCTTCTTAGAGCCCTGGCGCCCAAACGAGGCCGGTACTCCCCCTTTTTTAAAATCTCATATGACGTAGAATATACACCCGAAGGTCTCTGCAAAATTTCAAGAAAAGTTATCGAGCCGTTTTCGAGCACGAGCCAAAAAAGTCGGTTTTCATATAAATGGCTCTGGAACTAACTAACCCACCAACTATACTAGCTAACTAACTAACTCACTAACGTAGGATGTTTCCATTAACTTTGGCTTCTATGAAATAGCACATTTTGTAGGAAAAATGACGATTTTCTTCGGATCCACTGGACCAACTTTAATGAGTAAACTTTCACGTAGAATCCGAAAAACTAGGTCTGCAAGGGCAAAAAGTCAAAACTTAGCTTTATATTATGGTTCCGAAGTCTACGAAAAAAAAAAAAATTCTGAATTTTTTGATCGTATGGGGACTTGCGTCACGGGCGCATTGCTACCGCGCTCCCATGATTATTTACAACGGTACAATTTTGCCTGGAATGAGCAATTGAACAATTTACACGTACGCTTTTTGTGTGGCGTCAGCTGATGTAAAAGTATACAAAATTTCATGACGAAATTCACAATGAGTCAAGCGTCAAAAAATGGTGTCCTTCTCACCTTAAGCATTTCACCATGAAATTGCATATACTTCGACATCTCGTAACTTTTGCTGATGTGGAGTTAGAGCACCTTAACACCTTATCATCGACGAGTTGAGGCGTCATCAGCTTCTATCATGAGATAGGTAAAGTGCACATAAAATATAAGTTCCTTAAAAGTTTACGCATTTTATCATGAAATTCTCTGTACCAATGTACAATGTCTCGAGTATTTGTATTTTGTATTTTTGTATTTTAGAGACTCTACTAACAGCTTTTTACAGCCAATAACAAGTGTTGTCTGGACCACCGGCTTAACGTGACTTCCGAACCACGTCTCAGAGTAATGCGAATGTAGCGTCTTTGTTATTGTGCAATTACTCCAAGAATTGTTAGGCGCTTTATTATTATCTCGCTTAAATGTAGGCTTAGATATTTCGTGCACAAATTCGTCGTATATGGGTTACGTCATACGATTTATTCAGTGTGTACGTCGTTATGGGCGCCAAACACACCACAACTACCCAACTTTTTGAAGCTTGAGTGAACTTTAGGACGCTATTAATGCGCTACACTTGCTAGAAAAATTCCATGTAGAATTTTTCCGACACGGGATTTGAACCCGGATTGTTTTGGTGGAAGGCCAGTACGCTAACCACTGTGCCAACCCGTCCTGTCAGTATAGGAGCCAACGTCGCACAATATTTGCATCGACGCCTTTGATGGTTCAACGGCTTATGTCAAAGTATGGTGATTTTCATGACACGATGCATGAGCTGTCAAACAAATGATATTATTTGTTTGACAGCTTAAGCATCGTATCATGAAAATCACCATAAGCCGTTGACGCACTAAAGGCGAGGACTATTAGAAACAGTAAATTAAGTGCAAATTTTTACAAGTGTTAGGTCCGTAACAGGCTCGGCAGACCTCGGAAAATGTCATCAGTCGAAAAATCGTTATTGATATTTATTGTTTTATTGACAACTACAAAATTACCGACAATTTGTCAAAGTTAGTGGTTGATCTAACTATCGATTATCGATATTTTGTTCAATTGATAATGGCAAAAAAAAACGATCGATCATCGATAATTATCGATATCAGATTCCTGAAAAAGCATCACTCATGCCTTCTTAAATTACCTGTTTAAAAGCGACGTTAGAAAAGTGCCGACCACACAAGTGATTAAACTCATGAATACTTTTCGCAACATCAAACGATTTTAGTGATTGCCGTGAATTGAAAATACTTTTCTCATAAAATATCATCGTGATGATTGCCATTCAAACAAATTATCAACTGACTTGGGGCTTTTCACTGCTAGCTATTATTGTAATTAACATGTACGACGTCCGTCTATTGAATTTAAAACAATTGCGACGAGTGGACGGTCGAAATAAATGAGTGAAAACGAAGTACAATTTAATTCAAACTTTTGCCGTTTGTTTTACATGGAATATTGTGTTATGTAAGCGTAAAATAGAAGCGGCAATTTTGGATTATACACCGAAGTAATTATCGGAAAATGGTTACGGGTATGAATGATAGATTAATTTCCCCAGTGTTCATATAAGATTATAGGTAGGTTTGGGAGGTATACAGAGGCTTTTCTACTAGAAACTCATTTATTATCCGAAAAGCTGTACGCTCTTCTTCATTAAACAACGTACGATATCAAATTTTAAATCCCTAAATCAATGTGAAAAACACTCTGTACATTGCAGAAGACCCGATACAACGAGATCATAATAAAATCGAAACAAAAAACCATGACAAAGGTGATAAATAAATCAATATTGAATGTTCGAATAAAAATTTAATTTTCAGCGATAATTAATACGCATAAATAATGAATTTTTTGGTTATTTACGACGGCCAATGGTTCAGTTTTTCACGTCCCACAATACAAAAAACTGGATTTTTATTGTTGGGCTCTTTTTTTTCAACTTGGATGCTAAAAATGCATAAGCGCACAATCAAAATCACTTTCCATTATTTTCTTCCTCATTTCGAAGCTGGTTTATGGTAAATGTTGTAAGCAATTTAAGCGAATTTATGGCTTTTTAAAGTCACATTTTATGTAGATGGTAAAACGATTAAAATTGTGTGGATTCGTGGCTGCAGTGTTAGAAGTTGCTATAGAAAGGTGAGCATTTTTTGAAGAAAGTTGTGAATCCTTTAATTTGAATTCAAGGTAGGAGGATGTTATAAGGTGAATGCCATCCGAAAACAGTCGAGAAGTATGTGATTTATAAGTGAGTTGATACTAGTCTTCATATTAGCCAAGTACCGAAATTCTTGTCAAAGCAACTTGTGTTTTTCATCTTGGGGAGTAGTTTTTCTGGCAGATACTTTGACTTAGTTCAACGTTTGTAAAGAATGCCTTCCGAAAAAATTGGGTCATGATCCCTGGCACGCGACTTTTGTTCTTCTATTGTAAAGCGTTGGTTAGAGTGAGACAGATATAGTTTGTCTCTTTCTAACTAACGCGTGCCCAAAATTTTTTTGGAAAACGTTGAACTACGTCAAATTATCTGCCAGAAAAACTACTCCTCAAGATGAGAAAAAAAGCTGGTCTGAAGAGAATTTGGCTGGTGCCCAGGGACGTGACAGTCTTTCATTTTGATCTTTGCTAGTAATATTCAACGCAAAGTTAGCTGCACCAGCGACCCAGGCTAACTTCATCCACGCCATCACCTGATTTTCTAGCAATCCAGGCAATTGTACTGAATTTCATGATAATATACACAAATAGTCAATAACTTGACCCTATCGTATTTGCAGACTATGCAACTTATTCGTGATTCTAAATGAAGAAAGCGACACTACATTCACATATAGTTGTGAAAAAGTGAACTAAGGCAAATCATCTTCATCTGTCAAAGAACAAAAGAATGTGACAGTTCGAGCATACTTCCATGGTGCCATCTATTGTCAAAGAGAATCGCGAATAATGAAACTCAGTATACTTTGGCATGAGCCGATGACGTACTAATTGCGTGTTCTGCTAGAAAATTAGCTGATTTTAAAAGTTTTCAATGAATTGACTTTGATAAGTCTACGAATGAAATCAGCTGATTTTGTTTGCAATGAAGTTAGCTTCGGTCACTAACTTCACGTTGAGTATTACCCTTGTAAAGATCAAAACAAGAGACTGTCATGTCCCTGTGTGTGGCTCTTTCGTAGTATTCAAAGTGATCTGTAGCTTTAGCGCTGCGTTCTGGAGAGTGACAATGTTCTAGGAAATGTCACTAAAAATTAATATTTGACGTGCGCCGACCAGATACTTGAAATGGCAGCTGGGTTCCCAAGATAGACTAAAAATATAAAGTAAATGTCATCATCATTTGACATTTTGTCACAATATAAAATGGAAAGAAAAATTTCTCTGTATGACAATTTGTTTCATCACATAAGTCTATGTGGAATTCCCCGATGACATATCGTGTATCTAGCGCCGAAATTTCAGCTGAATCTCAACAAAACACCGGCGTACCTCAAATATCTACTGACAGTTGCATTTTCAATTTAAATATGGTCTGATAGCACCACATTGATGCAAGTGACTCACTAGAGACTTGAAATGGCGGCTGGGTTTCCCCAGATGGACTACAAAAAATGAGCAAATGTCATCATCATTTGACATTTGGCCACCATAAATGCAAAGGAAAAGTTCCCCGTATGACAATTTCCTTTTATCAGATTTATAGTCTATGTGGGTAGCCCACCTGCCATATTTCTGTGACCTACAAATTGTTGTAGAGCATTGTAGTTCTTTAGAGTGGCTACAGACCACTTGAAATACTGCGTGTACAAAAAATAGCCTAATTCCTCTATGTCGAATGTTTTAGGCAAAAGCTAGAATTACAATGAGTATTGTTTGAACGATAGAATAAAATATTCTGCTGGAATTTTTTTAACTAAAAGAAATGTATCTGGAAGATGAGAGGCGGGAGGGAGGGGGGACTAAGAATCCTAAATTTCACAGACCTGTCGTGTGCACTAGATTTTCAACTAAACAGTCGACATTCCTCTAATGTATGTACCACCAATGACTTGCGAGCTTCAAATGTGACCCGACCGAGTTAACTTGCTATTAGAAATCTTTTTTTTGTAGAAAACGTTAAAAATGTATACAAAAGTTGCATTATTAAATATTCAATATTCGTGTTCATTTAAAATGCTAAACATTGTTTCGGAAATGAGACTGAATCGATTAATTTTATATTGAAAATACAAATATTTCGCATTGCAATATGCATAAACTCTTGTATGATTTTGGGTTATTTTAAGTGAAATGCTGAACATAGGTTTTACTCAGATATTATGTATTGACGTGGTTGGCGATGGAATTAAAGCATTGACGTACCATCCATTTTAGGTAAATAATGAAGTCTGTAGTATTCATGAATCATTTTCTGTTGTGTTTGAAAAATTTAAGCGATGCAAACCAATCCAATTAAATGTGTAAATCTGTATTTCTATAGCTGCATCTGTAATTACCTCGAGTGGAACCAACTTCACTCTTGTTACTTTGTCTTGCTATGACTACAGAGTAATAATTTCATGCACGTGGCCGTAACTTTAGTACGGCATTGTTTGTTTGAGCGCAATGCTCTTAATAGTGTTGCCTGATGAAACTAACTTAGTGTGAAATGTATCATTTGAAGGCAACTGATAGATGGCGTCATTTGTTTTTCTACTGAATCGTATTTATCAATGAAACAATGGTAGCGCTACTGGATAAAAACGCTTTTATGTTGAACCGTATGAATGTATGAAAAAAGGTAAATGCCTCTACTCACGACACGGTCTATAGAAATTCATTGCTGAGTCTATGACAATATGCTGACAATAGCAAATCAATTTGACGCAACTTTCAACTTCCACAACCTCGGGATTGGTGAAGTTTGTAAAATAGATTCATAATAGTATATTATTAACCAAGGGATATAATGGCGCGATTATAGTCGAGGTGAAGTGAATGTCCGAGGGGCTATGCCCCGAGGAATATTCACGCACCAAGACTATAATCAAGCTATTTATCCCTTGGTTAATACGATGATATAGGGCATATAATTCGCCATTTGACTCGTGGCTTTTTTTTATTTCCTTTGAGATTTGACGTCATGATATTATAGTCGGACTATAATGAAAATTATAGTCGAATCAAAGATTATAGCCGGATTATAATGAAAATTATAGTCGAGTCCACCGTAACATGCCTATTATATACCTCCCAGTTTGTATGAAACTCGACTGTAATATGATCATTATACCCCTACTTTCATGTATATAAATGGCTAATATATATATATTCTATATATATATATCTCTATAAATCTATATATATATACTATATATATATATATATATTAATCTATATTATTTATACTATATATATAATATCTGCCCGAATGATATAAATGTCATTAAATTTTATTATATTTACAGGCATATAGAAGAAACTTCACAAACTGAGTACCTTTCACGGGTCTGAAATAGATGTTAGGTTGATTTGATTGATGTCGGCAAAAAGAAAGGTAGCACAACAAAGAGAACACGACGCAAAACACAAGTCACAGACAGATAGTTGAATCTATTAATACGAACTCAGTTGGGTCGCTAATAGGTTCACGAGACAATAATTATCAAAAACGACATCAAACTCACAGCATAATTTCTCAATTAATTCTATTTCAGTAAAAGTCAAGGATTTCTTTCAAAAAAGGAAACTTCTTATTATTTTATGCTGGAATAAAATCGACGACTCTAATTTTCTGCCATTAGCTATTTATCTAATTTTCAAAATTTGTGTCAAAAATAATACTCCACATGAGATAAATAAATAATTACAAAAAATTAACCCGCAGTGAGAGAAAGTTTTCGTTTCGTTCATAATCGAAAATAATTCATTCTAAATATGTCTTTCTGATGGTTGTTTGCTATCATGGTAACGATGCGCTCGTGATGCAAGTCCATCATACTGTCAATATATTGAAAATAATCTCTTTTTGAAGTGACCTACCTAGCGTGCAATATTTTAACGCGTAAACGATAAGCATAAAGTTAAAGTTAAAACTAAGTCTGGTCAGACCTGGCTAAGTTCGTAGAAAGGTCAGATAATCCATGTGTTTAGAGTAATATCGGCTTCTGTCAAAGTACAATCGCCAAATTAATATTTCCAACATAAAATTCCCTACACTTCGACAGCAGCCGATGTAGCTGTCGCACTAAACTCGTAATTTTTTGTTCATAAAGAAGAAGGACACTTAAATCTGTTGGTATCAAAAGTCGTGTCACAATGACATTGAAAATATCAAAGTTTCACATCAAGCAAGCACTAATAGAAAATTTTATTTCGTTAGTTCACATTTTTAGTGCGACGTCGGCTTATGTCAAAGTGCTTAAAACTTCTTGACGAGATTCATAAGAAAAATGGTGTACTGATAGTGCATATCACCACGAAAAGTGATATACTTTGACACAAGCCGACGTCGCACTAAACACGTGGATTGTAATTTAATTTACCAAGGAAAATTTTAAGTTGAAAGTTGCTGCTACAATTTCACTTATTTTTTAACGTTTAAAACGTCATTTTGACAGTTGGAATAGACTTTTGATCCCAATTGATTCACTTCTGTTTCGAGCCATAAAAATTTTGTGTGGATTTTCTACAAGGATTTCTAGCCGTAATTAGGGTAACACTCGAAGCTCTGATACGAAGGCATTCTTCGATCACTACATATTTGAACTAGCACCAGGTACATGACATGTCTTAATCTTTACAAGTAATACTGAACGTGAAGTTAGCTGCAGTTGCAAAAAAGCAGCTGATTTTTTAACTTTTCAGTGAAGTCAGCTGATTTTTGTAAATTTATGAATGAAATCAGCTGATTTTGTTGCAATGAAGTTAATTTCGGTTGCAACTTCACGTCGAGTATTACTTGCAAATATCAAAACAAAAGACTGTCACGCCCCTGACTAGCACAAAAATCTACTGGAGAAGGGTCCATTACCTTGTTCACAAAACGGCTTGCGTCACATAAAGTGTTTTCAACTGATAACATATTTTCGATGTTTGTTGCGTCGATATTCACGTTTAAATCAAAATAAAGTTGGTCGAACAATATCGTAAAACATAAAACATAAATTTGAAATATTCACTAGGTTTTTCGATATAATTTATTGTGTACGAGTGGCTTGCGGACAGGTTTTCACTGAATTATTTCACCGTATTAAGCTTTTGAGCATTGATAATGAATTTTCATGTCAAGAGTGTTATAGAATGTAAGTTATTGTCACTTTAGAATGTGGGTGTTTAATGCGATATTAATTTCGATTATGATTTTGGATTTGCACGCTTATTATTCTGCTGGTTCGGACAAAATTACTGTTGCATTGGTTGTTATGTGCAGTGAAAGGTCGATTACCTCAAATATTTCCATAATGATAATCTGCACACCATTATGTGGTCAAAGTAGAGGTGTGCGCCGATAAGAAAATATATTCCATCTTTTTCGATGAGCACTTTGAGATATTAACAATTTCAATAGATTGACACAACTACTACAAAAATAGTATACTACATGGATGCGGCGGAAATCATTCATTACATGAGGGGTCAATTTTGTGATACGAGCCGAACTCACGCATATTTTTTCGCGTGCAGTTGTAAGTTGTAAGTGTAAGTAAACTTTACACTTGTCGAAATAGTAGTTTCCAGAGCTAGTTGCTTAAAAACACACGAGTGAGTTGGCAAGTTCACAAAGTTGATTCGGAATTATTGAACGAATTCCAAGCATCCAATATAAGTTATTTTTTTGGCTGTACATGACATGATGTTATATCATACTTAAACTTTTTGAATTCTAATTCAGCTATTATTTGCTTAAGAATCATCTTTTTACAGTACATGAGCTATAATTCTGAATAGTTTGTAGAATTCTTTTCTAAAAAAACATCGCAAATTTGACAGTTCACATTTTTGCGACGTGTTCTTAAAAGAATTCGCTCGAAATTCGCTTGATGGCTCACAGCACATCAAAAGTTTATTTTTGGACCCGTACGAAGTAAGAGCGTTTACCACTACGTTTGTAACCAGTCGATTCGAGGGGGGAAGGGGTGTATGGGGGAGCATAGATCATGGTCTTTAGATGCCAAATCATCAAAAAAAAAATTTTTGTCCGTCCGTTCGTCCGTTCAAAATATTTTTTTCCATTGAAAGGTAGCACCAAAAGTGGGTTTGGTATTGCAGATGGGCATTTTCGGACGAAGGGCCGCTGACCTAGGGCCGCCTAAGTGGTTTTCGATCTTTTGTACACAACTCGCGTAAATCTTTTCCGATTTATAATTTTTTTTTGAAAGGTCTAGGCATGCCCGACAAATTATGAGATAACACTTTTTTCGTCCCTAAAACTGAGAATTTCATTTCAATTTGGGCAAAATCGGTGAAGAATTTTAGAAGTTATGGCCGAAAAAGTGGACAAAAACGTGATTTTTTAACTTTGCAACATTAGAACGGAAATCTCTCTTGAAGGTCTTAAATAAAAGATATGGACATCAGAAAATCACGGAAATTAAAATCTGTAGAGTGGTTCGCGCTGTAGAGTCTTTAGTGTGGGTCCAACTCACGCTACGCGACCCTAAACGATATTTGGTGGTTTTTCGTGAATATTTCTTTAATGATGAGCAAAAGTACAGTGTTATAGAGATAAAAGTAGCGAACATTTTTGAAGTATGGGTCAAAGGCCTCTCTTCAATGCTCTAGGTCGATTCGAAGATCGGTCCTAGTAAAAAAAATTTTTTTTTTGTGTGAAAACTTTTTTTTATATTTTTTTATCCAAACTTTGGGATTTTTTCCGTATTGCCCTTTCGGCAATTTCCAATGGGCATGGGCGTTATGGGCTTCAAAATTCGCGGGCGGTGGGCAGGGCATGGGCACTTTCATAAAACGTGGGCGCCCACACTAGGGCTTTTCACCGTACTTCCTTCAATTCAAAATTGTCAACAAAATAACCATTGTGAATAGTGTTTTTGTGAATTTGTGAATTTTGTGTGAATTGTGTTTATAGTTCGCGTGAAATTTCATAGGAAGCAGGAGCACTGAGTGACTCGCGATATGTACATTGTTCTTCCGACAACATCACCACACTCTGAAACTGATTGTTCATGTTCATATTTTTCAACGACAACGTGCGTGCAAGTGCAATATGAAGAAGCGTGTAGCTAATCGATATCGAGTTGAATTTTAGTGTTTAGTTTAAAACTTTACGATTTGGCGATTTTTGTACACATAGTTTGTGGGCTGGGCCAGTGCCCATTGGTGGGCATAGTTGGCATGTGGGCACAAAAATTTGATATGCCCACTCATCTGCATATTTGTGGATGTAATTTCATAGACTTAAGAGTTACTTAGATACGTTTGAGTCTTTTTGCAGCATCTATTCTGTTTGTCATATCTATTCTGATGCGTACGAGTCCCTTGTATATGTTTGTTTATCGGTCTTATGCGGCGTACACACCACACCACATAACGCGCGGTTACATCGGTATACATATGTGTACTGAATGGTTTCCGTGTAATGCGAAACTTCCGGAGGGGTTAGTAAAAAATTGATTTTATGTCCACATATTACAAACTTAGTAATATGTGGTTTTTACTAACCTCTAGCCTCCATCAACACAAACGAATTGATTTAATGGTCACTCCCTTCCCTATTCGTATAGGTACTCAAAGATTACACAGTGGTAGCAAGCTTGCTAAGTAGTAGTGAAGACTAATGGTGGGGCAATGAATATCGAATAATTGAATGTTCATGTTCAAATATAACTAGCTATGAGACCAAGCACGGCATAGTTGCTGAAAACATACAATGTTTGTAGCAAACGTTTTATGATTTTAATGACCATCTCATGGTTATTACAAACATAAAGTTCTTTTAACATAAAAATGTGTTAACGAAATTTGTTGAATAAAAAACATTCCTCTGAGTGTAGGCCTTGGTTTTTAGAGTTTTTTCCCCCGTTTTAATTGACCAAATTGATCAGAATTTTAGCATAAACTGCATTAATTATCTAATTGCATGTACTCAGTACAACCAAAAGCTCTTGTTTAAGTTTGGAAATGAAACAGAAGAGTCCTTGAGTTTTAATCAAATCTTCTATTTCGTAATAGCCACTTGCATCAATATTCTTTTGTGTAAACTTTTGTTTCAATTTTAATTTACAAAAATTGACTTTTGATTTATATTCACTTTTTTCCTTGCAACAAAAACATTCAAAGTCTACTGCACGTAAATTGTTATTCTTCGCAGTAAAACAACGGGAAAAAGAAAATGAAATAAGTTTAAGTATCCACTCTACTCCAGCTATATGAGATAAGTTTTTACGGAAAATTGCATGACTCCGTAAATGCTGTTTTACTGTTTTACAAGTTTGTAGAACAGAGACTTAGCTCTTTCACTACTGAGATTGTAAAATGCTTTTTCAGGGAAATTAAGTAACGACCGACGTTAACATGAATATTGATAATAGAGGTTATCGGAAGCATGGCATAATTGGTTTATATACCAAAATTAGTTGTCTGATTTAGTGGAAAATGTTAAATGGGTTGCATGTGTTTTCGTATAAGGCGAAGTCACAAGAAGGCCACAAGAGTTTATGGCAAACCAGACGACAACTCTGGCAAACCTTATTTTTTGATAACAAATGTTGTATAGAATGTGTTTATGTAACAGTGTTATATATTTTTATTGTCTTTTGGTGATTTCCCCAAGATTGCAGTTACAATTATATCAGACCATCTGTTCCTTTGTTCTAGTACAAAAATCTCGTCCTCCTTTTACTCATATATACCTTTCACAGAGACTATGTTATAAGTACTGTCAATTCCATCCTCTTCCTTATTCCATATCCCCTTTTCATCCCTTTTCCTATACTCTGTTTTCCCAATACTGCAGTTCCCACTACTCCATTTCCCTCTTACTCCCGTTACTCCTTCAACCCCGTCGGGTATGGAAATAATGCACGAACCTGCGAAACTGGTTACATGGAAATTTTAGGGAAAAAATTTGGTTTTCATGGAAATCGTCGAAGGTGAGTGACTCTATAGCTACTTTTCTATACCCATTTCAATGATTTATCTGTCCCACTGTAACTTGGTTTTTGCTTAATGGTAAGAAAATGTGTTAACTACATAACACTAGAAAATAAGCACGAGATTTTGAATAACCCCGTGAAAGATTTGGAGACATGTGGTGGTTATAGTGCTGAGCCACAGATGTCGCATGGGAAACATGTGATAAGCCATTCTGTCATACGACTTGACAACTGATTTGCTAGATTTCACACAAGTTTAGAGTTCGTTCTTTTCGTATTTGGACGCAGAATAGTAAAGTTGTTTCTTAAGAGTTAACTTGTTGCTCGTGATTGCTTGTCACTTTTGTTACAAAGCAAGACCAGTTGGGCCATCGTGTGATAATGAATTGCATTTAGAAGCTCGTATAAGTAAGTAAGGGGTAAGTTTTAATACCCAAAGCTATTCTTAACAACATCTTAGTTGTGTCGATAACAGCTTCTAGGTTTGGATATAAAGGCAATTGATTTGGACGAATTTGTGGATGATCAGATCTAGAAACAAATTTAAAGGGAATTGGATGGTTTCGATTTGAAAATTGTGGACTCAGCACACGTTTGTCTCATCACCCAACGTACAGCTTAGGTTAGTTTGTAATAAGGGGTGCGCAATATATTTTCAAGTGATAAAGTTGTGATTTTGAATAAAATATGTTCAGTGGATTTGCTAGTCATTTATATTTTTGAAGTTATAATTTGTGTTAAGATTAGAAATTCGTTACCACCAAGGTATCATTTCCACGTTAAACTCTCCAGAATGCAGCAAAATAAATAACACGAAACCAAACACTTTGACAATAAGACAAAATTAAATTTCGGCCAAAATATCGCCTGTCTCAATCGGCGTGGAAGTGTTTAGTTTACACAACTTTCCGAAGCTTGCTCCACCAGGTCTAAACTAATGAAGTACTAAACTTCTAGTTTTTACTGTCTCTCCAACAAAACTATTTCTATATTTCGGGCGATTTTCTCAGAAATAGATCAAAATTTAGCGTTAATTTAGAAATTTGGCATATATTCGTCGCTTTTATGGCAGACATGTTTCTATCCATTCTATATTTTAACAATCCACGACAAAAAGTTTGGCTGATTGGGACGTTTATGCCTCTTCAGTGCACCTTTGTCGCGAGACCATGTGCATATCAGCGTGGTCACATATTGAGTGAGTAATCATCTCGAATATGAGGCCTTATATACACCTCGTTTGTTCGATTATTCCAAGAGAAACTCTTTGACTTAGTAGATTTGTTATGCTGTTTGTATCTGCAGCTGTGATAATTTCAATTGAATGAATGAATGTTACTTTTATTGTCTACTATCTTCTAGCTGACATGGTAAAAAAAGAGTAATTAAGACGGAAGTCATAATCCTCGTTAAAAAAACCAAAAACGTTACAATAACTATTTACACAGTAAAATTACAATAACATGAATTCGAAAAGTAATTAAAAAACAAAACAAACAGAACTACATAACGAAAACATTGAAATTAAAATTAAGAACATTAAAAAATGCATTAAGTATAAAAATCATCACAATGGTGTCGTCAAAATGGCTCAACAAAAAATAAATAAAATATAAGAAATATCACACAAAATATCGCCGTTAGGCTGTCGTCAAAATGGCTAAACCAAAAGGATGGAGTCGTCACAAATCAACAATCAAAATGAGGAAATTCCTTTAGGCTTTTAGACATATCAAAACATTCAATCAATAAATTAATCACCGGGCGCGGAGCTTTCTGGCTTCTTTTATTCAGTGGAAAGAAAGCACCTAAACAAAGACACTAGCAAACACGAAATGTTCCAAATATTGAGTCGTCAAGTTCCAAGATACTTCGACGGAAGTTTATCGAGGCTAACGACGGATCTACATGGACTGCAGCAAGATTAAACAACATACATGCAAAATTAAACGATGAAAAAGTGGACTATTCGTGCTTGGACCGACATATGCGAATTATTGAAGGATTTCTAAGATTCCTGACGCCGTCATACAGTTGAATTCTTTTTCGAAGAAACTGCGAGTTAATTTTCCCAGTAAGGACGTCGTGTATGAAAAAGATTGCAGCATTGGTGCGGCGCCTGAGAACTGACTTCATGTTTAGTTCATTACATCTATCCACGTAAGGACGTAGACGATATTTGTCCTTCGTTTTGTCAACATATCTATCTGTGTTTGCGTAAAACACAAAGTGTCTTTGAACACTTTCTAGTGATTGAATGTGAACGTTATGGTGCGGTGCCCAAACTGAACTCGAGAATTCAAGGTGTGATCTAACTATGGCTGAGTACAGCATCTTCGCCGTGTTCTGGTCGAATCGTCCGTAGCATTGTCGTTTAACAAATGATAGCATAGAAGAACCCTTTTTCGATGCTAGCTCGAGGTGGTCGTTGAAAGAAAATCTGTGGTCGTATGTAACTCCTATGTCTTTTATGCTACTAACAATTCGGTCAATGTTTCTTTGATCTTGCAATTTTTAAAATATTTCAGGCGATTCTCTCAGAAACTATTTCTCTATTTGGGAAAATTTGTTCATGAAGTTCATAAACTGCGATTTCCATAATAAATGATTTCAAGTCTGCGTTTAATTGGATTTCGCCTCGGATGTCACGTGCAGGTAAATGTACGACAAATTGTTTTACAAAAAAGAGAGCCATAAATAGCCTTTTAATTGTGTAACAATTAAAATTTTCAACGTTCGACCGTCCATAATTTATTGTCACTATTCATTAAATTAATTTCCCCGAAAATTATTAAACTAACAACCCTGCTATGTGTGGTAATAAAATGTAAAATTATACACAGCCGCATAACGAATGCTTTAACAACACAATCGTATAGGAAGCTCAACTACTAGTCAACCGAATATAATTCTATCGAAATGTATACATAAAACACCGCCAATAAACCTTTCAAATTAATAGATTATGAGATTATGACCCCATTTGACAAATTAATTCGAACGCTTTAGTACACACATTTTTCTCTGTTCGATCTGTGCTTCAATTGACTGCTACGTAGAAATCAAGTTGAAAAGGAGAACGAAATCGATTGTTGTTGTACGGATTTATCAGGAATAATCTGTTCTAATGAAGCTGTATTTGAATTTTTACCTGGAAATCGGGTCACCTCATGACATCACATTGCAGCGTGTGTTACGCTTTGCCTTATAAGTTTTATTTTATTATTAGTTCTAATGTGGCTCGCGGCTGTGCATAAAACATTCCTCTTCGCGATTTTAACCCATTGGGGCATTGTCCATATCAATTAGCTTCCGTATACAAAAACGTTGTTCCATTGCACATATTACAATTTCATTAGTCTATGCGGAAACGGTGGAAAAGTTAATGTAGTTTAGGTGAAATCGATGGAGTTGTAAATAAAAAAACGTCGTTCCCAGGGGGCGGAAACGGGAGGACACATTCGTGATGAAAGCTGATAGTGACTAGGATGAAAAGCACACTTTTTTGTTTCTACGATACAAAAGAAATCAAAAGAAAAAATCAAAGAGATGCGTCGAACAGATACGATATGCATGACTCGAGGAGAAATAATTATTTGGATCCAACACATAAGCAGGTTTTCTCACAACATTGAGTGAATATTATGGAACCCCTTTTTTTATCCTCTTGGTGAACAAATGACTATTTTCTCTGTGTGATACATAAACTTTTACAAAAGATTCCTCAGGAAAGAAACATTTTATGTTTGAAAATTCTCTCATGAAAATGATCAGTTTCTCTCCTAGGGAAAAACAAAAACATAGCATTTTACATGCGTGATGTTTGAAAGTGGTTCTTTTCATCGAATATCTCCATTTTTCGATGGCTTTAGCATGTTGCCTTTTTCTTAAGAGCACGTTGGAAAAATGTGAACTGTCAAATTTGCGATGTTTTTTGTAGAACAGAATCCTGCGTAAATAATAACAAATTATTCAAAATTCTCATGTACTATGAGAGGATGACTTTTATACGAATAAGAGATGAATCAAAATTCAAAAAGTTTGAGTATGAAGTTCGAGATATACTTTGGAAAATCATCGCATTTCAAATTCATTTCCGATGTTATTTCAGAGCAAGTTTGTACCTTCATACTTCAACATTTTGAATTCTGAAGATAAATTTCTGATTGATCTATTATTGAGTCATCCTCTCACAGTACATGAGCTATAATTTTGAATAGTTTGTTATTTTCGCAGGTATATCTTCTAAAAAACATCGCAAATTGACAGTTTACATTTTTGCTTCACAGCGATTCATTTAATATTATGGTATATATTCTTTGAGAAAATGCATTCATCAATAGATAATATAAGACCGAAAGTTGCTCCAACAAACATCGCATTCCGAATTATTATGCGATATCTTTCAGAGCAACGTTAAACCATCTTACTCAATTGTGGAAATGATTCATATTTTGTTTATCATTTACACAGTGCCATAATTTCAAGTAATTCGTAATCACAACAAAACCCCTTTTTAAAAGGGAAACGTGACGCAAGTTCTCGTCCTTTCTTCCAAAACAACTGGTATCAATTTGGGTGACGATTACAGCTTCGGAATGCAAAAAATTCTTATGAAATATTTTCATTTTTGATTAAAGAAATACGTCACAAATGCCGGACCCCCAATTTTATAGTTTTTCTGTTTTCTTTCAGATTTGACACGGAAAAAAAAATTAAGTTTTGCGTGATATGTGGAGTACGGGTAGCCAAATTAAATTATTGTGACGCTTTAATCAAAAATGAAAATATTTCAAAAGAATTTTTGCGTTCCGAAGCTGTAAGCGTCGCCCAAATTGATATCAGTTGTTTTGGAAGAAAGGACGAGGACTTGCGTCACGTTTCCCTTTTAAAAAGGGGTTTTGTTGTGATATCATTAGTTTTGGAAGAAAAGAGAAAACAATTTTTGGAGAAAAAAATTCCGGCGAAAAAAAATTTCAGCGAAAAAAAAATTTGGCGAAAAAAATTTTCGGTGAAAAAAAATTCCGTCGAAAAAAATTTTCATTCAGCGAAAAAAAGTTTTTCAGGCGAAAAAAAATTTCAGCGAAAAACATTTCAGCGTAAAAAATTTCGGCGAACAAAATTTCCAGAGGAAAAAATTTCCGGGGAAAAAAAATTTCCGAGAAAAAAATTTTCAGGCGAAAAAAAAATTGAAATTTCAAGTGAAACAAATTTCCGGCGAAAAAAATTTCCGATGAAAAAAATTTCCGGTGAAAAAAATTTCCGGCGAAAAGAAATTTTCGTCTGAAAATGTTTTCCGGCGAAAAAAACTTTTGTCGAAAAAAAATTTCCTTGACACACAACCCAACCACTTTTCCTTTGACACCAAACATCTATCTCCAACTCAAAAACAAATTAATTTTCCCCCTAAGTCCGTCCCATACCACCGTCGGCCATTTCATTGGTCGCCCTGACAGACTACACACCCAACCCATCAACTTTTCACCAAACATCTATCTCCATCCTAACACAGTCCAAAAATTTTGCTCATATTTGACCCATACTTTCAATACACTCACACATACATACCGGGTTTTTCATATGAAAGTGTACAGCCTACTATGATCCTCCCATTCTTCGATGGTACGTATGAAATAGATAAAAGGATGGTCATGTTCACCTTCATATGAAAAACCATATACAAAACATTCTTTTATATGGGCTTTATATGGCGCCTTCTAATAGCCTTGGCGCCCAAACAATGCGTAGTATGTCATCCCCGAAGGTCCCTGCAAAATTTCAAGAAAAGTTATTGAGCCGTTTTCGAGCACGAGCCAAAAAAGTCGTTTTTCATACAAATGACCCTGGAACTAACTAACCCACTAACTAACTAACGTAGGATGTTTCCATTAACTTTGGCTTCTATGAAATAGCACATTTTGTATGGAAAATGACGATTTTCTAAAGGTCATATCTTCGGATCCACTGGACCGATTTTAATGTCGATTTCAATCAAAATTTTACGTTGAATTCGAAAAACTAGATGTCAGCGGGGTACGAGGCAAGGAAAAAAGTCAAAACTTTGCTGTATATATGGTTCTTCCGTCTACGAAAATAAAATTTCTTAATTTTTTGATCGTATGGGGACTTGCGTCACGGGCGCATCGCTACCGCGCGCCCATAATCACCCTAAAAAATGCTCATGAAAAACATCGCAAATTTAACAGCTCATATTTGCGCGATTTAATCTTAAGATCAGTTACAAAAGAGCTCTTCTTCAACTTCAACACGATGTATTGTGAAGCTCTCCTGACATATTCGCATGCAAAGCGTTTTTACGTTTTCATGCGATCCTAAGTAACTATTACGCAATCTCTTTGAATGTTTTGATCGACAAACAATGAGCATATGATGACACAAAAAAATTTGTGAACTAAGTGTGGACATGAATGTGTGCGAGCTCCTGGCTATATCCCACTATGAACATACCTACCAGCGATTTGTCATAGGGCACATTAATTCGAGCTAATTCCGTTTGTACATTTTTTTATATGCTCCTCTTTGTTCCACCACTCGTGAGTAAAACAATTGGTGAGAACAAGTGAACATTTCAATCAATTATTCGGAAAACATTGCAGCTGAAAAATGTTTCACTATTTCCGATAGTAATTATTTCACGTGAATGAAAAAGAAATTTTATTCTTGCTAAAAGCATGGTGAACGGATAAAAGATGTTTTTTTTTTCTATTTCAATTTTCTGTTGCTTTCGTTTTGTACTTGCCAGCGTGTGAGTGTAAGTGGTGTTGTTTTAAATTAAAACGTTATTGAGGATGTTTGATTTTTTTGGGGTGAATTGGTTCGTGGTAGATAGCAATTTTAAAACCATTTTTTTTGTCGAAAAAAAGAAACGTATGTGGATTTGCTTGGCATTATGGGATGCGATTTTTTATTTGTCTAGCGTCTGGTCGTACTTTCAATGACAACATGAAAATTTAATTTAAATTATTAAGCAAACTGTTCTCCCTCGTTTCTGTCGCAACATTCACCGAATCGGCCATTTCTTTGCTTTGTTTCACATGGCAGAATATAAAAATTCTGTCGATAGAATGTGTGAAAAGCTTTTTTCATGTTTTACGATCAAACAACTTATCAACGGGAAAATGTTCAAAGCTTTCGGAAAAATACGCTAACAGCTGTCATAAATAAAATTCACAGTCGCAATGTGAAATTAGCATCGTTATTGCGTTGTTCATCATTTCACAACAATAGACATTTTGTGCGAATTGCGAGATTTCACGTAAAATATTGGCTGTAGTGCATTCATCGAAGTTTTCAATAACCTCTATCGATATGAGTGTTGTAGCAAATAGTTTTTGAATTTTAATTAACACATCGTATGCTTGTGACTTGCCTCTAATTCATTAACAGAGCGTAGAAAGTTCGAAATAAAATCGAATAACGAGCAAACTGTTGTTTGTGTCAAAAACAATTAAAATTATATTTTTAATTAGGGTAAATGCACCAGTTGTCGGTCATGTAGTAGTCTCCGGCCAAAACGTAGTTTCACTAGTTACCGGCCACATTTCGCATTGAAATATGGTCGATTACTGGTGCTGAGCGGAGACATCTACATGGTCGATAACTGGTACATTTACCCTATCATTTGAAAAGAATTCATGCAATCAACTTATCTCTGTTGATTCATCATCTTTATCACCCGCTAAAGAATTTTGAATAATTTAATTTTATTTTTAAAGGCTTAGTTTCCGCACTTTGAAATAAAAGTTCAAATGCGGGCGGTAAAGTCGGCGGTACACGAAGAAGCTTTCTTTTCAAGGCGATTTTCGCCCCACTGAGAAAAATATAAATCAAAGAAAAGCTTTATACATAACTCGGGGAGGTGTGGTAATTCGTCCAAAGATGTACTCAAAGTGTAACAAGGTTTCATCTCATAAAAAATATCTAAGGCAATTCACTTCAAACAAATATGCGAAAATATGCGGAGTATATTCCGCATAAACCGCATATTTCGTATAGCACATCATTTTCAATTGTTTCGCTCACGTATGACAAATACTATTATCTGATTGGCTTAGAGCAAATTTTACCGCTCACGTATGACATTGTTCAATCAGCTGTTATGCTGTTTTGGCTCTCTGAAAAGTTCCTATTTCGCATATATTTTTATAAATTTGACAGAACTGTCAAATCGATGGAACTGTCCGTCTCCACTTTTTCTTTCCAAACGGCTCAACCGATCAGCCTGAACTTTTTTTTTCCCTGAAAGGTACATGCCTCCCATGATTCAAGTTCGAAGATGAGCAAAATCGACCAAGTGGTTCCGGAGATATGGTCGAGGAAGTGACCAAAAACATGGTTTTTCGAAGGTCGGTGAAGCTTTTTCGCAAACATCTCAGCAAGTATAGCACGGAACTTCCTCATTTTGGTGTCAATTGAAAGCATTTGATGTCACAAAACTGGGAAAAATTTTTTGTGGGAATCGGTACAGGGGTCTGGGCACTGGGACCGAAGGAATGGACGAAATTGAGATTCTTGGCCATATACGAAAACAGTTTTTCGTCTATATTTCCTTAACTATGCAATATGGAGATTTACTGTCAAAGGCAAATTTGTGGAGAATTAAATTTAAGCGAACACGTATTTCAGGTTTTTGGGGAGATATGGCCCAATCCTGGTATATGGCCACTTCCATAATTGGGCAGGATGACCCAGATCTCCAGAACTATGAGAGGTAGAAAGTTGCTTCCAAGGACAAAGTTGTAGACAATACAATTTTAGATAACACGTGTTTCTGGGTTTTAGGGAAAAACGACTTAGTCCTTGGATATAAGCTTTTCTAGATTTGAATGGTCTGAGACGTACTTCGGTAGGGCCTTTACCTTGGGTAATTTCTATGGGTCTTTGAAATTCTTACAGTTATGTTGGATTGTTTGCTTATTTGTATATTTAGGTACGTTCGAGTCACTTTGCCACATCTATTCTGTTTGTCACATCTATTCTGATACGTACGGATCTTTGTTTATGTTTTTTTTGTTTTTGAGCCACGATTGACGAAAACACGTGCTTTGGTTGCTTTAACCTACAAGTTGAAGAGAGTTCGCATTTGTTGTTCAATGGACCATGGCTATTTCGACAAGAGTGACGTAAAATATTATTTGAAACAAAAAGTTGTTTTACGACATACCAGAAAAATGCACCAATTTTTTTATCAAATTAATTAAAGTTAAAGTTCAGTTAGTACAGCCGCCCAAATCGAAAAAAATGAGCGATGGCGGAAACTTAAATTGAATTTCAAATCACAATATAACTCTTTATAACCCTAAAAATTGTATAGTTTTTGATTTCCAGCGTAAAGACCGCTCATAACATAGTAAATACTATTCGGTAGTACATTCGGCCTCCGTCAGTTCGTTTGCGGCTGTCAAATTGGGCTAAAATGTTGTAATTTTTTTCAAAAAAAAACAACAAAATAAAAAAAAACGGTACGTTTTGAAGGTATGCCGTAGAATAACTTATTGCGTACAATTACGTTTTACGTCTGTTAAAATTAACTTGTCAAAATAGCCATGGACCATTGGGGTGTAGAAGCAAAAAAAATAATTTCAGCTAACTGTCTCTCGCTTCGGGAGCATCAGATCTTTGGATTTCATTAGAAACACCTTCATCCGGCGTCGTTTTTGGATCAATAATTGTGAAAAAAATAGAAAATCCATCGATTTGACAGTTCTGTCAAATTTATAAAAATATATGCGAAATATGCGGCTTACATTTCGAATTTTTTCTTCCATTTTTGCGTGCAAGGGGGGAGGTGGGGTCTAAAATCTGTCTTTTTTAGCGTGTGCGCCTCTAAACGTATAAAAAATTGTCAACGCGCTTGTTTGGACCAATGATCTCCGGTATGCCAAGAGGACGTGCTAACAATTGAACCGAAAACGACAATTAAAAACGCAGAAATAACGAACAGTTTTTTTTTCAACCGGTTGGGGATATTATGATTTGTTTTGTTTCCAACTAAGGATTTTTCCACTCACACGAATTTACTCTGATAACACGAATTTATGCAATCATTTTATGAGCGCAAAATCTTTCAAAATTTTAAAGGATGAATAAAACGTTAATTAAAATTATTGGAACTATTGGAACACTAATTGGATTACGTGCAATGCAAAACACATAGAAACTTTTATTGACAGAATATGTTTCGGAGTTCAATTGTTCTAACAATTTGATTCTAAGGGAATATTCGTCACTCAGTGTCCTTACATAATCCGAACGCCGCGAAATCCGGACCCATGAAAATCCAGATGACTCAATGATGAGGCGTCAAAATACATTATCTCAAAAATCCGGACAAAAAAATAATATAAAAATTAGCAAAAAAAAGTTGAAAATCCACGATCGCCGCATTACACACAGGAGCTTAAAACAATTGCCAGACCTAACTTAAAATGTTTCTAAAGAAGGTGTAAACTCATCTTTTGTAGTACATGCAGTCGAACTGGAGGGGATTTTCGGCATGGGGGCCCAATTAGACGTGTGCGCCGGTCTTTTGTCGGCGTAGTATTCGAGGTTATCTATAGCCTTTGGGCTCCACTCTAGAAGATTACAATGTTCTACAAAAATGTGCAAGATACGTGTATCTAGTCGGCGTGCTAAGACCATTTTCTTCCAAAATGTCACTGTCAATAGATATTCGAGGTACGCCGACATTTCAGCTCATTTTCCGCCGAATACCAAAAGAACATCGGCGTACCTCGAATATCTATTGACAGTGAAATTTTGGAATAAAATGGTCTTAGCACGCCGACTAGATACACGTATCCTGCACATTTTTGTAGAACATTGTAATCTCCTAGAGTGGAGCGCAAAGGCTATACATAATTTTGAATACTACGCCGACAAAAGACCGGCGCACACGTCTAGGCCCAATTTTTTCATTGAAGGGATAAGAGGGCCCAGTTTTTCGTGCTTATTCCTATTATGTTCGCGTTGTGAAAATCTGATATAGTAGAAATAGAGAAATATTGCATTGACGAGAATTTCTTTATAATTTTCTGTCAAGCTAGAAAATAACTTATGCGAGCGTAGCGAGCGAGAAAAAGTTTATTGAATAAAACGAACTATGCTGGAAGCAATTAATTTTCGATAATATGAAAACACACTAAAAATAGTGTCAAGCGCCCGCAGGTGAAGTTTTTTTCAAATTGCAATACTTTGAGTATAAGATGAGGGAATCGCGAGCGCAGCGAGGGAAAAATTTTTGCTGAGTGAGACCCAATAGGTGAACCAATTTTGTTCTGTTGAAAAGATTGTCTTTTTTTGCGCTTTGAAATAAATTTAAAAAACACGAAATTAAGTTTATGACAATAGAATATTGTATTTTAATAAAGAGTCTTCCATAAAACAAACCGTGGGACTATTCCGGATCGCTGTAGGCGTTGCGTCAGGCATCCCGAAATAAAAATAAATTTAAAAATTGCTCAACCTGAATATTAAGAATCATTGTAAAGCGCCGCAGGCGAAATTTTTTTAGTAGAAAATGAGTGGAACAATTTTTGCAAGTTGAAAATGAGTGGGGTGCACTGGGGTGGATTTTTAAAAAGTGGTGTGGGACTGGGGTGGATTTTTCCTCCGAGCTTGTATGTTATAAAAGGCCCTGGTCTAAGGAGCAGAGCCCCATGAACGTTATATCAGGCTGCAGGGTGTCGAAAGAACCTCGCTGCAGTCGCGGTGGTGTAAGGATCGGACCCACAGTTACAGAAGTTACAGAAATCGTTTTTCTGTGGGTTCTTAAACTGTGGGTCAGGTGTGGGTCGATTCGCTAAAATTGTGGGTTAGGCGTGGGTCGACCCACTCTGATCCTTATTTCCTACTAAACAAAACATTAATTGTTTCCTTAGCAAATTAAATTTTTTTAAATCCGCACAAAATCTGTTTGCCTCAAAATCCGGACAAATCATGCTTTACTTATTATCCGGATATTAACGCGACCTGATTTTGCAAGATTTTGAGACAACCGGATTTTGAAGTGTCCAGATTTTTGTCCGGATTCAGTAGGAGAGCCGCGTCACTCAGTACAAGTTTCTATTTATTTTGCGTCGAATGTCAAAAGGCCTTTTCGAGGTATTTTATGTTGAAGCATTTTCACAGATTTTTAAGATTTGTCGAAACATTTTCCGACAACCGCCCGGTGCAGGAGACGAAAATTTTATTTAAGAAAATATTTTTTCAAATTTTTGATCTCAAATACTTTTTTGTAAAAAATAGAAAAAAATTTGAAAAAGGACATTTACAAATATTGGACTTTCGAGCTTCATGTTTTCGTTATTTATTTCAGCAATTAAGCTAGAGTCTGAAAATATTTTTTATTTATTAAATAATGGGAGATGGCTTATTTATCCGTAATTTGAGTACAGAAAACTATTTTGGTTATTCGATTTAATTTTATAAAAGAAAAATGGTGGTTTAAGGATTTGCTGTAAGAGTATAATCGCGCATGATCGCACCTTGTCAGTTTATTGTCTGGAGAAATGTATGGAATTTATCGAATTTGGTTGGTACCAATGGTCATACTGTAAGTGAATATTCGCGCGAATTATTTGAATGCATAAAGCTGAAATTGAATTTAGAAACAAAACATAACCAAAGACGCGTACGTATCAGAATAGATGTGACAAACAGAATAGATGTGGCAAAGTGACTCGAACGTACCTAAATATACAAATAAGCAAACAATCCAACGTTTTCTGTTCTTTTATAACTGTAAGAATTTCAAAGATCCATAGAAATTACCCAAGGTAATGTCAAAGGCCCTACCGAAGTACGTCTCAGACCATTCAAATCTAAAAAAGCTTATATCAAAGGACTAAGTCATTTCCCCTAAAATCCTGAAACACGTGTTCTCTAAAATTTTATTCTCTACAACTTTGTCTTTGGAAGCAACTTTCAATCTCTCATCCTTCCCAATTATGGAAGTGGCCATATGCCAGAATTGGGCCATATTT
>CM055405.1:22938617-22948836 GCA_029228625.1 Pseudolycoriella hygida | reverse complement strand
TTTCGCCCATTCCATGGCTCCCAGTGCTTAGACCCCTGACCCGATTCCAACAAAAAAAAAATCCCCAGTTTTTTGGCATCAAATGTTTTCATTTGACACCAAATTGGGCAATTTTCGTGCTTTACTTGCTGAGATATTTGCGAAAAAGTTTCACCGACCCTCGAAAAACCATGTTTTTGGTCACTTCCTCGAACATATCTCCGGATCGATTTTGCTCATCTTCGAACTTGAATCATGGGAGGCATGTACCTTTCAGGGAAAAAAAAGATTAGGCTGATCGGTTGAGCCGTTTGGAAAAAAAGTGGAGACGGACGGACGGACGGACATTTTTTTTATTACTGATTTGTCATCTCTAGACGATAATAGATGCATCCCCCCCATTCCTTCCTCGATCTACCCCATGTTACAATGAAATTGTTTGTAGTAAACGTATAGGACCTTTTGTACTTCGTACGGGTCCAAATATACATTTTCAAGATGTGTCGTAGAATCACTCATTTTATCGAAAACTACCGAAATATTTTCATGCTCTAGGTTAATTGTGCCGTGTTTCTGCATTTGTCAATTTTTTAAGAGCTGGACGAAATTTATAATTTATTACTTTATAGCAATTTACATGCCGCCCTGGGACTTTTCACCAATCTCGCACAATATGACCGATATGTAGTACGTGGTGAATAAATAACTATTATTCACAAAAAAAGTATGCGAAAAAATGGAAAATTTTGAGAAGATTTGGAAAATTATTTTCTCAAAAATAGTCCCAAATGAACGGTGTTCCGCACCATCTTTGCCATTCTATTGTTACCACAATGAAAGCACTCAGTTACTGCAGAACACCGTTCAAATGATGGTCAATTTGAGCCGTTTTTCCAAAATCAAGAAAATACCTTACGAGCCGACGAAACGACGACGGAAGCAAAGCTTCTGAACTAGTCTGACAAAATTGAAAAAATTTCTTCACAAAGTCATCGTGGAAATTAATTCGGTAAGAAAATCTGGAGGTAAGTTCACTAAGTAAATTAGGATTAATTGAAGGAAATTATAATAATTGATCAGGATTTAAAAATTCTACCTGTGGCGGCTAGTTTTATCTCCAGGTAATCTGAACAACATCAAATTACCCCATCCCACCCGTAATTTTTCACATTACCTGGAGCAAAGTGACCTCTATCAGGAAAATTTTCTAATCCTGTCAGAACATAGCGATCACTTCTTTATCATAAAACATTAGGAAAACGTAAAATCGAGAATCCAACAATCAGGAAACGGAAATCGAGAACTAAAAATTGTGAGTATAAAAAAATAAAGACAACGTGAAATGGCTAAAAAAATACGTTATTCATTTCGTTTCCATAACTGACTTCAGTGAGATTATTGAAAACCTTAAAAATCGAAAATGTTTTGGATAATCATTTGTATAATTAACACAAATGTATTCGCTTTCTTTTAAAGCTTTCTTTTGACACAAATAAAATTCTTTGGTCATCGCATCATCAGAGATAGCTAAACGGAGATAAAATCAAATTCAATTTGTGTGTATTCAATATAATGTACACGATACTCAGCCTCTACGATAGCTATTAGAAATATCCGAAAAGTGTGAGAAATCACTTTCATTATAATTCTTAACTGATGATTCTGTTTTAGTTGTAAAATGTCCTTAGGGCTTGTAGCTACTTTTTCTTTCAATAAAACACTCGTAACGCTCAAACTTGTTTCCATCCAAATCACTTCACTCAAATAAATAAACAATAAAGTCCCAATTTAACACAAAGTGGTCAATTAATCAACTGTTGTATATGGATGCAATTTCATTCAGTCATGCATTTTACTTGCTTCGAAAATCTTAAAACATTCCAAAACGTTTAGTGGAACGAATAAATAACAAAATTGCTAGATTCCACATACCATTTTTTTCATTAATTGTAGTATTCCAATTAAAACGTTGTGACGACAGTTTTTTTTTCAATAATTATCCACTTTCTTGGCACTTAAGTTTCATTTCACGAAAGGAAAACAAAAATGAGAAAATTGGAAAAACACGCGCGATCTTTATTGCATATAACAACACAAAAATTGTCTTTGTAAGAGCACACGATGTGTACGTACGATGTTCGGTTCAAGATTAAATGCCGCTAATACATTACTATTGCACATTATTATAGTGCGAGCAGGTTCAAGATCCCTTCCAATTTTTTTATTTATTTTTGCTGCTGTAAAGAAGAAGAGTCGCTGTATTGTTGAATATGTTGCGAGATCATCAAATCATCATATTAACGTTAACAAAAAGCAACTACAAAAAAAATCATTTCTTTTTCGTTGGTTACGATGAGGGCGTGTCACTTACTGTAAAAATGTCCATATACTTTCTTCTGCCGCATTTTTGTGTCTTTTTTTTTTGTATAGAATCGTTTTCAGACTGTATCTATAAAAGTGCATTCCGGATTTTCCACGTGTTTATTGAGTTGTCCGCTTGAGTCAAAGTATTCGAAATTTCATTAACGAAGTGAACGAGCTTGAGATATAGTGCGACATCGGCTTCTGTTTGAAATGTTAAGCAGTCCAGTACGGCGTCGGCTTATGTCAAAATATACAAAATTTCATAGTCTGTCACACTTCATCATGAAATTTCGTATTCTTTGACATAAGCCGACGTTTCACAAATCGCGTGAATTTTACAGGAAATTTGCTATAATTTGACAGAAGCCGCAAAACGCAATTCGGCGACCCCAGTCAAAACAATCCGATTTAAAACCAATGATTCAGATCGAAATCCGCTTTTTTTTTTTGTTGAAATCTGTCTTAATTTGTTCTGAATCTGTCACATAGATGAATCCAGTTGTTCGGCAACAATGTAGAAATTGTTGATTTAATTTCTAGAAAAATATTTTGAAGTGACATTCCCCGTGTTTTATACAAACATATGCCATCCATGAGGATGAGGAGCAACATGAATAATAATTCTTCAACAATATCGCGAGTTTGGTTTCGTTTAAGGTGGGTATATAACATTGTAATTCAACAAATTGAGATTGGAATTTCTGTGATGAATAAACACCTCGCTTTTCAAATATTTTGTGTTACATGATGAAAGAATATTTGTATGTCATGCAACGAGATTTGTAAAGTAAATCGATCAATTTTGTGATTAATCGTCGATTGTTTATTTTGTTTGTGGTGTCAAAAGACACTTTTTTGCGTTCACAGTTCCTACTACCAATTGATTTCGTTATTCAACAGACATCCGTGACATAGTTTAATAGAACGTTGCAGTTACAACGAGGATAATTAGGTAACATGTTATTTTATCACAGAGAAACAAAAAAAAAATTGATTTTACAATAGACTGACTTTTGGGCTTGAGTATGTCGATGTGTTTCAAAATCAAAAATGGACAGAAAAATCTGTATGTTAATCTTAAAAGCAATGTTTGAAAAACCACTAACTTTACTCTTGTCCATTTCTAACCAATTTTGGCTGGCTGGCTTTCCTTAATATTTTGTCAGGCTTTTTGTGAACACTTTTTCATGTTTCTTCTGCACCAACATTATCTGGTGCCATGATGATCATGTTTAGACCCTTTTTTGTTTTTTACCCGTTCACCGCGTAAATAATTCCAATCCACCAGTTTACACCAAAAAACCTGTATTGATGTGAGGGCTGTTTTCGCGAGAGAGCACTTAGAGTCAGTACAGTCAGCCTCAAGATAGTGTATTTTGAACATTAACAATCAAGGTAGCCCGTTTCTTCTCAGGTGTCGCTGGAGCTATCAGAGTGTAAGCTAGGAAACTGGCCGACCTGCCTACCGGCTGATGGACTGGTGAGCTTTACGGATGGGTCGAAAACTGAGGAAGGAGCGGGAGCCGAGATCTATTCGCAGGAACCGGCGAACTGCGACAGTCTCCATTTGGGAAAGTTAGCGAGCGTCCTCCAAGCGGAGACGTTTGCGACGTTGATGGGAGTGATGAATTTAGTTCCAGAAGGAATGACGGGTGGCAGAGCGAATATCTGCTCAGACAGTGAGTCGATGATAAAGGCGCTGGCGTCGCCTGTTAAAGAGCTGAAAGGGACCCTAAAGTGATTGGCACTGAGAAATCAGATCACGATCACCTGGGTCCCTGGGCACACTGGTGTAGACGGTAATGAGAGAGCAGACGAGCTAGCAGACAGGGTTCAGCATCTGCAATTGAGGGCCCAGAGCCCTACATTCCGATCCCACACACTCTGTGTGAAAGGGCGGTGGAACACTGGGTGCGGGCTGAGTACGCAAAGAGTTGGTGCGCGTGCGGCGTAGGAAAGCACACGAAGCGCTTCTTCCCGGCGCCAATGCCCGAAGTTCCACTTGCTAAGGAGCATGACATTAGGTGGTTATGTCATGCGATATCTTAGACCTAGGACCTATCGCTCTAGGTAGGTCCATGGTGAGAACCGGAAGGTTTTAAATGATTTATATGATGAACGGGAAGAAAACAAAGGATCAATAGATCTGTGTTCTAGGAGCCAGAAAGGGCCCATACCACCCTGATAAAACTTAAAGCCCTGGTTTCCATTTCCTCACAGTTTTTTGAGCCACCCGCTAAGTTTATGAGACAGTCTTTAGGACAGTCACGCGATTCATTCGGCCATTCCAATCTGGTATGTGCGGTCTCTCTTGAAGATCTGATTCGCTGTGTGAGGAATTGTGGCAACCCAATCTCTCGTGCAACGAATTAGGGACCGTTCATAAAGGATGTCACGCCTGAGGGGGGGAGGGGTATGTGGCATGCGTGACACAGCGTGACAGGGGGAGGGAGGGTTCGACATCTGCGTGACGTCACGGTTAGTTAACAATGAGCTTCCTAATCGAAAAAAAAGGTTGTCATCCTGTAAACCTATTTAGGTTTTCATTGTAGACGTAAACTAAAAAAAAAACGGGTTTCGCCATGTCCTCTTAGCGTGATGTCACGACTGGGGCGTGGGGGGGAGGGGGTATGAGGCTGACGTGACACTAGCGTGACAGGGGGGGGGGGTACGAAAAAAGCCAAAAAAGCGTGACATCCTTTATGAACGGTCCCTTAATTCGTCAATATGAATTTGGATAAGTAATCAAGAAGGCTACCATGAAAATGATCATAGAATGCATAGATTTGTAAATAAAAGGAACGAAATTATGAGAATAAAATGCTATAACGAGGAGTTCAAGGGGACAACATCCTAAAAAGCAAATCATTTGTAGAAAAGTGTTCTACATCCAGTGCCTGCGGGCTGGGGTGAATAACTCACTAGTAATTGAACATTTAAAAGCAAATAAAAGCAAATCCGGAAGTGAGTTTGCGGCCCAGTCGACCCGTCGAAGGCCCCAAACCATCCTTTGCTTTTTATTGATGAGTACATGTGCATGGTAGCCTGTGGTATGTTTGGTGCATGTGGTATGTTTGGTACATGTGGTATGTGTGGTGCACGTGGTATGTGTGCATGTAGTGTGTATGTGTATACATATGTGGCGTGTGTATGTGTGGTGCGTGTGCATGTGATGTATTTTACTTGTTGTTATATTCATTGGCCCGGCAGATTCCGAAAATGGAAAGGAAAAGACATATATACTATAATCTTCATTTAACATCATTAACATCATTTTGGTTCAATAAGAAATCCGTTTTTACTCAAAGCCTCATGAGTCAGAACTGCTGATCTGACCTTTGAGCGAAATTGATAACGGGAGATTACAGGGTTGTAAAGAAGGGGAACAAGGAGGTACTTGCAGGGAAAAGACAATCACTTTATTGTTTGGAACGGCCTGCGTGGTGATAAACGTTTTTGAACTTGCGTAATTTAGGAACTGCTTGGGTGAAAATTCTATATTGTCATAAGAAAAAAAGTGTGCGCCTGCCTGTGTGAACATTTCTGAGTTTTTTCTTCGTAACAGTAGCGAACTGTAAGAACTGCTAAGAATATTGGCATGGTTTTTTCGGACATTGTGTCTAAGGCTTACTGAAGTTTGAGATTTGATATGGTAGCGAACTGCATCAAAGCTGCGTGTCCAGTGACGATTTTCATTTTTTAATGTAAATGGTCCAGAAATCAACCTTCTCACAATCTGCTGCATCTAGACTTCCAAAAATATTAACAAAAATGAAGAGTTTTTGTTAAAAGATTGCGGAAGTTTGTCAAAGTATAAAAGCAAGCGCTGAAAGTTCTTGACGAAAGTGTTGCTACATATCTAGTTCAACTTATTGTTGTTAGCGGTGATCGTACAGTATCCCGAAACACACAGAATCCTGAATTACAAAATACAGACGAAACAATATGGAAGCCTTAAATCAGCGGTTTAAAAAAAACTCAAAATACGTGCAGTGAAGGTATGGAACATTCAAATATGAAAAAGTTGAGTAAAATTTTTCATGCAAAATGAAATATAGAAAAGAATGGCCGAAAATAAAAAAGCGGGGTCAAGGGGCGGTAGTTCCTTCTTCCTCGCAGGGTCTAAGATGCAGAGAAAGTTGCAACGTAAAACATCCTGCAGGAAGTAACTAAGGTCATCGTAGTCGTGCGAGTGAGGGGGCAGAGCTAAAGGTAAATCTACAAGTTTTTCCATACAAAGTCTTCAAATCTGAAAGCCTCAAGATCCAGGAACCTCGAAATTCGGAATTTGCGATCAAAATTTCATCCTGATTATGAGCCTTCTGAATTTTGAGGCTTCGGGATTTGAGGAGCCCTCCCATCTGCTTACCAGATACGATGTCTTTGCCAATTAATTCGAATTTGCCCAGAAGCTCGTGACATATGTGCTTTCTGCTAAAATGGGGACTATACTATAAATATAAGATTATCGATACAAAGCGGTAAGTAGAGAATAACCAGCAAGTGTGAGAGAATGGGAGCAAGTCTGTAATAGTGATGATAAGTCGAACAAAAACTTGAAATTTAGATGAAATTTATTTATTGTAATTTGTTGTTGAAAAGATCGTTTTTTTACTGGCTGCGCCATTGTGAGCAGTCTTTTTTTTTCGCTTAAATAAAAACATTACTACCTTTTTTTAGTATTTACTTATTTATTTATTCATTTCTTCACAATAATACTAATACTAAGTATACTTGATGCGGAAACTGGTGGGGCTTAAAATGCCGGTTCGCCCCATCAATGGGTTTTATCGGCAGGCATTTTTTGGAATACATGTTTAACGTGAATTCCGAATCACGCCGGTAGCTAGCATTTTGCCATTAGGATTTCTTCTGGTGCTAATTATATCTCCGTCCAAAGTCAGACTCAGATATTTGTACACAGAATTTATCGAATATGGGTGACGTCATATTTGCCATTCTTCTATGTACGATTCGTTGCGGCACCAAATCCACAACTATTACGATATCTAGTGTGCCCTGGAACGTTACATTCATGCTAGAAAAATCCTATACAGAATTTGTCCACACCAGAATTGAACCCGGATATTCTTGGTGGAAAGCCAATACATTACCAATGAGCTAACCCGTCACCCTGTGAGAGTTATCGACGCGTATACAATAAAATAGAATTAACGAAACACAAGGAAAATGAACGTTAGTATCTCTATCGTTATTATCTAATGCAACTTTGATTGCAGGAATAACGTTTACTTAAAAGGATGTAAAATATCATAGAATTAAAGTGACTGTATGTCATACGACAATGGCTAAAATATTTACGTAACTGACAATAAAGTAAATTCCATTGAAAATTCTCGTATGCGAAATGTTCTCTACCTAGTTAACACAGCATTGTTAGGAGAATGCAAAATTCCATTCCTTCACTTTATTAAAAAGTTGATGCTAGCGAGATTGCAATTTTCATCAACTTACATTTGAGAAGAAAATTCTGTCACTGAAAGTGAGTTCTTATTTATTCAACAAACACGAGACCATTTATAATGCTCATAACGACACACATCTAAAACGTGATGACATTTATTATTAAGTGCACTTTTTTCTTATAACTTCATGATAAAGTTATTGATTCGTAGCAATATTCGCTTACACATCCTCTATGAGCCATGTATGTAGTCTTTGCAATAACCGGAAGTGTTGTTGTGACTGATAGAGCCATTTTCTTGTTTATAAATTGACTGTTAAATACGGTGAGTGAGCTTGAATGCCTAAGTTTACCAACAGAAGATAAAAATAAAATTTCGAATTTTATTACATTTTTTCGTCGTATAAACGAAGATATCGTCAAGTGTTTTCGATATAATAAAGAAAGCTCGTTACAACCATCGATTCACTACCCCACGCGTGAACATCCAATCGGTCTTGCCATTTAAACGTTTTAATGCCAGAACCATTAAATGTAGTTAGCTTTTAGCGAACATAAATATTTAAAACGTTGTTAATGAAATCCTAATAAACTAAATACATTTGCTGTGTGGTGCGGACATAGAGATAAACCAATTAAACCTATTTGCACGTACTTAATTAACTGTTTCGGGGATAAGAGCATAAAAAGGCTGTAGAAAAAATTCAATAAATTTTGAAATGGTGTGTAATTAAATAAGCACGCATACGCGACACCGACGCGACGATACCATTACACCACTCAGCGTCCCGGTTTTCAGACGCGACGACAAACTCGTTTCAGTTGCATGAATTCGAATGTTATTGCCAGACATTTGATTGATTTTTTCTGTAGTCAATTCGATGTTTGGTGACATTTCATAAATCCATTTCCGTTTAATTCGTAGGTGTTATAACCGAGTTTCAGAGAGCGATTTTGGACCACTTTAACTAATTTTGCTTCGCGGACTGCTGTTAAAATGAGAGGAAGAAATGAGAACGTCATCATGCCCGCATCTATCTATATCATGCCCGGAGCGGTAGCATAGGGCGTGACGCAGTCCCCACACCCCAAAAAAAACGTCCACAAACCCAAAAAACTCCATACAAAAACCTTTGGGACAAGAAGCCATATATAGGCGAACTTTTGAGTTTTTTCCCCTCGCCCCCTCCCCCTTCAAATTATTTGAAAAAAACTACGTCCCAATAGCTTTCAAACAAGCCCTCACTCATCAAAATCGGTTGAAAATTGGCTGAGATATCGAGGTTTGAAAATGACATTTTTGTATGGAGAAATAATTTTTCTATTGTTCTCATCATTACGGAAACTTTTTTTCTGATCTGTCGGTTTCTATGTATCTATGTATCTATGTATGTATCTATCTATCTATCTATCTATCTATCTATCTATCTATCTATCTATCTATTAATAATTTTCGATCTCGAAAACTAGACAGCCGATCTTTCTGAAATTTTCAGGGAATGTCAGTTTCGGCCCCAAATGAAAAATTTCATATGCCGCTTTTCCGGGAAAAGTCTGGAAAAGCCGTGGCATGTGGAAAAGTGGTCAATTTTGAGGGTTTTTTAGGTAATGCTCGGAGTTTTCGAATTTTAGCTTCGGAGCGACAATAGCTAGAGAATTGGTTTCTTCGGGAAAGTTATAGAGTTTGATCAGGAGAATTTTTAGGAATTTTCAGAAATCTGCCATCTTGGATTTTTGTTAGGTATAAATTATGCTTCTTTGGGTTTTCGAATTTTAGCTCCGGAATGATAACGCTTAGAGAGTTGGTTTCTTCTAGAAAGTTATAGAGTTTGACCAGGAGAATTTTTTGGGATCATAAGAAAATGGCTGCCAGCTGTCACAGCGGCGCCATCTTGGATTTTCGTTGATGCTTTTTCGGTTTTCGAATTTTAGCTCCGGAATGACACTACTTAGAGAAATGGTTTCTTCTAGAAAGTTATAGAGTTTCATCAGGAGAATTTTTTGGGATCATAAGAAAATGGCTGCCAGCTGTCAAAACGACACCATCTTGGATTTTTTGCTAAATTCTGAATGAGAATACCTAGACAGTAGGTTTCTTCAGGAAAGTTATATGAATCACTGAGAAGAATTGGTGACACGAAGTGTTCCGAAGGTAGCTGAAGGTGACGCGAAGTGTTCCGAAGGTAGCCGAAGGTGACACGAAGTGATCCGAAGGTAGCCGAAGGTGACACGAAGTGTTTCCAAGGTAGCCGAAAGTGACACGAAGTGTTACGAAGGCAGGCGAAGATGACACAAAGTATTCCGGAGCTAGCCGAAATTGATACGAAGTGTTTCGATGGTAGCCTAAGGCGTTGTAGAACAAATTTTTTCGGAAAGAAAATTTTTTTGGAAAAAATTTTTTTTGGAGAAATTTTTTTTGGAGATAAATTTTTTTTCTGAGAAAATTTTTTA
>CM055405.1:22920759-22938117 GCA_029228625.1 Pseudolycoriella hygida | reverse complement strand
ACTTTCAGTTTTTGCGCTGCATAAATTTTTCTTTTGGTTCTTATTGCGTAAAAGGTATTTGGTAAAAGGTAAATTTAAATTTTTGCGTGTAAAAACTGAAAGTGTTGAAAAATTATTCCGCTGGTGGGTCCGGCATTTGTGACGCAATTTTTTTAACACAACGTAATTTTGTTTTGAAGAAAGCGCTGTAATTTTTTCAGGAAATCAAAATTTTGAACACAAGGTTCCATTCAAACAAACTTCTGCGTATTATCAGCGATAGCGTCACCTCAAGCGATATCATTAATTTTGGAAGCGGACTTAAGGACTGCGTCACTCAAATTATGTCAAAGTTTCATTTTCTGAAAAAACAGTACTTTAATTTTTGCAAAAAAAACTGCCTAACCGATAGTAAATCACCAATGAGAAATCACCGATAACAAATCACCAATGACAAATCACCAATGACAAATCACCGATGACAAATCACAGATGAAGGATGCACATGCACAGACGGACGGACGGACAAGAAGGGTGAAAACATTAAGTAGCTATCGCTAATTAATAGAGGTTGTCCAAGTGGTCATTTTAAAAATGTTTGAGTACAGGCCAAAAATTTTCTTTCCCATACTACGAAATTAATAAATTCTCCAATTGAAGAACCATAGATTTAAATAATTATTTTATCATTTAATTTGGAAACGAAAATAGAATGTGAATGAATAATTTCTGTAATCAAATACTGTAATTTGCTTACCCTTTTGGAACGAAACACTTATTCTAACTTTAATGTTTACATAAATTATTTATAAGATAATGGAAAAGAAAATAACTTACAATTTATTCGCTCAATGTGTAGAGACACTCATAAAGGTGTGTGAGTTACATGTGGGTTTCTTCACATGAAAATATGAAAATTACCCAAATCGTTCATTGGTAACATGTTTTTAGGGTTTGAAAATGTTGTGGAAATAAGGTAAATGACGGTGAGATTGCAACGGGCAAGAGAGAAAGAAACCTTTATGTGTTGACTGACTAATCGGAATGTGAGTCCTATAACAGTATCTAAGAAATTTAAAAAAAATCAGCGCAAATGAAATTGGTAATTCAAAGTCAAGAACTTTATAAACTTTGTACTTCTGGAAATAAGGTAAATGACGGTGAGATTGCAACGGGCAAGAGAGAAAGAAACCTTTATGTGTTGACTGACTAATCGGAATGTGAGTCCTATAACAGTATCTAAGAAATTTAAAAAAAATCAGCGCAAATGAAATTGGTAATTCAAAGTCAAGAACTTTATAAACTTTGTACTTCTGGAAATAAGGTAAATGACGGTGAGATTGCAACGGGCAAGAGAGAAAGAAACCTTTATGTGTTGACTGACTAATCGGAATGTGAGTCCTATAACAGTATCTAAGAAATTTAAAAAAAATCAGCGCAAATGAAATTGGTAATTCAAAGTCAAGAACTTTATAAACTTTGTACTTCTGCGCAGGTTTTTAGCATTTAGAAAACCTGCGCAAAAATACAAAGTTTGCAAAGTTCTTATTTAAATCTCGGTCATTGTAGCTCTTCAACAAATGTTTCATGTAACGCAAAAAAAGATTTAGCAAAGACAATTATATTATCACGTAACTTAAGCGCTGGGCATGTTTTTTGCAAACAGCGTAAGCCGCTGATGAACTGTATAATACCTCTGTAACGTATGTAATGAGTGCACAGCACATCATGTACCCATGTGAAGCGTGATTTGTGGGTTCTGAGTTTACGAGTCGTACGTCAAAGTTACTGGAGAATCAATTTGAAAGTTATGACGAATGTTCAACTTGTGTTAAATTACCCTACGTTATTTGGGTTCATTTGTAAATTGATATGATCAACAAAACCTTTTAGTGGACGGTTGGTTACATACTCTGGGGGCCGCCCAGAGCAAACATTATAAGTATTTGACAGTGCAAAATCTCCAACTTAAGTTTCTCCAACTTAAGTTTCTCCAACTTTCGCTCTTACTCTTTCAACTTGACTATAAGAAAAGAGTGGTAATTGTTTTGGTTATTATTCGTTTTTATCATGTTTTAGTGGACAACCGATAAATATTTAAAATTTTGTTTGAGCCATTCTTATTCTCAGAAGAACGAAACTTACTCGAAAAGAATTGATTTCTCATGGCATAAGGTTAATCTGGAAACTTATATTCCTTATCGTCCTTATCCTCTTCCGTCTTGAAAAAGGTGGACGTCATTTATGATCCGCAACATCTGACAAGACATCGATTTTATTTTACTGTCGCATCTTTTAGAAAAAAAACTCATGCACGGAACTAAATCTGAAGTAAATATTGCCTTGACTCTTGAGTATATGAAGTTACATTTGTGTGCTTTTCAATTTACTTGCTGGCAAATATTAACTCTTTCACAGTTTTGCCAATACCAAATAAATTGAAAAAAGAGATAATCCTGAAAACAGCTAAACGAGTAAATTTAAAAGCGCACGGCCGTACGCCCACATTAAATTGTATTGGAAATTGCCGAAAGGGAAATATTGAAAAACTCGACCGATGCAACTGTGTAAAATACCCCACAACCTAGAGATGAGCGGGTTGCCCGAAACTTCGAAAAACCCGACCCGAATCCGAAACCGAATTGTTTTTTTCGGGTTCATGGGTTTCGGGTTTCAAAAATTTTAATCGGGTCGGGTTCGGTGCGGGCCGAGTTTGGAAACAGTTCCGGTTTCGGGTCGACCCGCTCATCTCTACCACAACCTACAAAAAAAAGTCGAAAAAAAATGCAAAAAAATGTTATCATTAGAAGAATATTCATGAAAAACCACCAACTATTAAGTAGAGTCGCCTAGCGTGAAGTGTGCCCCCACTAATTTTGACCAATCTTTCATTCAAAATCTTGAAGAGCGATTTCCATGCTAATTTCCCAGAGAATATGAGTTGTAGAATACAACACATGCGACACCTACGGGGTGGGGGTGAGGGGGGGGGGGCGAAACGACTCCCAAAATGAGTGTACCATGATTTAATTTCCGGATGACTTATGAAATCATTTTATAATTTTTCGTGATTTTTGAAATCATTTAATGATTTTTCGTGATTTTTGAAATCAATTAATGATTTGTCGTGATTTTTGAAATCATATAAATTATAAAAATCACAGAGTTTTATGGATTTCCAACGATTTTTTGAAGATTTTTAATGATTTTTTATGAATTTTGCGGATGATTTTTATTTTCGATGTTTTTGAAACCATTTAATGATTTTTGCTGATTTTTGAAATCAAACAAACCATAAAAATCAGTGATTTCCAATTATTTTTGGAAGATTTTCAATGATTTTTGATGACTTTTGTGATTTTTAATGATTTTTGTGATTTTTGATGATTTTCCCGTATGATTTTTGATTTTCTTTGCACCGTACCAGGATTTTCCGGAGTCATTTCCCCCTCGGACACCTATCGATCAATAGCGATACAAAGGACGGCACTATATACACGTGACATTCGAGTTCGAAGAACTTTCTGGATAACGCGTTCATGATGGTTTAGCTGCTACAAAAGGTGAAGCAGGACTCGCACCGATTTTGCCCAAAATTCAATTCCACAATCAATTTTTCGCTTATTTTTCAAGGAAAAAAAAGATTTTTGATTTTGAAAATCCGTTACTCGAGTTTTCATTTTGACAGACAGGCGGACGGACAAATTTTTTTTGCAGATGAAGACTTTGGGAGAAAAACAAGATAAAGCAATTGAAAGTGAACCTGCTCCCATGTAAAATACTCGGTATAATATATGAGAGTACGTTCACTTTCATATATTATACATGGGGGCAGGTCCACTTTCAATTGCTTTATCTTGCTTTTCTCCCGAATTCTTCATTTGTCTTATTTAGAGACCTAAACCAAAAAGTAACTACTCCCCTGGGTCGAAAGTCCACTGGTTGGAAACGTCTTGGTAAAGTCAATAGACTCTATTTCGAAGAACTTCGTTCTTCGTATGGGTCTAAGAATTACTTGCGTCGGTCCAGGTAATCTATTTTACTCAATACATAATAAGTGCAACTGTAGTTCACAATATTGCGAGTTCACTAAAAAATTCAACTTATTTTCCCGATAAATTCTTGCGTCAGCCAATAACAGACAAGAATCTTTCGTAAAATTTTTTTTTATCGAATCGTCCAATTTTTTCATCGAAGAATTCACATCTTTCATTGGCTGGCGCAATTATTTTTCGCGAAAATAATTGTCGTAGAATTAGAATTTTTCAGTAAATCCGCAACACCTGGAACAAATTTACCTACCACAGGTAACATTTTTTGATATTTCTTCTCAGGGAGCACTTCGATCCGCTTTGGATGGGCTCAATTTTTCTTTTGAGCATTCGGATATAGACGAATGTTTTTATTTTGCTACACTTTGAATTTTTTCTATTCAAAAAACAATGGCACAGTACCCTAAAAAGTGTAACAAAATAAAAACGTTTAGGTGCAACGTTTAGATTTGTTGAAAAAGATTCAAAATACTTCAACAAATCCTTTCGTGCGGGTATTGTAACATATTTTTGATGCCAATAAATTTCAACTTATTTTGTCAACGGATAGAGCACTTTACCTGTTTCCACATGTTTCTAATGTAGACATAACTCATGATAAGTAGAAAAACAAGTAAACTATTCAAACATGGAGTGTGTGTAACATGACTACAAAAAAACTTTTACTTTTTTTTGTAATTATTTAAAGTGAAACGGGTAAAATATCGTTTTCCTTAAAAAAATGCTTAAGAGATGACGATACATTGCAAATACATTATTTAGCGTCATAACGATCTATAGGCATGTCTGAATAATACCCATAATTTGTAGTATTTGCATGTGCATGAAACTAAACATTCAATGTGGGTACGGTCAATTGTATGTGAGACACCACACAGAATTAAATCACTGACCAAATTATGTTGGACGGTAAGTCTGGTGAATCGGTTGCAGATTTCATAAGTGCTTATTTATGTGGTTACACATTGAACAGTCTGGTATATGCATAATGTAAGGGGGCATTATTTCGGAATTATACACTCCGAGCATTTGTTCTTACAAGCCTTAAGCATACTTCATTGAATACGTTTAATGAACAAGCACAGGATACGTAATACAATACTAATAATTTCGTCTCTACGTTCGTTGATTACCCAACTTAAAGAGGAAACTGAAAAGTCTTGTATCATTTTGTCAACAATCCAGTAAGAACTGTAAATTAGGAAAGCTCTGACAGAACCGCACGATTTCATAGCAAGAGTAGATCAATGTTTAGAATTCTTTCAATAATAAAAAGGAAGTTCTTATTAGACCCGTACGAAGATATGAAGTTCTTTCTATTGTGTTTAGCACGACGTGCGTAAAATGCCGAATCGGGACCCGGGACTTGGCGGATTTTCGTTTTAGGGTATGAATAAGAGAAATATGCAAAAAAAAAACTTTGTCCGTCTGTTAACACGATAACTCGAGTAAAATTCGACGGATTTTCAAAAAAAAAAATTTTTAGAAACTTAATCAAAAAATCTGTTAAGGGATTTAATTTGGGCACTTTCCGATTTTCATATTTTTTTTTTGCTTGAAAGGTCTGGGCATGCCTCACAAGAAACTTTTGATTTTGAGCTTTTGGACTGAGCCAGGGCCTTTTGGGAACAAAGGATCGCAAGATCTGTGCTCCAAGATCATTGACATGATCGCCCGAACTGATAAATCTTAATCAGCCAGGGCCAGAGCCTATTATTTGGGAATTTTTTTAGACGTTTTTGGGAAATTTTGATTTCAGTCCCTCACAATGCTCATAACCGGTTGAAAACAATGCCATTGTGTTACATTATCCGATACGAGAAACATTTGTTTTACCTCTTTCTTGTTGAGCGCTTAAAGGGCTCACACTTCGCATAAAATACAAATTAGTGCCAAAATGAAGGTATTGGAGCCTAATGAAGATTGAAATTTAAAATTAAATATTTTGCTGAATAGACAATCCAAAATTTCGAATTTTCAACTTGTTTGTTTGTTTATTGTCATTATATGTCTTGAAAGATATGCCCTTCATCATAAAGTTTACAATTAAATTGTTATTTGGAAATTTTTATATTTTTTTGGGAAATTTTGGGAATTTTTGGGAATTTTTGTGGGAAATTTTGTGAATTTTTATGAAATTTTGGGAATTTTTGGGAAATTTTTGGAAATTTTCGGGAATTTTTTGGAAAGTTTAGTGTATTTTGGGAATAGAACTGAGTCTCTACTAGGGTCCACCGTGTTTTTTCTACATCCGATTTTCATACACTTTTTTTTCTGAAAGATAATCATAAGAATAATTGATTAAGGGATTGAATTTGGGCAAAATCAATTCCGATTTTAGGGAGTTTCGGTCGAAAAAGTGGTTAAAATGTGATTTTTTGAAGGGCGGTGAAACTTTTTGACTTATATCTCTGCGAAATTGGCACGAAAATCGATCTTCAAAGTTTTGAGTGGAAAATACAGACCTCAGAAAATCACGAAAATTAAATTAGCGAAAATCGGTTGAGTGGTTCGAGCTGCAGGGTCCTCAATGTTGGCCCAACTCACGCTGCGCGACCCTGATAGTTTTTCGTGAAAATTTCTTGATGGAGGATTTTTTGTGAATTGATGTAGAGCACAAAGAGGCGATAGAGGGTCCATGCAAGTATGGGTCCGAGGCAGTTTTTTGTTAAATTTTTTTGAAATTTTGGGGGTTTTGGGAGAGGGGCCTTCTCACCGTTGCTTTAGACGGGTTTTCCAATATTACCCTTTCGGCAATTTCCAATCCAATTTAATGTCGACGTAATTTCGTGCACTCAGGAGTCAAGGCAACATTTATTTAGATTTAGTTCGAGTCTTTTTGCAGCATCAATTCTGTTTGCTACATCTATTCTGATGGGTACAAGTCTCTTGCATATGTTTTTTTAAATGTAAAAATGTTGTGAAAAAAAATCTACTTAATAATGTCTCGAGAGCCTTTGGGATCCCACGCTGGCGATAGTTGTACCTTTTTGGTCGCAAAATTTGACGGTTTCACCCTAATCGACCCTATCTCAAAAAAATGTTCAAGCTCATGTGAGTGTGCGGTTTCGGAGTGTGCTCCTAAAAATCTATTTTGTATTTTGTGGAGTGATTTGATAAATTTGACCAATGGGACTTAAGGTTCTCATTTTAAGCAGCTGGGCTTCGGATGAAATTTCGCTTACGTTAAAAGAGACACAGGCTACAACATAAAAGACTTTTACAAACACATCGGCTCCATGCACGCTTTTAGTTCGGCATCGGTTCATGTCAAAGTATACCAAATTTCATGACGAAGTTCGTATTTTGTCTCAATTTATGCACTTCATCATGAAATTTCTTATGATTTGACATAGCCCGATGACGTCGTCGCGTTGAACGTGTAGATTGTACGCACAAACGTATGAGTGAAGCCCGGAGTATGTCGGTATAAACATTTTAAAGAAAATTTTGCATTCTCAAAATACTTGATCTTTACAGAATTATAACCTTGTTGTTAGCATTAGGGGGCGTTCATTACATGACGTCTGCATTTTCTCCCCTCCCTTGTTTGCAATGTTCCATACAAATGAATATTTTTTGCAGTGTCTGTTTTTTTGAACCACCTCGCACCAAACGCAGACGTCATTTATGAACGCTCCCTTATCATATGGTCACATATATACACCAAATCGTCGCTTCGATTCGTAAAGGATGTGAGTACTACCGTTAACTTTTGACAGCTGTCAGATTTGAATTGTGGCCTTAAGTTTTGAAAGTGATTCCTCACACTGACATAAGTACAAAGAATTTTGAGGACTCAAATAATTATTGAAAAACTTGGTGCCGAAATTCAAATCTCACAGCTGTCAAAAGTTGACAGTTGTACTTACATCCTTTACGAATGGAAACGACGAAATGAAGGATTCGTCCTGCTCTTCTCTTCCAACGTAGAAACGTAGATAACACAGAATTTAACTTACCTATGAGAACTAATACCACCTCATATGTCGTACAGAAGAGTAACACAAAAATTTTTTATTGAGTGGATAATTTTTTCCCATGGAATCATGAGTACTGGAGTGTACATCGGCGTTCTATCTGATTCAGAACTAATTTTTGAATGTGTTGATTTTATTTTATGATCTTTAATAAACCATTGAAATTGGTATAGGAAAGTAGCGATAAGTTATTGACAAAACATCAAGCGATAACTATTGGGATGCTTCGTTTGAGGCACATCCCAGAGGTCTTGCTGGGGAAACCTCCCAATAATCTCGCTGAGGAGATCACGCAGAGATTTCGTTGGAGAGACCTTCCAGAGGCTTCGCTGGGAAGATCTTACAGAGACCTCCTGGGCGTCGCATCAGGGAGCGACCGAGGAGGGGTGCACAGACGGACGGACAGGAAGGATCGCTACTTAATAAATGACAAGTTTTCCTTAAAAATTCCCGAGTGGTTCAAACATCCAGCAACCACGTACGAGTCGAATAACAAATCTCTGATAATTTAAAATGCAAAATCCATTAATCGCACATTACACCAATGTGCATTGTGTGAATTTGTAATGAACTGAATTCATTGTTATTCATCATTTGTCTGTCATTTGTTGTTGTCATTCTTCATTGGAAATAAAACATTGTAATTGGTCTTATAAATACACATCAGTTTATGTGTGATCTTAAACTACAATGGGCCGTTATTTTTGCATAAAATGTAAATCAAACATTGTGTTATGGTAATGTTAATGTTATGGTAAATTGTATTCAACAATTATTGTTGTTTCGAAGTGGTATCATGACCGACGTCGTCATCAGTATTCAAGGAATATTAGTTATGTCTGAACAATTAATTTATTGATATGACGCACATCCAATAAGTTAATGCAAACTCGAAAAGTCAGCATTTCTCCACATATCTCAGTGTAATTATCTAATTAGTTATGAATGACAATTTTCAAACCTGTCACATAAATCAAATTATTATTACACCCAGAAACACTTTTAAGTGGACAGTATCTGTCTACATATCGTTTGATTACTGAATATGTTGATCCCATTTTGTGTTTGATGCAAGTTTTTATGCTGCTTTTTAGTATAAGGTGATAAAAGCATTAAGAATGACCTACTTTCGTTTATGAATCAGAGTCGAAGTTTTTATCATTTCTCTGGTGTTTGTTGGTCTCGGATAACATTAGGAGCCGTTCACAAATAACGTTCAACAGTGTTTGGTACACACCACCCCTTTTTTGATGTTAAAAATACACAAATTTTCAGGTAAAAGTGGCCCTTACGCATCGGAATAGATGTGGCAAACAGAATTCATGTTGCAAAACGACTCCAACGTCTCTTGCAATTATGCCCACATAAAATTAGATTGGAAATTGCCGAAAAGGCAATATTGAAAAATTCGTCCGAAACAACTGTGCAAAGAATTTCTTAAAAAAAGATTTCAAAAAATTAAAAAAAAATAATTTTTTTAAAAAACTTCAAATTTTTTTTTTTTAATTTAAAAAAGTTTTGTAAAAAATTAAAAACAAAAAATTTTTGGGGTGGGCCATTTTAAGACCGACTCAGAGCCCTAAAGAGAGGCCTCGGAAACATAGAGTAAGGGTGCCTGATGTGGAACACCAAAAAGAAAATGCAAATAACAGAGTTGAAATGTCTCGAAATCTAGAAGAAATTAATAAGGGACTTCCAAAATTGATAGATGCAGCTATTGTGGGACAGTACTAGTTATTAAATGTACTGTTCCATATTTCCCTATCCATACATTTACATAACATTAACACTTAACTTATTCACACCTTTACATCATGTCGTTTTCCAAGAATAGAAAATAAAATATGTTTCCTTTCAATTTGAACGAACAAAAGTGGGTGTTCCACATTAGGAACACAGACAAGATTTTGTTGTCTCGTCTCTTTCTTCTATATTTTTCAATTTTAAAAGAAGGTAACAAGCCACTCTTTTACCAAGATGTCTAATAAGTACTTCAAAACATAAGAAGTTTATGTTCCTTAACTTCTCTCGATGTTATCCAAATCTTTAGCAATTTCTTTAGGAATTTTTTCTTATCAGAATGGCGTCAAAATGTGTATTCTTTTTCTCTTTTGTGTACACCTACACAGATTTCTGTCAGTGTTGACGTAAATCAAAAATGTTGACGATCAAAAATTTATGAGATATGGCGGTGTTCCACATTAGGCACCCTTACTCTACTTCAGTGGACAAAAAAGTTACAATTTACTCCACAACATAACAAAAAAAATTTTCTTCCGACCTTAGGACCGACCTATGACCCTAAGGAGAGGCCTCGGACTCATACTTGCATGGACGAAAAAGTTTGGCTCTTTCATCTCTACAACAATGCACGGAAAACCGAGAAAATCTCATCTTTGAAGGAATATTCATGAAAAGTCACTGTGAAGGTATGAAAATATTAATTCACAGAATTTGTTTCAATTTAATATTCATGATAAAGTTCGATCATATTTTTATGTTACAACGCACTTCGCTATAATGCTCCTTTGAGTGTACTAACATATTCACTCACTTGACATTATTTGATTATACTAAAATATACACGCACTTGACATTACGTAGGAGGGTGTTATTCATATTACGTAAGAGGGTATGTTCCATGTGACATCTGTAGTTCCACAAGGTAGTCATCTCGGCCCATTGTTATTCGTATTATTTATGAATGATGTCACAACGTTGTTTTCATCGACATCCACTTATTTGTTGTACGCAGATGATTCGAAAATCTGTCGGGTTGTTCGCTCCCTTCGAGACGCTATAGCGCTCCAGCGTGATCTCATCAGCCTTGATCTTTGGTGTCACACCAATGAGCTATATCTCAATGTTAGCAAATGTCGTGTAATATCCTTCACTCGCAAAAGGTCAACGATCAAATTCGGATACAAGATTGGTACAGTTCCGTTAGAACGTGTGGCAGTAATTTGAGATTTGGGCGTGTTGATGGATGAGGGTCTGACTTTCTCAAAGCATGTCCAAAATATCATTGCAAAGGCATATTCTATGTTAGGATTTACGATGAGGATCTGCAAGGATTTTCGAAGCGTACAAGCTCTTAAGAGTGTGTATTTTGCCCATGTTCGTTCCTACCTCGAATATGCTTCTGTTGTTTGGTATCCAATCCATATCACGATACGTACATCGATAAGATTGAGTCAATTCAAAAAAAATTCTTAATTTATGCGTTGAGGAGATCTGTGCAACGGGACGAAGACTACAGGCTTCCGCCTTATGTTGACAGGTGTAAATCAATTGGACTAGAGGTTTTAGCAAGGCGTCGTGTTAACGCGTGTGCCTTTTTCGCGTTTGACTTGTTGACGAAGCGACTAGATGCTCCCGCACTGCTGTCTAAGTTGATGATTCACCAACCAGTAAGGTTATTGCGTGGGACTGTTAATCGCCAATCTCAGTATCTTTGAACCTGTTAACAACATGTATATGATCTTCAACACATTTTCGCACTTTTATGATACAGTAATCTCTCGTGACTTATTTCGTACAAAGGCGAAGGCTATGGAGCTCGAAATAAAATTGAGTGGAAAAGTGAAACAAACTTAACGGCCAATGCAAACTGGTTTATGTGGATCAATGAAATTTGATTCTGAATCGGCCAATTTAAATTGGTTTAACTCTAATCAAGGCCTGATTAGTCTCAGCTAACGCTGTCTCAGCTCACGCTGTCTCTGCTCGCGCAGTTCATGTGACCGTAACACGTCACTACAAACTAACTCTGCTTTATTATTTTTCAGGCAAAGTTGTAGCAGCAGGTAAACCAAAACCAAAATGTGAAACGTGCAATTGTGAAATTATTATGCCAGAATTTACATGTAGTATCTAATCGACCAGAATTTCATGTTTCTCGACTGGACTTTAAAATGAAACTCCAAGTCATGTCGACTTGCTCAAAAACAGCTAGTCCAATCCGACTAGTTCCCCCAAACCTTTTTATTTCAGGTAGACCACTGGCAACGCGAGACGTAGGTGCTTGATCGGACGACGTGACGTGCTAATGCGAATTTTGTTAAATTAAGTTCTTCACTTCAATTGTATTTTTATTATGTTTTGTAAATATTTTTGTAATTTTTTTTTTTGTAAATATTAGTAGTCAGGGGGCTTCTTTCGTTGATATATAAATAAATAAAAAAAAATTGATAAGATCGGCCATTTTTGAAGATCATTCATTTAAATATGGCTGCCGTTTTAAGGACGACTAGATTGGTAATTTTAAATAATGTGATTGGTCCGATATGATGTCACAGTAAATTTGATTGGTTAAGCTCTAACTGTGCTACTCTTAGGGTAGTTAGATGATTGAATAATGAAATAATTGATGAATGGCTTAAATTAATATCACATGATATATTCGAGTGATATTAGTGGATGTTGCGTTGACTGAACATGATCAAGAATCATTTGATGAATTTCTCCTGATTTCTCCTTATTGAGAACAGTTAAAAGTTATATAAATCAGAGTGTATCGTATTGTACGATGTTCAATACTTGGATCTCCTCTAAGATTGTCTCACCCGACCCGCAATCTTAGAAGGAACAAATATTTAAGTTTGTAATAATATTTAAAGTGAAATAAATATTTTTTATAAAGTGTTGATATTATTTTGAAAACTGAAAATCAACTTATACATCATGGTGATCTTGCATAATTATTCTTCACCACCAACTATCGCGTAGCATGAGTTGGGGTGCACTAAGGACCCTACAGAGCCCACTCGTTGAAATGAACATAGGTGTGCCACAAGGAAACGTACTTGGCCCTCTTCTATTTCTCGTATATATTAATGACATACATAAATTGCCCTTGAAAGGAGCAATAGTACTATTTTCTGATGACACTAGAGACTTCTGCTCAAATGTCTCCTATGACCGAAATGTGGAGGACATTGAGCATGACTTGACAATGCTTCATGAGTTCATCAAAATCAACAAATTAACCCTTAATATTCCGAAAACTGAAATTATTCATTTTCGCAGAAGTGCTAAGGGAATGTCAGAAATACAGTCAGTTGTGCTGAACGGTCACGTGATAGAGACAGTCTCTTCCTGTAAGTATCTAGGTCTCCTGATTGACGTGAACCTCATGTTACAAAACTTTGTAAAAAGCTAGCATCGGTCAGCGGTGTTCTGAACAAGGTAAAACACATTCTTCCCAAATCTGTCTTAATGAAAATATACTTTGTCTTAACTCACTCACAGCTGACATACCTGCCCAGCATTTGGGAAGAGCAAGTAACAAGTGCATGAACCAGTTACATACCACTTGAACGGCCCTAGCTCGGCGGCCCTTGGCCCGACAGTGCCCAGATTCAATCCGATCGAACATTTTTCGGTTACGTTTTACTCAGAGATTACTATTGACAGATGGAGAGGCAGACAAAATTTTTTTTTGCATTTTTTCTTGCTCAACCCCGAAATGAAAAAGTAATCAACTCCCGGGTAATTCGAATGATTACAAACGTCGCAATAAACGCAATATACCCTTTTTCGAAGAACTTCGTATCTTCGTACGGGTCTAAAAATACCGTCGTCTCGTTCCATTATCTCATTCCTATACAACATCAAATCGTTATATTTGTGAACATTGCTTTAATTACAATAGTTGATTAATTTCAAAATTGATCCTAACGTGTTCTAAGAAATCTATTTCTAAGTCGTTATATATGCACGGGACAAGTATTATATGTAACAGATGAATTAAACTTGAGTAGCATAAACTGCAATCTCGTCAACAGCATTGCCACCACATTCTTATACCCAGTTCTGCAGCCGTTATACACACAAAAGGCAATTTCGCTGATAAATCAATTGCAGATATAAATTTGCATTGCTGTGTTAATATTTCACACAGTGTATAGCATTGAGGAGGATACAAATCGCATTTGAATTTGAAGCGTAAAACATATTTAATGTTCAAGGGATGATAATTTTCATGTAAAATGTTGTACAAGGTAAATAAAAGCGTTAATTGCATTGGCTGCAATGCGAATAAAATCGTGTCAGACGATTTCACATGTTTTACACTGTTGGCTTATTTGTTGTCGGACGGTTCCTCGCTAATAGCTAAATGCAGTGAATAATTTCTGAGATCGTCTTTTGCGCAATAGGTCGATTTGTATTCAGAAAAAGTAAGGAAATCGTATTCGTATGTGCAAATCGCAAAATCGTTGATCTTATAATAGTATATTATGCACCGCTGTCCAGGATGCTCTATTTTGATGATTTGGAGGTTATTTCCCGAGCCGAAGGCGTGGGAAATAATCCAAATTGTCAAAATAAACCATCCTGGACAGCTGTGCATATATAGTTTTATCTATCGAGAGCAATATATCGAGTTAAACAGTTTTGCCCTAGGGAATTAAGTACGAGATTATTGCTCTAGATAGATAAAACAATTTAATTTATATGTTGTGTGTGGCAAGATTAGAAATTTGTATATGCCATTTTGGAGTTTCCCGAGCTTGTGGGTTAAAAACGTGCCAGTTACAACATTTGAATCCCCATTTGCATCGCTGGACGATATTACTGTTTCTACCATGAAAGGAAGAGGGGCCGAAGCTGTAAGAAGGGGTGGACCGTGGTCCTTCTTGCACTTCAACTATTCGAAACTTAGCCTCAAGGATTCGAAGTAATCTGGGCAGAGCAATGTTTTCTAGCACGCTTAGAGAAGCTTTTACTTTCACTCTTGCCTTGTCATGGACACAACATTCTTTCGAATAGCTGCTACCACCTTAAGTTTTACTGAGACACCTGAGTTTAGTTTATAGTGGTTATGAATCTGGCGCTCTGTACGCTCCGAAGATCCACCTTCAAATCTTAGGCCTTCCACACTTAAAAATCTTGTCATGAGTTAAAAAAACTTTAAAGAATCACTCCCATGATTCAAGTTCGAAGATGAGCAAAAACGATCAAGTGGTTCCGGAGATATGGTCAAGGAAGTGGCTAAAAACATGGTTTCTAGAGGGTCGGTGAAGCTTTTTAGCAAGTATCTCAGCAAGTATAGCACGGAAATTGTTCATGTTGGTGTCAAATGAAAGGATTTGACGTCAGAAAATTGAGAAAAATTTTTTGTGGGAATCGGGTCAAAGGTTAGGTCACCGGGACCAATGGAATCCACGAAATTGAGTTTCTTGGCCATATACGAAAACAGTTTTTCGTGTCTATTTCCGTAACTATGCAATATGGAGATTCACTATCAAAGGCAACGTTGTAGAGAATGAAATTTTAGGGTACACATGTTTCAGGGTTTTGGGTAAAAATGCCACAATCCTGGGATATGACCACTTCTAGAACTGGGAGGGATCATACATATCTCTAGAACTATAAGAGGTAGAAAGTTGCTTCCAAAAACAAAGTTGTAGAGAATAAAATTTTAGAGAACACGTGTCTTGTTGGATTGTTTGCTTATTACTATATTAAGATACGTTCGAGTCTTTTTGCAAGAGACCCAACAGGCCCATTTGCGGCTAAGGTGCAGGAGTAATCCACCCACTTAATCTTAATCTTTTTGCAAGATTTGTTCTGTTTGCCACACCTATTCTGTGGGCCACATCTATTCTGATACGTATGGGTCTTTGGTTATGTTATGTTATATTATATATTTCATATATTTTTTTCGTAAAATAATCCCAATTTTCGTAAATATTTGCAAATCTCAGACGATTAGCATATTCAACTTAAAATATGTTGAAAATCATTAAAAAATCATTAATAAATCATAAAAAATCATTAATAAATCACAAACATAACCAAAGACCCGTACGTATCAGAATAGATGTGGCAAACAGAATACATGTGGCAAAGAGACTCGAACGTATCTAAATGAGTTAATAAGACATATTTGAGTTCGTTCAAAGCTCAATGGTTCTAGTTTTACACCAAATTGAAAAAAGTGTTGGCAGAATATAACTTGTAAAGGTTATAAATCCATTACGGTGAATGACCCCTAAGTTAGAAGCATATCCGCGTACTACAGAGGAGGCGTTGAAAATTTCAGGAAATGTAAATGACCAAACGAAGCCGCTAGAAGTGCCCGAAGCATCGAAGTCAAAAAAAGGTAGACCATCTTCGGAAAATTAATTCGGAAGCAGGCTTATGGCAATGTTTCTGGAACTAACGAGCACAAAATCGAAGAGGAGATCCCCATAAATATTTCCTAAAAACAATACCTGAAAACGACGTCGAGGGCTTTGATATTTTAAATTTTTGCCTTAATCAAAAAAGTAGGTAGTAGTAGTGGCTGAGCTAGTTGAAAAATTCGTGTGTATTCCGCTAACTTGCACCTCAAGCGAGCGTCCATTTTCGTAGGCAGACATTCTCATTAGTACAAAGCGAAGTAGTCTAGGCCTACTTGTAGTGGAGGAAACCTTGTTTATCCACGACAATTACGCCCTTGTGAAGAAATTTATTTTCTCAGATTTGAATGTTGATTACATTTTCCATTGCAAAAAATTTGTTTGATCGTCATTAATGAAAAAAAATTTTAATTAATTTTGAAATAATATTTTCTTTTTATATTCTTCACAACATTTTCGATAAATTTAAGTAATTTTATTATCACAACTGACTATAAATAGATTTTGAGAAAATTAACAGATCTGTTTTAATCATGCCCGCAGCGGTAGCGGAGGGCGTGACGCAGTCCCCACACCCCAAAAAAAACGTCCACAAACCCAAAAAACTCCATACAAAAACATTTGGGACGAGGAGCCATATATAGGCGAACTTTTGAGTGTTTTCCCCTCGCCCCCCTCCCCCTCCAAATTATTTTTAAAAAGAACTACGTCGCAGTAGCTTTCAAACAAGCCGTCACTCATCAAAATCGGTTGAAAATTGGCTGAGATATCGAGGTTTGAAAATGACACTTTTCTATGGAGAAATAATTTTTCTATTGTTCTCATCACTATGGAAACTTTTTTTCTGATCTGTCGGTTCCTATGTATCTATGTATCCATCTATCTTTTTTTTCTGAAATCTTTCTGAAATTTTCAGGGAACGTCAGTCTCGGCCCCAAATGAAAAATTTCATATGCCGCTTTTCCGGGAAAATTCTGGAAAAGCCGTGGCATGTGGAAAAGTGATCAATTTTGAGGGTTTTTTAGGTAATGCTCGGAGTTTTCGAATTTTAGCTCCGGAGTGACAATAGCTCGAGAGTTGGTTTCTTCGCGAAAGTTATAGAGTTTGATCAGGAGAATTTTTTGGGATTTTCAGAAATCTGCCAAAGTGACGCCATCTTGGATTTTTGTTAGGTACAAATTAGGCTTCTTTGGGTTTTCGAATTTTAGCTCCGGAATGATA
>CM055405.1:22869297-22915191 GCA_029228625.1 Pseudolycoriella hygida | reverse complement strand
GCATATGCTATTTTATCTGCCGAGAAAAGATATATCGAGAAAAACAATTTTGCCCTAGGGAGAAAAATGCGAGATTATCGTTCTAGGCAGATAAAATAATTTTCGGTCACACAAGCGATCTTACGTTTTGCCATATATATAAATGGCAGGTAATTAAGGCGGGTCACCCGAAAAAATTTTTTGATCACCCCAATTGAAATTTTTGATCACCCCGATATTTACATTTTCTTTTAGCAAGAGCCTGCCGACCCCTGGACCCCCGATTTCTTTTTACCCGCCCGTAAATCAGTTTTGAAAATATCGGGGTGATCAAAAATTTCAATTGGGGTAATCAAAAATCACAACAAAAACCCTTTTAAAAGGGAAATGTGACGCAAGTCCTTCTTCCTCCTTCCAAAACAACTGATATCAATTTGGGGTGACGCTTAAAGCTTTGAAACGCAAAAATTCTTTTGGAATGTTTTCATTTTTGATTAAAAAAATGCGTCACAAATGTCGGACTCCCAATGTTATAGTTTTTCTGTTCTTTCAGCTTTCACAACGCAAAAATTTGTCATTATGTATGGCGTATGTTTGAACAGGAAATCAAATTTTTGCGTATGACAGCTGAAAGCGTAGAAAAATTATTACATTGGTGGGTCCGGCATTTGTGACGCATTTTTTTAATCAAAAATGAAAACATTCCAAAAGAATTTTTGCGTTTCAAAGCTTTAAGCGTCACCCCAAATTGATATCAGTTGTTTTGGAAGGAGGAAGAAGGACTTGCGTCACAATTCCTTTTAAAAGGGTTTTTGTTGTGATATCAGTACTTTTGGAAGTTTCGGCTACTACTTCCATGGGCGAAAATAATCACCTCAACTTCCTCTACAACATATCAAAAGTTTTTTTTTTGAGCCGCCGCCGCCGCCAAACCGAGCCGCGGCGGCTACTACTTTCATGGGTGAAAATGATCCCCTCAACTTACTCTACAATATATCAAAAGTTTTTTTTGAGCCGCCGCCGCCGCCAAACCGAGCCGCGGCGGCTACTACTTTCATGGGCGAAAATGATCCCCTCAACTTCCTCTAAAACATATCAAAAGATTTTTTTCTGAGCCCCCGGCCCATTTTCCGCCATTTTGGCGGTCACCCCTATACACTACACACCCAACCCAACATCTTTCCCTTTGACACCAAACCTGTATCTCGAACACCCAACCATGTCTTATACAAAATATGCTTCCGTACACACACACACACAAACACATACATATGGGCTTTATATGGCGCCTTCTAAGAGCCCTGGCGCCCAAACGAGGCCGGTACCCCCCCTTTTTTAAAATCTCATATGGCGTAGAATGCCCAGCCGAAGGTCCCTGCAAAATTTCAAGAAAAGATATCGAGCCGTTTTCGAGAAAACTCCAAAAAAGTGGGTTTTCATACAAATGGCTCTGGAACTAACTAACAAACTAACTAACTAACTAACTAACTAACGTAGGATGTTTCCATTAACTTTGGTTTCTATGAAAGTGCTCATTTTGTATGGAAAATGACGATTTTCTAAAGGTCATATCTCCGGATCCACTGGACCGATTTTTTTGAGTAAAAAGTCGATTTTAATCAGAATTTTACGTAGAATCCGAAAAACTAGGGCTCAGAAAGATACGATGCAAGGCAAAAAAGTCAAAATCTAGCTGTATATATGGTTCCGAAGTCTACGAAAAAAAATTTTCTGAATTTTTTGCTGGTGGGGACTTGCGTCACGGGCGCATTACTACCGCGCGCCCATGATAAAAGTCAAATTTTTGCAGCGTAAAAACTGAAAGTAACTACAGAAAAATTATTCCGCTGGTGGATCTGGCATTTGTGACGCAATTTTTTGAACTCAACGTAATTATGTTTAAAAATTTTCTTTGCGAATCGAAGCTTAATGCGTCTCCCCCCTCTGATTTCAGAACTTTTGTAAAGGAGTCATTATATTGAGCGCGATGCGAATCGCGTCGCGTAAGGCTCGTGTGAAATCTCAACTTGACGGAACAAAAATTTTTTTTGTCAGGGTGAGCTTTCACACAAACCTTACGCGATGCGATTCGCATCGCGCTCAATATAATGACACCTTAACTGGAAGAAAATCGTTTTAACTTAGATGCTTAATGCGTCACACATTTCTGTTTTTTTTTTTTTTTCCTTTTCCCGCATCTTCTGCAACAAACAACATGTTCATAAGCAATTTTTTTGTATAAAAACATGACGATGATCACCGAAAACAAGAGCAAAGTGTTCCAGAAAAGGAAATGCATAAATCTTATTTCCATTGTTTAATTTATATTTATCTACATAAATAAAGTTTTATGAGGTTGTGTGTGGGCTAAAAGTATAACAACAATGTATAAATAACGACACGAGATGTTGCCAGTGTTGTATACAGGCTACCATGTGAACATATAAATGATTTGTTGGACTGATTGAGTGTTAGAAAAGTCTCTGAAGTACACTTTTCCGCAAAAGATTAATGTTATTATTATTTCAGTGACATTAATATGGTATGGCAATGTTTATGCTGTGCAAACAGAGATTATTAAATTAATGGTCACAATCTTCTAAGTATACATTAGACTTTGCCATACAACAAGTTATTATATTTACCCAGTACATTGAATGAGAAGATTTTAATCTTTTATTCGCTAGTATCAATCTGTGTATTCATTGGTTGTGTGTTACGATAACCCGTATACTAAAGGCTCATACCATCCGACAAATAGGATTAAAATTAAAACGTGTAATGGATGCGGAGTGTATTTTGCTCAATCATTATGGGCTTCATTGTTTACATTTTTTTTAAATAATTGAATAGGCTTTGTGTCCATTTGAAAAGTCCGAGAATTTCATTATTCGAACAATGAAATTCTCGAAATTATGAAATTGTTATGTTCAATGAGCATATTGCTATGTAATTTTAAGATGATTTAATATAACTCACTAATTACTATACTGAAAACTAGGTTACAATCGCAACGTCATATTCGACATCAATCATATCAAATGCTGGTTTCATGTTTTCGTTCTTTGTCAGTGGTTGCAAAGTCCCCAGGCGTAAATGTCCTTCCTTTTTCACCCTTGCAATGAAATATACGGGGTTTTATGAACTTTTGGTACTTACTCTGACATCAGCTCCGTGTGGAGAAGAGGATGCAATGAATCATTTCATTGCATTGGATACAAAGATTGGTCAGTTTTTCATTCAAAATCTAGCGCCTTCTCGGCTCTCTAGCGTCCCATACCCTCTCGCATGTACAGCAAAATGCATTCCAATAGAATAGCAGTTTACAGTGGGGGGTGCGAAGGTAATTCATTACATGAGGGATCAATTTTGTGAAATGAGCGGAACTCACGAGTGTGTTTTTAAGTAAAAAGCTTTGACAACTGTTTTTTGACGAGTGTAGAGTTTGTATTCCGAGCCGAAGACGAGGTATACAACTACACGAGTCAAGAAACAGTTTTTAAAGCGAGTTACTTAAAATACTCGAATGAGTTTGCGAGTGTCACGAAATGGTCCAGAGTGGATGACTTACTGTATGCTGTTTTAATAGGTTCCCCTTCCGAAAACGCCAATGAGAATTTTCCGGTGGGGGAACATACATGTAATGAATAACTTCCGGGGGGTGCACATATGCAATATGCAAATCGTAAATTAAAATGCTATGAGGAATATAACGAGATGTGTACATGCACGGGGGCGACCCCTACAATGGTATTGTTGTGTTTGTCATAGATAGGGCTCCAAACAGCTGCACAATATTCAAGACGACTACGGACTAAATTGACATGAACAGATGACAACCAGCAAAATGGTCTAAACGATGTCTGCAGGGTATCGTATGATGTTTTACTATGAGCGAGAGAGTGTTGCTGCAAACTTGACGTTTGCTTTAAGTACAATCGCCAAATTCATATTGCGACATAAAAATGTGAAATAGCTGGTTACGAGCTGAAGCACTCACACGAGCAAACTTAGATAAATTCATAATTGCGGGTGAAAAAAGTTGCCAACAATGATCTCTCACACTGGCCCATGCACACAAGCCTATGTGAGAGGCCATTGTTGCCAAATTTATTCACTTGCGATTATGAATTTATCTAAGTTTGTTTGTGTAAGTGGTTCAGCTGATAACCAGCTGGGTCAGAATTTTATGTGGCAAATGTGAATTTTGCGATTGTAATATTCATAATTCATTATGCTACTTGATAATATTATTTGATAATGCACTCACGCCAAGAGGTGCATTGTGATAACCGGACTGCACTTCAAACTTAACGCTATCGAACGATGCACGGAGCAATTTCTGATTTATAGATTTCCGAGACCTCTGTTACATTTCCAGGAAAATTCCGAATTTTCCTCTATTGTTAATCTAAGTTTTCCGCACGACTGTACTGAATTACAATTCCTGGACATTTGGTTTCTTCGAAGAAAAAATTTTTTGCGAGAAGAATTTTCTTCGAAGGAAATTTTTTTGGTATAGTAGAGAATCATAAGATTGTGCAACGTTTCGTTTTACCTGTATTCACGAAAAAACCGGTTTTACAAGAACCAAATACATGCGAATATATGAAAAGAGAGATAAAGAAGAAATAAGAAAGCTGCACAAGCTTATGATCCATTCCTGTAAGAAATATTTTTTTAGATAAATATTTTTTAAAGATTTTTTGGAGTACATTTTTTCGAAGAAGCAAAAATTTAACTTTTCTCTCTTTTTGCGAAGGTTGTTTTGCGTAAATTAAAATTTTGCGTGTGAAAACTGAAAGTGGTGTAAAATTCTTACGCTGATGGGTCTATCATTTTGTGAGTCAACTTTTTGTGTTTGTTTTAGAAATGTGGCGCATAAACATATTCTATTTAAACAAATTTTTGTTGTATTATCAGCGAAAACGTCAATTTTGGAAGACTTATGGACTGCGTCACACTTAGCTTTTTGAGATGTTTAAGAGAACCACTTCCAGTAACGAAAGTCTGTTGTCTGTGAGCTTAAAAATTCTTTTAAAGAAAGTGCCTAAACTAGGTCCCACCTAGTAGGTGGGTCAGGTTAATATTGTCAAAACTTAATATTGATATCCGTTCAATAATCAATTTTAACTACAGGAAGAGAATCATAAGCTTGTGCATCTTTCTTATTTCTCTTTTATCTCTTTTTTCATGTATTTGCTTGCATTTTGTGCATGTAAAACTCGGTTTTTCGGTGGAACGAGTTAAAACGAAACGTTGCACAATCTTACGATTCTTCTCCTGTATTTAACGGTCGCAAATGCGTATATAATAAACTCATTTTACTTAAAGACACTTTCCCGAATTTATTCGTTTCGACGTTTGTATGGATTTTGCATTTTTTGAAACAATAGAAATACAGAAACATGAGAAAGAATGGAAATGTAAATCAGTGTCTCTAAGTCATTTCGGTTCTTGCATCATAAATCAAAAACATTTAGAGGAAGTCCGCGAGAACATCCAAATCAGTATCATATATTTGACTGATATTTGACATATCATATAACATTGATAATATTTTCACTATCAACTTGAGAAATGATTTCATTGTTAATTATCACCGACTATCACATTGATAAGTATCTATTACCGACACTTATAGCTAACTAGCAATTTAGTAGCTAACTATCACACTGAAATGTAACTATATTGCTAACTATTGCTATTCTTTAAGTTTATGATTTTTTCCGAAACCATTAGTTTACTATCACCGTGATAGTTTACGTCCTTTTACTTCTATGAACTCATTGAAGAGCACAACCTGAAGTGAATAATTTTTGCGAAAAACGGATCAAGAATGTTAACTCATCAATAAAATTCCCTTAATACTCAAATCATGTTTAATCATTCATTCTTTAACCTCCCATCAGAGTTACACAGACTCATTTCTATATAGTGTTCTCTCACCATATTCATCCAAATTAACCGATCAACCAATAAAATTGAAAATCCAGACAAACAGGAATCGAAAGTTGCGCTCACCTTTCTTTCCTTCCCTTACCCACATTATTGAATGTATATATGTAATGTCTAAATGATGAAAAAATTCATCAAAGCAGAGAACAGTTTCGATCTCCGATACGGTGGTGGTCCAAGAGACAGCATAGGACTCCCTATCTTCAGTTGCTTCCACCGTACTCGTTCACAAGACAGCTGACAAATTTCCCCTATGAACATAGTACGGAAAATTTAACGATTTACTAGAAAATTGGCCATCCAATGATTGAAAGGGCATAAAAATAGTAAATTTGAAATACCATAAACCAAAATTTCAGTTATAATACAATTGGGGTCAACATAAATTACCATCTTTCATGTTTCATCAGCTACCAGCTGGTTTCGCTTTTATATATATTTTAGATATTAAAACGAGGGGTAGTCACGGCGATTAATCTCATATAAAAAGTTGAATATAGTTCGTAGTGATTAGCCCTTCGCGACAAACTGTGTGTATGTGTGTATCTACAAAACAAATGTCAATAATATTTACATGACATGAGTTTAGTTGTTTTGATTATGCAAGCTAAACATGTTTTTAAATTTTTTCTTCCTTCAAATAGTAATAACTACTACAGTTGGAAGAAGAAGTTATAATAATTTATTTATTAATTAAATTTCGGTGAATCAGTTTCTAATAAGTGCGAAAAGAAATATTTCGATGATGTGTGTAATCTGAAGAACGTCCAAAGATTTACTTCATTGAAAACTCTTGCTTTGGCTACTTTTTAGATTATGTGGACGTTTTGAGCATTACAACCAATCGAATTGACTATACCGACTAATCACTAATCCAATAATAAAAAAATTTGTTCGAACTCTAGTTATTTAAAAGAATTTGAAAAATAATTTTGCCGTAATCAAAACAAAAACATGTTACGCGGCCCCGTACGAATCGCGATACGGTGCAAAGAATATCGAGAATATTTAAATAAATTGTTGATAAAGTTCTTATAAAGATGCATCGTGAAAAGATAATAGTCAAAAAGCCGTCCGAAAGTTGTAACCCAAAAAAATACAGCTACCACACCATACCGGCTGTGTATAGCGAACCCTAGGGATGGCAGATAATTGATATGATTATCAAATATCGATAATTATCGATTATCAATTATCGATATTTTATTTTATCATTATCATTTCATATCATTATCAAAATATCGATAATTATCAAAATATCGATAATTATCCAACCTAACAAAAATCAAAGGGATCCTTTCTTTCGTCCGTCACAATCGTCTACAAAACTCGAAGGTAATGCGAAACACAGGAAGTTATAGGTCATGTCTCGTCTCGATTTCCCTAAAGTACCTAGAGACGCCGCGCCGTTTCGACCCGCTGGTTTCAACAATTCACTAGGATCTTCTTCTTTATATATCCCGAGATGTATGAAGAGAATCCAGCGGATTGGTGGTCATCGTTAGGAACGACAAACCGCGATGATTTGTTGAAACTGTATGCGTTCTACGGTTTGGTTGGGAAACTGTGAGAAAAATCCATTTCGACATTTTGAATTTTCAACTAAAATTCGTTGCATATTCACTCAGGGCTGAGTTGATTATATTGCACTCTGCTCTACTGCTGCAGTTTTTGCAAACCGAGCTATCCACTCTTTATTCTACAACTTTCGAGTCGTAACTAGTGTTTTGATAATTATCGATATTTTGATAATTATCGATATTTCGATAATTATCGATGTTTTGATAATTATCGATAAATACTTTGATAATCATTTATCGATATATTTTTTGATTATCGATACTGATATTTTCCGAAAAGTCCCATCCCTAACGAACCCTTTTAAATTCAAACTGTTGATTGTTAGGAGCCCCTTAAAATTCTTAGGTTTAGGGGCTCGTAACTAGTAGTAAAATCTTCTTGACCCGGTGCAGATTGATTTGATCTTAACCGGTGGGTATACTTTTGATATAAATTGTATGCAATTTCATAAAGTAAAGTAAAGGCTATGTACGGCTCGTAACAAGGACATCTACCCTATGTTTTAATTTATGAAACACAACGACGGCTTTAAAGAATTCACATTTTCAATAAGATTTACATTTTCAAGAAAATTTAAATCTTAAAAAAATTCAAATTTTCAAGATTATTTAAATTTTCACGGATATTCAAATTTTCAAGAAAATTTAAATTTTCAGGAAAATTCAAATATTTAGGAAAATTCAAATGTAAAATTCAATGTGTTCTATAAATTAGCATAATTGCAAACTTCGTTTGAACGTATGTACTAAAGCTTTCATTCGATCAAGAATTTTAGTTTAAAAAGTGCACGGCCGTTACGGTATGTTTAGAGTACAAGAATATTATTTGACATTAGTAAAGTTAATTTGATGATGTCATTATAAAGCTAATTCATAGTACAAAAATTAAAAAAAAACTTTCAAGAAAATTTTTTTCAAAAAATAAAATTTCATAAAAAATGTTTTCGGAATTATTGACGATCTAAATAGTAAAAAATATTCCCCTCAATTTCCTCTAAAAAATTTCGTAGAAAAAAATAATTGGACTATGAAAGATCTCAGGCAAAAAATCTTTCTTCAACTTTCTTTACAACAAATAAAAAAAATTATTAATGAAGTAATAATAAAAACCATATCAAGTATCGAGCAGCCAGGGTTAGGCCCACTCTATGATTCCTACACCCCAAACCACTTACCCTACTTTCACCAGTTTCCCCGCGTTTTTACAGAGATATGAGCAAACGAGTTACACAAGTAACAAGTTTCATCGACCTTGAGGGTAAAAGTATATTTTCGACAACTTTTTCGACCTTGTCTTTTGAAACCCTTGACCGATTTTGTCCATCTTCGAACCTGACATCAATTTTTCGATGACCTTTCAGGTAAGAAAAACATTTTCAAAATCTTCAAGTTTTACTCGAGTTATTGCGTTTAGGAAGGATTTCTCAAAACGAAAAACACACAAACTCCCAGGTTGAAATTTGACTGGTTACAAACGTGTTCATAAATATATGTGCCCCGTTTAGTTCGTACGGGTCTAAAAACTCATGTCATGTAGTTTAATGTTTTTGATTTACATTCACAAACATATCTCGTTTCGGAGGGGAAATAACTACAATCGATATTCGATTTTTTATATGAAACTTGATAGCCGCGACTACCCCTTTTTGACATCTAAAATATATAAAATCGAAACCAGCTGGTAAACGTAAAAGATGGTAATTTATATTGAAACCGATTGTATCTTTAACTTTCAATATTTCCAAATTATATCCAAACCTTAACTCCTCTCTTTCTCAAGCCTTCCACCTCAGAGCCTTACAACCCTCCTCAAACACAATTTCAAAATCATGATCATGAAATACCTTCTACTGATTTATTTGAACTACAAACGTTTACCCTTACAACTATTCCCAAATTCAAATCATCTCCCAAACTTACCTTCAAATTTTCCATTTCCAGAAATCCACCGTCCATATGATAAATCAATACACGAGGGAGTTACGGAAACTGGAATTCTACACTACGATAGTTGATATTGATAATAGTTGTATTGATAGTTGATGATAATTGTTTTGATAGCTGATGATATTTCAAATAGATCGTAATGTACTCTTTGAAAGTTGATTCTCGAGTGACAAAAAAATTAACTTGTCATTCCTTTTTATAGTAAACTATCACGGTGATAGTAAACTATCACGGTGATAGTAAACTATCACGGTGATAGTAAACTATCTTCCAGACCCAGACCATTAGACCAATATGGCCCATCTTCGAGCTTAACCTCAGAAATTAAATTCCACACATTTTAAAAAATATTTCATCCAAATCGGTTACGAATTACTCAAGTTATCATGGCCCCACGGTAGTAAGGGGCCGTGACGCAAGTCTTACACGCCAAAAAATTCACAAGAAATTTTTTCGTAGACTAAGGAACATATATAAAGGAACTTTTTGACTTCCCCCCCGAGCGACGTACCCCCCGGAAAATATTTTTCCCGGATTCTACGGAAAATTTTAGACCGAAGTGCCTTTTTACCTATTTAAATTTGGTTCAGTAGTTCCGGAGATATGAATTAAAAAATTTTGCTATTTTGTATGAAAATGGACTCAAATCGAATATTTTTAACTAGTCAATTTCGTAAACCTTTCTTTGTTTGTTTGTTTGTTTGTTTGTTTGTTTGTGGCAATTTTTGGCAGTATGACCCAGATCTCCTGAACTATGAGAGTTAGAAAGTTGGTTCCAAAGGCGGAGTTGTAGAGAATTAAATTTAAGCGTACACGTGTTTCATGGTTTTGGGAAAATATGTCCTAATCCCGGGATAACGCCACTTCCAGATTCCAGAGGGATGATTCTTACCACTGGAACTATGGCAGCTAGAAAGTTGCTTACAAACTTACAAAAGTACTGATATCCGCCAAAAAATCTCTTACAGAGGAGGTGTGACGCAAGTCTTTATGTCTGCTTACAAAAGCTGTGAAATCAGAAAAGTGTGACGCATTAATCACCTAAGGTAAAACTTTTTTCTTCCAGTTACAAAAGTTCTGAAATCAGAGGGAGGTGACGCATTAAGCTTCGAATCGCAAATAAAAGTCAAATTTTCGCAGCGTAAAAACTGAAAGTACAGAAAAATTGTTTCGTCGTTGGGTCTGGCATTTGTGACGCAATTTTTTGAACTCAGCATAATTTTGTTTAAAAATGTTTGTTGCGAATCGAAGCTTAATGCGTCACCCCCCTCTGATTTCAGAACTTTTGTAACTGGAAGAAAAAAGTTTTACCTTAGATGATTAATGCCTCACACTTTTCTGATTTCACAGCTTTTGTAAGCAGACATAAGGACTTGTGTCACACCTCCTCTGTAAGAGGTTTTTTTTGCGGATAGGGGTAACAAGGAAAATCCATTACACAGAATTACGTTTTTTGCAATATTTCATGTATTTTCAATCATAGCCAACTTAATTTATTTTTGCATTACACACATTTCCGGCATTTAATTCCGTAAGACCCTTAAGTTTCAGTCAAGGGAATAATCACAAGTTCGAAGTCAAGTTCCAGTAACCAAGAAGGTTGCGGCTTCCGCTTTTGGTAGCCCTGAATCGCTATTGATCATACAAACTTTTCATCAGGGACTAAAATCGTTTTAACAACGGTCCCACACACTTTCGCTTTATTTCTTCCTCCCTGATAGAGATTCACAAGGACAAAGGACATGTCGTTTAAACAGTTTAAGTGCGAATTTCGCTGTTAGCGTTGTTTGTTTTCTTCTTTATGGCACATTTCGAGATGATTTCGTTTAAAATTTTACAGTTTTTCAACCTTTTCATACTTTATCTCATTGTAGTATCGGTTCGCAAGAAGCAAATACGCTCTATTTAATTCAATATCTCTGGTGACACATTTGGAATACGTTTCAACTTCAATAGAAACGAAATCCAATTAATTTACCTGGAATTAATTAGAAACTGCGATCCAAAAGGACGATAGTTTATGATACAAATCTGATACAATTTAAATGTTTAGTTTTGTTGATTTGTCTATTCAACAAGAGGTAACAAATCCTTTGAAAAATGTTATACCTGTCCGAAAAGCTCTACAGTTTTTCGTACAATATTATTTAATGAGATTGAAATGAATTTTTTACTAATGCCTGTACTCAGCCTTTTTTCTCGGTCATATAAAATGTTCTGATTTTTAATCATGCCCGCAGCGGTAGCGCAGGGCGTGACGCAGTCCCCACACCCCAAAAAAGAAGTCCACGAACCCAAAAAACGTCATACAAAAAACTTTGGGACAAGGAACCATATATATAAGCGAACTTTTGAGTTTGTCCTCCCCTACCCTACAAAACATTATGCCGCAGCAGCTTTCATCATGATCATCATAATCTATTCATGGATCACGATCTCGAGAACTAGCCAGCCGATCTTCCTGAAATTTTTACTGAACGTCAGTCTCGGACTCAAATGAAAAATTTCTGCCGCTTTTCCGGGAAAAATCTAGAAAAGTCGTTGCATGTGGAAAAGTTGTAATTTTTGTGGATTTTATAGATTCTCGAATTTTAGCTTCGGAGTGACCATACTTAGAGAATTTTCCCGGCAAAGCGGCATATGAAATTTTTCATTTGGGGCTGAGACTGACGTTGACATAGAACATAGATAGATAGAAACTGACAGATCAGAAAAAAAAGTTTCCATAATGATGAGAACAATAGAAAATTTATTTCTCCATACAAAAATGTCATTTTCAAACCTCGTTATCTCAGCCAATTTTCAACCGATTTTGATGAGTGAGGGCTCGTTTGACTGCTGCTGCTGTGACGTAGTTTTTTTAAATAATTTGGAGGGGGAGGGGGGCGAGGGGAAAAAACTCAAAAATTCGCCTATATATGGCTCCTTGTCCCGAAGGTTTTCGTATGGAGTTTTTTGGGTTTGTGTACGTTTTTTTTTGGCTGTGGGGACTGCGTCACGCCCTCCGCTACCGCTGCGGGCATGATGAAACGAAGAAGTACATCCGAATAATTGTTCTAGCCATTTCCAAACTGCAACCATTCGCTAAATGGATGAATTCTTTTCACTATGGATTTTTAAATACGAACGCCAGAATTCAAAAATCGAAAAACCGGATTTTGAGACTTTTGACTTTTGGCTTTTGACGCGGTTTTTCAATGATGAAAATCGACCGGTTAACCGAAAAACCGGTTCGGTTAAAACCGTGTTGCAATCACTAGTCTCAGTTACTTACTTACTTCTTACTTCTCCGGCGCTACATCCGTTCCGTGGACTTGGCCTGGCCAACAATTGAATTCCACCTCCTACTGTCCTGAGCTGTTGATCGCCAGTTTTGCACCTTCAGTGTCCTAAGGTCTGCCAGAACACAATCGATCCACCTAAGTATGGGTCGCCCTCTTCCTCTATCCAACAAAATGCGAGGGGCTCTTGTATCAACAATAAAAACATATGCAAAGGACCCGTACGTATAAAGTTATATAGTTTGGTCAGAAGAATTTTTTGGGATCTTCAGAAAGTGTCTGCCAGCTGCCAAAGTGGCGCCATCTTGGATTTTCGTAAGCAACAAACTATGCTTCTTTGAATTTTTCAACTTAGAGAGCTGATGTCTTCTACAAAGGGACGGGTTGGCACAGTGGTTAGCGTACTGGCCTTCCACCAAAACGATCCGGGTTCAAATCCCGTGTCGGAAAAATTCTACATGGAATTTTTCTAGCAAGTGTAGCGCATTAATAACGTCCTAAAGTTCACTCAAGCTTCAAAAGTTGGGTAGTTGTGGTGTGTTTGTGCACGAAATATCTAAGCCTACATTTAAGCGAGGTAATAATCAAGCGCCTAACAATTCTTGGAGTAATTGCATAATAACAAAGACGCTACATTCGCATTACTCTGAGACGTGGTTCGGAAGTCACGTTAAGCCGGTGGTCCAGACAACACTTGTTATTGGCTGTAAAAAGCTGTTAGTGGAGTCTCTAAAATACAAATACAAAGTTGTGGAGTTTGATCAGAAGAATCTTTTGACATCTTCAGAAAATAGCTGCCAACTGTCAAAGTGACGCCATCTAGGATTTTTTGCTATCTTCTGAATAAGACTACCTACCTAGATAGTTGGTTTTTTCGGGAAACAATCTCTATATGTTGAGGAGAATTTTATGAAATGCTGAGAAAATGGATGCCAGCTGTCAAAGTGACGCCATCTTGGTTTTTTTGTTCTTCTGAATTAGATTACCTAGACAGTGGATTTCTTTGAGAAAGGAATACGAAAGGAATCACGAAGTGATATGAGGATGACACGAAGTGTTTCGAAGGTACCCGAAGGTGACACGAAGTGTTCCCAATGTAGCCGAAGGTAACACGAAGTTGCCAAAGGTAACTGAAGCTGACACGAAGTGCTCCTGAGGTAGCGGAAGGTAACATCAAGTGTTCCGAAGGTAGCCGAAAGCTATAGAGGTTGGTGAAGAGAATTTGTCTGGGATCATAAGAAAATGACTGACAAAGTGACGCTTTTTCTTGGATTTTTTGGTATCGTTTGAATTAGAATGCTTAGAGAGTTAGTTTCTTCGAAGAAAAATTTTTTCGGTAACAAAGTTTTTTTTGAAGAAAAGAATAATTTTTTTTCTGAGAATATTTTTTTAGGATAATTTATTTTCGAAGAAAGATGTTTTTAAGTTTTTTTCTTCAAACCAAGACTTTTCTATGAGCAAAATTTTTTTAAGAAAGGTTGTTTTCGGTGAAAATTCTGTTTTAAGGAACCGAGTTTTAGTTACAGCAAATGAAAACTTCCAAAATGACTGAAAACTAACGAAGTCCGTAAAATCCCTTCCAAAGTTATTGGCATAGTCTGAGGTGACGCATTCGCGAATAATACGCAAAAATTGTTTGAATTTAACGATAGCTTGTGGTCAAAGTTTTATCATATCATCATCAGACTTTTTAGACCATTATGTAACCTTTAGGTCTTTAGGGTCTTTATGACACAACCCTAGGAAGGTGTACAACCTTCCTCAATGCTTTCCTTTCGCCCGCCAAGGTGATGGTTTTTTTGCCCATAGAAAGTCTCCTAACTAAATCTGATTTAATTGAATCTATAAACCTTCTCCTTGGTCTAACTACCGGGACCTGTGCATCTAAGATCGTTTTTAGTAGGCTGTTATTACCCATCCTTTGAACGTGTCTGAACAGCGTAAATACCACTTGCCTCCTAACAAAACTCTTAAGTTTTAAAAAATTGAACTTCTTTTTATACAGATTTCTGGTTTTGAGGCGACCTACTGGCCTTGGAACACATACCCTTTTAGACCCTTTGTTCCTCCCATGTTACTCTTGTATCATTCTAGCTAGTCATGTATTTGATTTGTGTAAACCATACACCATAACTAACCAAAATGCTTAGCAACGACACTTCCATGCTACAAGTTGAAGAAAAATCCTTTGCAGAATTTCGCTCACCAGGATTGAACCCGGATATTCTTGGTGCAAAGCCAGTTCGTTACCACTAAGCTAACCCGTTCCCTTTTTTTGTACAACAAAATTACGTTGTATTCAAAAAATCGCATCACCCAACGACGTAATAATTTTTCAACATTTTCAGTTTTTGTCTCCATCATTAGGTCATAAGAAAAGATTCGCAGATTTAACATAAAGGTATAGGTCGATGTTAAATCCACTATAATCAGTTACTGCTATCATCACTTCGCAAACAACTAAAGCGAACTCTATTCAACAAATAATAAAGTCGTTTGCATAAAACGCACATGAAAAAAACTTAAAATTAAGCCACAAATTAATTGACAGTTTTTCATTACAACTTTCGTAAATGTTAAAATGTCTGTTCCAAACTTTTACATTTTGCGTAAAACTCTCACATTATCTCTAAATTTTCTTGATACAAAGCCACGTAAAGTATTAAAACATCTAAACTATATAAACACCTCAAAGTTTACGGTTTCTGTCCTACCACTCTAAATAATTCAACTATTGCACAACACTGTGATGAACCTCACTATAAAAACAAACAAACATACACCGATATCTACTACACACATTAAAAGTTGAAAACTTTTACATGTCTTCTCTTCCTGCCTTTTTATTTATCAAAGTTTTAATGAAGTTTAAAAACTCCACCAACAATATTATTGTAGATCTACTCTACTCCAGACAAGTCGCACATCCACCGCACATATAGGTATCACTTCAACGTAATACATTGCGCGCCCTGTCTAAATCAAAACATGTAAAAAAACAAACTTTTTTTCCTAAAGAAGAAGTGTGCTTAAGAACAATTACCATAACTTTTAAAATTGAAATAAGATTACACCCAGAGTACCGTATTATATAAAGACCGAAGTTGAATTTACAAACAATTTATGGAGTTAAATTTATGTTCAACAAAATTAAATAATTGCATGGGGAGATGGCTGTAAGAAACTTCACTATTTAAATATCATTACTGTTACGTACTCACCTTTTTCTTTTGCAACGTGTTCGGTATGTTGCATTTTATAATGTCGATGAAATAGAATAGTTGAGCGAAATGTTGCGACACATTGAGGAAAAGAAAATTAAAATCACTTTCTGCTTGTGGTAAGGTAGAGCTCATATTTAGCATAGAAAATGCAGTCATGCAAGGATATCTAATTTTGATCCGCTTACGTGCCTCAATAAGTTAACTTTCTAGTTTGCTTTTGACATTAAGACATCTTAGTTGTTGTCAAATCAAGCTTAGAGCAAATGAAACAGCCCATAAATACGTAATGTTTAGGTGTTCAATATGATTTTCGTAGAGAAAAGAATAAAAACGTTTGACAGAAACCACCTTCATTTCTTTATCATGGGCGCGCGCAAGTTCCCATACGATCAAAAAATTAGGATTTTTTTTTGTAGACAGCGGAACCATATACGGCCAGGTTTTGACATTTTTCCTTGAGTCTTTTCCCCTGAGACCTAGTTTTCCGGATTCTAAGCAAAATTTTGATTGAAATCGATATTTTACTCAAAATCGGTCCAGTGGATCCGAAGTATGACCTTTAGATAATCGTCATTTTCCATACAAAATGTGCTAAAGCCAAAGTCAATGGAAACATCCTACGTTAGTTAGTTAGTTTAGTTTCGGAACCACTTGTACGAAAACCGACTTTTTTGGCTCGTGCTCGAAAACGGCTGAGTAACTTTTCTTGAAATTGAAATTCTACGCCATATGAGATTTTAAAAAAGGGGGCTACTGGCCTCGTTTGGGCGCCAGGACTCTTAGAAGGCGCCATATAAAGCCCATATAAAAGAATGTTTTGTGTGTGTTTGTGAGTGTATTCAAAGTATGGGTCAAATGTGAGCAAAATTTTTGGACTGGAGGAAAATGAAATTTTTTTTGAGTTTGGTGTTAGATGTTTGGTGTCAAAGGAAAAGTTGTTGGGTTGAGTGCTCAGTGTGTCAGGGTGACCAACAAAATGGCCGACGGTGATATGGGACGGATTTAGAGGGACGACTGATTTTTTTTCTAATTTTTTTTTGAAGATAGATGTTTCGTGTCAAAGAAAATTTTTTTTGGGCTAAAGTTTCTTTCGCCGGAAATTTTTTACGCTGAAAATTTTTTTTCACCAAAAATTTCTTTCGCCGGAACTAAATTTTTTTAGACGAATTTTTTTTGCCGAGAGATTTTTTTCGCTGAAATGTTTTTTTCGTCGGAATTTTTTTAAACGAATTTTTTTCGCTGATGAAATTTTTTTTCGCTGAAATTTTTTTTCGCCGGAAATTTTTTTTAGACGAAAATTTATTTTCGCTTTAAAAACATTTTTCGCCGAAATTTTTTTTCGCTGAATTTTTTTCGCGTGAAATTTTTTTCGCCGAAAACTTTTTTTAGACGAAAATTTTTTTCGCCGAATTGTTTTTTTCGACGGAAATTTTTTTCGCTGGAGGAAATTTTTTCGCAGGATATTTTTTTACGGAAATTTTTTTACGCCGAAAATTTTGACCTATTTCTGATGAAATCGCCCGAAATATTTTAAAAAATTTTTTCACTGAAAATTTTTTCTCTAAAATTTGTTTCCTCATTTCTTCCAAAACTACTAATATCACAACAAAAACCCTTTTTAAAAGGGAAACGTGACGCAAGTCCCTGTCCCTTCTTCAAAAACAACTGATATCAATTTGAGTGACGCAAAAAACTCTTTTGAAATATTTTCACTTTTCATTTAAAAAATGCGTCACAAATGCCGAAACCCCCAATGTTATAAATTTTCTGTTCTTCCAGATTTGATACGAAAAAAAAAATTAGGTTTCGTAGGTTTTGCGTGATGTGTGGAGTACGGGCTGCCAAATTTTGGACGTGCGAAATCTGTAAGCGCAGAAAAATTATTACGTTGGGAGGGTCCGGCATTTGTGACGCATTTTTTAGATCAAAAGTAAAAAAATTTTAAAAGAATTTTTTGCGTTCTGAAGCTGTAAGCGTCACCCAAATTGATATCATTTGTTTTGGAGGAAGGGACGAGGACTTGGGTCACATTTACCTTTCAAAAAGGGTTTTTGTTGTTATAAAGTTTTAAGTGAGATCGAAGAACGAGGGAAAAAATCGTCTAGAATTTCGTTCGGGACCTTCGCAGCCACGGATGATATTGCTCTCAGCGTTTACATGGAGGATAGTAGCTTTCACACAATATCATCCTCCATGCAAACGGAATTTATATCAAACTTCAGAACCCCAGACGATATTTTACTCCGTAAAAATCTATTTTTACTTCAATTACTACTATAAGCTAGAATGTCAAAAAAGGTGTTCCCAGGCTAGGTGCGAATAATTTTAAGCAGTGGCTTAGTGAAGGAGAGAATCGAAAACATTTGACAAAATAATGTTAAAATCTAAGTCGTGCATTCTCTGATAAACGCTTTGTTCGAGGCGCTCGCCCGGGCCGTGAAAAATTGCTCGTCGACAATTCTGAAAGTCTCATCGTTCGGCAATACTGTAGAGTCAGACTCTCATATACATAGATCTTTTAGTCGAGTAGACAGGTCTAATGAACCCTTTGTTCTTTCCCCATTACTCTTCTATTGTTCTATCTTAGTTAATTGAAACTCTCAGACTCTCATATTTCCCGAGTTTATTATATTTTACTAGTTGATTTTACCGCCCCTAAGAGCTACGCGGGCATAGGTCTTCTCTTCGTTCTGCCTCTAGGTTTCTTTTGTTGCTTTCTCTTCCCATTCGAATTTAGGTTTGCATTGCTTTTTGGGTTATAAAAGGCCATGCAAAACTTTTAACGTTTAACTTCAGTTACTCGAACTGTTAGGACGTACGGCGTCACGCCGAAAATGTGCGACCGACAAAGTGACAAACAGGCAGATTTTAGACCTTTATAATTAGTAATTAGTCCGAATAATTGGACCAGAACCACTAAAACAATAGCAGCCTTCAGTTTCCTCTTTCCTAAAAGTCATATCTTTTATGTTTTAAACCTCTTTTTCGGGCTTATCTTCGAATGTTGTCCGAACTTAAAACGATTTCCCTCATCTTCCTCTTATCTCTCAGGAAAAAAATTCTCTAAATCGGTTTGGGATTTACTGAAGGACGAAATTTTTTAACGGATTCAGAACCTCTTTTCTATATCATATGATTTTTACTTCGGGATTCGAATTCAGATAGCTACAATTGTACCGGTAAATGCATAACTTTCATGTGCTTGCTACGCGTCTAAAAAGCACTTAAGACCGTTTTACCATCTCAAGTTGATATGGAACTTGAGTGCATGAACTTCGAATTTCAGGTGAATGTCCATTTAAGTTGTCGTCTCCAAATTGCAATGTTCGTTACATTTATTACGAACGCTAGACGCAACATCTGTTAATTTGTCTTCAAAAAGTTTGTCTTGCTGTACAAGACATGTTCACCATTTGAAATTATGTGATTCATTATGTTACAAAGTTTTTTCATTTTCAGAATAATAATTACAGATGTAATCAAATCGGGACATGTTCGTAAAATATTTCTCCACGGTGTTCATTTACTGAATTAAAGAGGCGAAAGCTGGGAAACGTTTTAATAGGGTAATATGAAAAATTAAGTGGTCAAACACCTACCGTTTCTATTTTACATTCTTAATACCTTACAATCCATGACGCACCTGTAAACGTTGAGAATTTATTACTCAAGGATCCATCCCACAAAGTTTCATTTCATTAAATATTAAAACAGGGTTGTATTGAGGTCCCTGGCTGATAATTACTCATTTCGTTATTTCGTTATTAAAATACTAATGCGCCTTCATGAAAAGAGAAATTTAAAGCAGAAATCTGCGCAGACCCGCACGGTTCCATGCCACAAAGTGTCAAACTCTTTTGTGTATATCGACTCACCCAATCGACCTACTTGAAGATCCCAGAATACATATCATAAAATGAAGTGAATAGAAGTGGGTACAGAGTACATGTAGGAGGTAGGAGACCGTTCATAAATGAGGTCTGCATTAGGGGTCAGGAGTGTCTAACAAAAGATATAAGAGATGAAAATTTGTATGGAACATTGCAGACAAATGGGTGGAGGGGGTCCAAAAACAATTTAGACGCCATATTTGCACGCTACGAGGAAATGTTAGCCTCATTTTTCATTTCCAATTTGCGCATACTCAAGCACAGGCTTCAAGGGAGGAGGTGACAATGAATTCCGAGCAATTCATTACCGATACAAATATTCTGCCTTGCTTTCTAAGCACTTTGCTGATTTTAATCTGGTAACACCATGAAAATCTTTCAACAAACCTATCACATTTGCACTTTTCAGTCACGTGACCGCAAACAATAGACTGACAATGAGCGCTATGCGAAGTCACTCATTTTCATGTTAAGGACTCATTTTTGGTTAGGGATGAGTGATAGTCACATGTTAATTGTTTATAATTATAAAAGCCAAAAATTTGTCTGTTTGTCACTTTATCTGTTTGTCGGTCACAAATTATCGGCTTGAAGGGATCGGAGAAACCAAAGTAAAACGTCGTTTCGCATTGCCTTTCATAACTCAAAAAAAGCTAATCAAACCTAAATAGTTCTTAGTTGATATTACGCGAACCACGGGAACAACAGTGTAGCAGGCATCCATATTTTCCACGAGCTGAGCAACGGCAATAGGTGTAGAGTGTGTACCTTTGCAATGTCGAACGGTTTGGTGATATAGAGCGCACAGTTCGAGAGAAAGGACATCCACAAGGTAACCTTGACCTCTAACGACGAACGAACCCAAACCCAGATAGACCATCATCGACGGAAAATTCAGCTCAAACATCATTAACGTAAGAAGCTATAGAGGAATCCTGCATGAATCTGACCACGCGGTGGTTGAGATTAGAATGAGAGCGAGGTGGCCCAGAAGAAATGTAGGAGACAAGAACGTGCGACCGAATTTTAATGTCGGAAAGCTGAAGAACGATGAAACGGTGACCATGTATCAAAGGAAGGTCGAAAGTCTCATTGAGCAACATAATGACGACCACCTGAGCTCAAATGAGATGATAAGTCAGAATAACGAAGTCATTAAGCAAGATGGGGACGAGGTTCTTGGGATAACTGCGCAGGACCAGAAACAGTCACTGGTTTGATGATGAATGTCAACGAGCTGTGGAGGAAAGGAAGGTGGAGCGCTTTAAAGCAAACACGCGCAGTAAGGTGAAAGCGTACAAGAGTAAGAGGATCCCGGTGTACAGATTACTGAGGAGGAAAAAGCGAGAGCACCTTAATCAGGAAATCAGTAACCTGGAAGCGAACAACAGAAATGGGAACGGAAGAAACTTCTATAAGATGACAAAGCAACAGCGCAAACAATTTCAACCAAGATCCATCAAGATAAATGACGAACATGGCCAACTACTGAGTGACACGAAAGAGAGAGCGAATAGATGGGCAGAGTATTTTCATGGCCTGCTGAACAAACCGACTCAGCGTACTGTGCAGAAGGCTGAGCCGACGATCGAAACCCCGACTACTAAACACTAAAGCCGAACAAGTCTCCGGGCGAGGACAACATACCAGCCGAACTGATCAAAGCGGCAGAACCTGACCTGTGGCACCGACTGCATCAAACAATAGTCAAAGTATGGGACGAAGAAAGAGTACCGGAGGACTGGCAGATGAGGCTACAGATACCGATTTTTAAGAAGGGAGCAAGAGTGGAATGTAAGAACTACCGAGGTATATGTCTACTTAATGTAGCATTTCAATTCAATTACTTTATAACCGCTTAGAGATCTATTCTGAAGAAATCACTGGAGACTACCAGTGTGGATTTAGGAGAGGCAGATCCACAATCGACCAGATTTTTACAATTCGGCAAATAATGGAGAAAGCATGGGAATACAACATAACGATACATCAGCTATTCTTAGACTTCAAACAAGCAGACTCAATTAGACCAGCGTTATTCGGTATTATGGAGGAGTTTGGGATACCGAAGAAGCTAATAAACCTGACGAAAGCAACCTTGACCGATACCAAGTGCAAAGTGCAGATTCTAAATGTTCAATCAAATCCATTCGACATAAACACCGGACTACGTCAAGGAGATAAGCTATCGACAGTCCTATTCAATCTAGCGTTGGAGATTGTCATCAGAGCTAGGACAGTGGACTAGAACGGGACAATATTCACGCCATCAAAACAAATTACTGATTTCGCTGACGATGCCGATTTAATGGGACGGGGAACGATTGCGATCAAGGAAATGTTTGTCGAAATGGATAGGGACGCTAGACAGGAAACGGGGATCGCGTATTGGACAAAACATCAAAGTTGACGATTACAACTTCGAAGTTGTGCAGTCATTCAAGTACCTCGACTCAATCCTAAACACTGAGAATAACGTAGACGAAAAGATCAAGACGATACTGATGCAGGGAAATAGATGTTTCTACGCACCAAAACACCTGTTTAGAAACTCGCTGGTCAGTCGAAAAACGAAACTTCGCCTATACAAGACACTGATCCGACCCATCGTAATGTACGGCTGTGAAACATGGTATTTGAAGCTGAAGCAAGAATCGATACTGAACTGCTTTGAGAGAAGAGTGCAAAGACCAATATGTGGACCACTATGCGAACAAGGGCGATGGACAATAAGAACGAACAGAGAGCTGACAGAAATCTACGGGGACGAAACACTAGTCGGTGCTATTAAATCTGCCATACTGCGATGGGCAGGTCTCGTAGCGAGAATGGACGAGGATCGAATGCCAAAGAAGGTAATCGGTAATAGACCGAAACTTCGACAACTTCAGAGCCAGAGGAAGACCCCGGAAGAGATGGCTGGATGGTGTTGAAGAAGACGCGCGAAAGTTGGACGTTGGACAGTGGAGAAGTCTGGCCCAGGATCATTCCAGATGGAGAAACGTATAGGACCTCCGTACGGGTCCAAAAATATCGGACAGTTGCCAAAGTGATCAATTTTTATGGTTTTAGATTTATCTGGGAAGGTATGAGAGATAAACCATCGGTTTCCTAGGCAAAGTCTCATTTTTTTGTGAGTGGAAGAGGGTAGTTTTCGTGAAAAATGTCGGGCAGCACGGAGGAAAGAGAAAAACCAGGCTTGATACATTAGGCCCCATCCATAAATGACGTCCGGTCGTAGGGGGAGGGGGGTATGGCAAAACCGGATGGATTCGGAGGGGGGGTGGGGTATGGCAAAACCGGACGGATTCGGAGGGGGGGGGATACCATACGATTTGTATTGTCCGTCGGTTAAGACTTGTTTGGATAAACGAATCTGAGGAAAATACTTCTCAGCAATTAATCAAGTCGTCCTGCTAATGATAGTTTGCCATAAAATTGCAACCATCACCTTTAGTTAGACCACGTCGAATCGCTGCTCGACGAGCTAACGAGATGATGGTTGTTATTTCAAACTACGAGGGTTCCGAAGATGTGGAATGGATAGATGAGCGAGACATAGACGCACCACAGAGCATGCTCGAAGTTGGCTGTCGCGAAAGAAACACAGATGTCGAAAATAGTTCTCCTGTAGTTTCTTTGACAGATCACTTCGATAGTGTGTGGGAAGAAAAATGTACATAAAATATTGCTATTTATTCAACAATAATAATTTTTTTAACTCAATCTTTTATTGGAGGGGGGGGGGGTTAATGAAATCAAAAGTTGGGGGGGGGGGGGTACAGGAAAATCGGACCAATTCGAACAGGGGGGGTAGGGGGGTCCAAAAACTGTCAAAATAACCGGACGTCATTTATGGATGGCCCATTACGTACGTACAACCATTAAACGATTCATTTCACAGATTACGAAGGTCCTGTACAAACAATTTTAATGTAACATGGGGTAGATCGAAGAGACTTAAAGAAGACTCAAGTTTGCGCTATAGGGATAAAAGAGACGATTCCACGAAATCATCGCTCCCAGGCATGAAATTCTCAGTAGTTATAAAATGAATGTCAAAAAAATGACTAGTCTCCTCTCAAGTACTAATATTATTACTTTTTGGTTGGTTCACTCAACAAAATCTCTGAATTACTTCCTATTGCATACCTTCCTATGAATTAAATTTTGAAACTAGTGAGCATTTCATCCCTGGAAAATATGAGTTTGTGGAATTGCCCAAAGAATGATTAATACAAACCGTTATCATGTTCTCCATGTCAAGTATTTACATACTTCATAAAATACAAACTTATTACTAAGAAACATCCCAAAGTACTAGTAAATCTGCACAAACTTAAATAAATTAACATTTTAATAATAACATTATCCTCTTGAGTGTGTAGAACACCTGAGATAAATATTATTTGCACAATAGAATCAGAGTTTGAGATTATGTTGTTGGGTTGTAGAGTAGCGAACAGATAATATATTTCTATCAAACTACAACAACTTTGGGTAAACAAAGTTCCTAGTGTTTATTTTGTTCGAGCTTTATTGATGTTTTGTTTTACTATTGTTAAAGAAACTGCGTACCGTTAACTTCATAAGCCTTCAGCTCAATTCATATGAGAATTACACTCAAAATGTTGGTTCTATTTACCTTTAGTATTCTATACGAAAGCTGAAACAATAATTCATTCAAACCCGAAAGCCCTTAACATCGTAATGAAAACATCGAAGCCCAGCCAATTTTCATTCACTTCCCACATTATATTCGACTTGAATGAGAACGCCACATATTTGCGTTTCGACTAAGATATTACATACATCAATTTCATATAAACAGAACAAAATCGTTCCGCAAGAATCTTGTAGCCATTGGTATCTCCTTACATTTTTTTGAAAAATATTGTTTGTTCTTGAAGGTAAATGTAATATTACGCCAGTGAAAACAAGTGACTATGTTCACAAAAACAATTGGTACATTGTATGGGACGTTAGCGTTGAAACGTAATACTCCCTCAGGACACGGATAAAATAACAATTTAAGTAAAGCGATGGCAAAATCACATAAATACATTATTTTGATTTAGAAAAAAAAACTTCTGACTCGAAAGTATTGTGATATTTATTGATAAAAAATGAACACATCGGAAAAATGTTCGATTTCGAGGTCCCATAGCTTTTTTTTTATTGTATTGAGGATTTAGGATTTCGCCCAGGTATTTCAATCAGTCTATTTTGGAAATCTTATGTTTTTGTTTAAAAGTTCAGTTTGCTGGAAGAATTCTCTCAATGTTATAATGTAACTTTTGATATATTGGTTTGACGTGAAATGCAATCTCTGAAAATTTGAATCAGCAGTACTATTGTAATATATATTCTTTTTTAAAATGGGTTTACGGCGACAACGGCTTCTGTCAGTGCAAATCGGAATTCATTATGAAATAAATAATTCGTCAGGCAGTTCATATTTTATAGCATGGAGTTTCTACACCAACATGAAGTTAGTTATACTTTGACAGAAGGCGATGTCGCGCTGTCAAGTTGACGCGTTTAGTGCGACGATGGCTTATGTCAAAACATATGAAATTTCAACTGACAAAAACAACATTTCGTTAAGAAATTCAGTATACTTTGACATAAGCTGTCGCCGCAGTAAAATAGAGTATGATGTCACTTGTTTCGGAGGAAAAACAAGAATTTGCGTTACATTTTCCTTTCCAACACTGTTTTTAAGAATTTTTTTTATCGTTTTTTATGTTTTTCTGCAGAGAAAGATGTTCTCAAAATAATCGGTGATGATACTGACAGAACTTACTATTAAACCAATTGACGTACATAAGTTAAATAAGAAATTAGCGAAATCAGTGATTTTATTAATCCAAATAAGAACCCTACGCCAATGGATCAAGCGCCTATTTCACATATTGGCCACAAAACAGCTGAGGGCGCCCCGAGTTTCAACTGTTCCGTTGGTGACAAAACATTAAATTTGTATGGAAGAAATTCGTTTTTTTGTGAATTATTCATTTTGTGTATTGTATAAAGCGGATCAAGTGAGTTATTTTAAAGTAACATTAAATGAACTTGCACCGTCATTTATTTGGTCCGCTTAATTATTTACAGAAAATGATTAATTCCCAAAAAACGATGTTTCCCCATACAAATTTAATGTTTTGTCCCCGACGAAACAGTTGAAACTTATGTAGTATTGCCTGATTAGACGTGAGGCAGGACTTGATCTATTGAATGGTTAAAGCTTCAGTAGCGCATCATAAATATTTTACCTAAGCAGCTGTCGACGGCGGCTCAGAATGTCAAACAAGTTTCAATCGGCTCGCGCCGGCGCACGGTTCTAATCTAATCAAAAACATCGAAAAGTAGTACTTTAGAATTCACAAAGTATGCAAGCAAAATTCAAAAATAATTTTATTTTAAAAATACATTTATTGTTCAAGTTAAACATCCTACTCGCTATCCCTTTCCCAAATGTTAATTTCATTCCCAGTTCCAATTCGATTGTTAGTCACATCCCCATTTCGGTTGTTATTTTTATTCCCGTTTTCCATTTCCTTTGCTATCCGTCCTGCTCTTAGATTCTGATCAGTGAATGTTAGCTTCTCGTCTCAGAGAGCAGCTCGAAAATATGTGAGCCGTTGCAGCTGCGATGCTTTCGCAGAATAATCTTGCGATGGGAAGTAAATACTTTAAAGTATAGCTCATCTACATCATACAAACAAATATCAGATGTGTCAGAATTCAGCACGATTGAGCTGGTCTAACTTTGCTCTGATAGAATAACGCATACTATTTTGGAATGCGATGTTTTTCGGAGCAACTTTAGACCTTCTTTCTAAATCATTTTTAATTCTGATTCATCTATTGTTCACCTAAATGATATTTTTGCTGCAATAACATCGCAAACGAACTTGGAATGCGATGTTTTTTCAGAGCAACTTTCGACCTTCATACTCAAACTTTTTGAATTCTGATTCATGTATTATTCGTGTAACAGCTATCTTCTATCAGTACATGGAATAATTTTTTATTTACGCGAGATTTTCTTTTAGAAAAAACATCGCAAATTTGACCATTCATGTTTTTGCAATGTGAGTTTTCACTGAGTTATCAGTTCGATTTATACTAGAAAACAAAATTTTGAAAAGCTTACCCTATGTCAATCTCAACTGTCATATAAACGGAGAGCCAAACGAAAGACTACATGGCCGAATCGAATACAACCAATGTGTCTCATTACACATACGCATTCTATCGGGCACAGTGGTGAGAACGTATTATTTGAGTCTGTTCGAGAGCAAATCCTGGTCTCTTCCAACTGTCAAAGTGACGTTTTAAACGTCAAACAAAAAAATGTTTTTTTGAAATATCCAAAACTTGTTTATTTTTCCCACGGGCGTGACAGTCTTTTGTTCCGATCTTTACAAGTAGTATTCAACGTGAAGTTAGCTGCAGTTGTGACCGGAGCTAACTTCATTGCAAACGAAGTCAGCTGATTTCATTCATACGTTTACCAAAATCAGCTGACTTCATTGAAAATTAAAAAATCAGCTGATTTTTTTGCAATGAAGTTAGCTTCGTTTGCAACTGCAGCTAACTTCATGCTGAATATTACTTGCAAAGATCGAAACAAAAGACTGTCACGCTCCTGATTTTTCCTCAATTTTATTAGGGTTGTAGAATTGAGGAAAAATAAACAGATTTTCGATGTTTCGAAAAATTTTCTTCGTTTGACGTTTAAAACTTCACTTTGATAGTTGGAATTGACCGGGTTTTGCTCCCAACAGACTCATTTATCTGATGTAGTATGAAGAGTACGTCTCAAAAATCTGAACTGTCGAATTTGCGATGTTTTTTCAAAACAGAATCCTCCGTAAATAACAAATTATTCAAAATTACAGCCCATGTACTGTGAGAGTATGACTCTTACACGAATGATAGATGAATCAGAACTCAAAATGCTTGAATATGAAAGTCGAAAGTTGCTCTGCACAATCATCGCATTCCAAGTTCGTTTGCGATGTTATTTAAAAGCAAATTTTTACCTATATACTTAAACTTTTTGAATTTTGATTCATCTTTGATTTGAATTAGAGTCAGCCTCTAACAGTAAATGAGTTATAATTTTGATTAACTTATTATTTACACAGAAAACATATTTACTAGAAAACATCGCAAATTTGACAGTTCACATTTTTTCGACGTGCTTTGAAGTTGGATTCGATTCGAAAAGTGAATGTCCGATTTAGAGTAAAGTAAGTAAATAAATTGTTTCGCACCTAGTACATCATTGCACTAGGTTTGTGTGCAATTTACCACTGACACAGTAACGAAAGGATCTCTAAGAAGAGTCCATATGAGCGAAAGCTCGCAATATTGTGGAACTAGTAAAATAAAATGATCTAGCCTCTGACCCGGAAGGGTTGTAACGGCGGTTTATTATTATTATTAAGTAAATGAATCAGTTTGCACTATGAATAAAGAGGTTAGGACAAAATGTCAAAAAAACAAAATTTCCCCAACCAAAATATCCACAAAATATCTACAGACAGAATAAACGGACGTAACATAACATAATAACCATAATTTTTCCATTAGCGCCGCAGGCTTCAAATAAACAATCAAAAACAAAAAAGCGGGGTCGAGGGGCGGCAGCCCCCTAACACACAATATAATTTCTAATTAATAATACCTACCTATATTCACCATTTCTAAGTACAAATTACATCTGTGGATATTTTGTCCGTTTTCTGTGGGATATTTTGTCTGGTGACATTTTGTCCGGGTATATTTTGTCCAGGATATTTTGACTGGGGCTAATCGGTCCTAGAGCCATGAATAAACAGAACACACTTATGCCGTTTTACGTAGATTGAAGAGTTAAAAGATAAGATGGTCAACAATCAGGGTATCAATTTTTACACCGCAGTGTTACTGAGGGGGTTAAATAGTCAACTGACAGTGTAACAAGTGTAACATACACTTCCTCATTTTGATTTTAAATTCCCTGTCGAGAGGAAAGCGTACGCTCCATACATTCTGAATTTTGTTCCATGTAATTTTGCGTGCAAGGGAGGGAGGGGGTCAAAAATCCGACTTTTTTAGCGTGCGCACTACTTGAGTGACCCCTAACTCAATCAGTTTTCCTACTGACATTAAAAAAAAGCACAAACTTTGAAAAAATCTAGCAGTGACAGTGTCCATTTCCCATTAAGGATCGTCCATAAGTTATGGAACACAAGAGTCAGTGGTAGGTTCAGCAATTTTGTAACAAACTGTTACAGGTCGAGTGGTAGGTTTGATGAAAACATTACGTGACGAAGCTTTTCTGCATTTCTCCGCATAAATTTAAATCTGTTTTTCTGTTCTGATCGTGAGCATCATCTCGCTTTATTGTTTCTTCGAATGGCACTGAAGGATGACAAGTTTAAAATTAGCATTCTGAACTCAGAACACGTAGATTGGTTCAAGGTTGGTAATGAAAATGAAGTGGGTAGTAGCGACCTCGCTGTTCCACAAGACTAGCTAATCCCGACGCCCCTAGAGGCCTTACAGACATAGGAGGGTGGGCAGTGGGCACGAAGGACTCGGAACTTGCTCACTAAAGCTTTTTTGTTTCTAGGGGGTCGTTGTTAAGTAGAAAGTTGTTAGTAAAAAGCTTTAGTGAGCAGGTTCCGAGTCCTTCGTGCCCACCCTCATATGTCTGTAAAGCCCCAAGGGGCGTCGGGATCGGTTAGTTGAAAGGCTAATTAGACTTTGAAGACGAACATTAAGCTATGATGTCAAGAGAAAAAAGTATTTTTCCAGCCCCCTGGAACTCCGCTGCGGCGCATTTCGTGCCTTCAACGTTTCACGTGCCTTTTCCTTAGTTCCCATGTAGACACTGGCAAAAGCCTCAGGCCTTCCGCCTTTGCCATAATTGTTAAAGGAAACACTTGCTTCGGGCAAACATTCTTCACAGAATGTAGTAAAGGCAACGTCTTCTCACAAAACTCACACTTTGTCGAAGCTACCACCGCTCCATCTCATTTCACTCTTCAAATACTTTCGAAACCTTAAATTGACACATTTATCTAACTGCCCAATATTAATTATTGATGAATGCTGACGGTAAAAGCGCTACAAATAGACATACAGACAAACAAGCATTACGTCTTTATAATATGTAATACTGCGCGACAGTCAGTGCAAGTCATTCATATCGACGAACGGATGAACAGTGTTTTGGAAAAAGAATGAAAAGGGATTTTTATAATTTTCTTGCATTTTTTGTTTGCCTATTACAAAATGCGAACGAAGATCAGGCAAATTGCAGGGAAATAGGGGGTTAAGACCGAATGTCAAAAAAAAAATATCTCCAACCAAAATATCCCCGTGGACAAAATATCCCCAGACAAAATAACCGGACATAATAACCACAATTATTCCATTAAAAAAAACGACAAAATATTCCTTCAAACATAATATCCACACTCAAAAAATTAAGAATATTCAATTTGAATTGTACTTAGCTGCGGCGCCTGAAATAAACAATCAGAAACAAAAAAGCGGGGTCGAGGGGCGGCAGCCCCGAAAAGGGCAGTCAAGGGGGGAATATTCACCCTTGTGGGGGCTAAGGGGCAGAGGCCCTAGCGTGGTTTGGGGCAGTACTCCATTTACTAAAGGCCGCCTGCAACGTGAAGGGTGGGGATGCAGAGCCTCCCAACACACAATATAATATCTAATTAATAATACCTACCTATATTCACCATTTCTGAGTCGACATTACATCTGGGGATATTTTGTCTGGGGACATTTTGTCTGGGGATATTTTGTCCGAGGATATTTTGACTGGGGATAATCGGTCCTAGAGCCGAAGCGAATGACGCGAAAATATGGGCGAACGGCCAATAGGTGGAACATTATTTCGATAGTTGTTTCCGTTCGATCTTATCCACTGTTGTGGAGGTTTCTCATTTGAAAATGCAAAATTCTATCAATTCACCAACATAATTTATTTCTCTTTTTGTTTGTTGTTGTATTGAAAGTCCATAAAGTCTGCAACATTATTCTGTTGCGAATGATTCATAAAATATGTCTTTAATTTATCCTATTTTTTCTTTAATTAAATGTACGGTGTGTCAATTTATTTTTACTTTATTATCAGTAATTGTTTTACTCCTAGGTTACAATAATATATAAATCGACTTTGTTTCACTTTTGATAACAGTTTTCTTTTCTCTTGTCCATTTTTATACTCTGTTGTGTTTTAAATGCTCTTTATTATTTAAATGTAATTTTAGTACAAAACTTGAACTGAGTCCTTTATCACAATTAAAACTTATTAAACAATTTTTTAAATTTACATTGAATTACTTTAAATTTCTTTTATCGAGAACTCTGTCATATTTACAATTCTATTGAATTTTTAATTCTGTTTTCAAGTTTACAAATAGTTTTTTAATTTTCCATTTTCAATAAATATTTAATTTTTACAAATTTTCTCTCTGTATATATAATATACAAATGTTAAATTCGAAATTTATAATGATTTTTCATTGATTTTCCTTTTAATTCTATTTTAATTTTATCCATTCTCTTCACATTGGTATTAAAATAAAACACAATTTCCAACTGTAAACGTGAATAGGATACTTCATGTCAAATCGATTCATATGTTTTGTTTTGAATCATCAGAAAAAACTCGTTGATTGGTTGGTTTAAGTTTCCATTCCAACCAATCACAGCATTTCCCTTGGAGTATTTCGATATTTTGGGTGACTTAGCCGTGGGTGACACAATAAATTTGACGTGAAGTAGCTTCATACAGAAGAAACAAAGACTAAATTAAATGAAAAACGAACGGAAAAAGAAACCAATTCATTTGATTATTCTATTCATTCCATAGCGATTGACTAAATAATCTCAGCGAAATGTGAATGGTGATATTTCCAACGACTTTTCTGAAAAATGTGTAACACTATCGATGTGAAAACTAGAACGATGATACTCGGTTGTTTGCATTTTGAAGATATTCCATGATGCATTGCAGCTGGAAGTTCTCCTGAAACAAGTTTGCAGTACTAGTAGATAATGTATTTGTTAAGGTCACAGTGTTAGACCGGTACGACGTACTGGTCTATTGGTTTAATTTTTGTCACATTTAACATATCAATAAGTTTGAAAATTCGAAATTCGAGTATACGAAATTCCTTGATGAAGTTCATAACCTTCACATTTTGTTAATTTCGTCATGATATCTTGTACACTTTGACATAAGCCGACGCCGCAGATGTTTAGAATTGTTGCACATGCATCGAATCCAAGCTTTTGATGCGACGCCGGCTTAAGTCAAACTATACCACATTTTATGATGAAATGTACTCTATTGGTCTGATTGGCAGCTTATTCCCTTAGACACGAAATCCCGTATAATTTGACATAAGCCGTTAGCGTCGCACTAAACGCCTTAAGAATTGGTAAAAGAATCCACATATCAACAAACCATTTTACGTAGCTCGTCCTTTCGTCATGAAATTTAGTATACTTCGACATAAGTTCCACCGAAGTTTGGTATATTTGGAAACTCTTCATTCTATAATATGTTAGTTCATAAATTTTGCATTAATGTAAAAATAATGTAGAACTTATGTAAATAATGAAAAAATGATGTAAATCATGTTAAAATGATGTACATGCTTTTCCAATTTGGAATGTAAAAATGCTGGAAAAATAATGAAGCTAAATCCGTTACATTAACTATCCATCTTTTGTACATCTTTTTTACATGATCTACATACATTTTACAGAATTATCCATGAACTATCATTTTTCTATGAAACATACGCAAAATTTACATTATTTTTACATCAAAAATATGATTTTGTCGAATATAATATTGAAATATAACCAATAGTACCCGCCTGTCGGTGACGTCATCAGCTTAATTTCATAGCAGAATACGGATCACTAACCCTTTTGTAGGGCAAATACACCAGTTATTGGTCATGTTAGTGACTGGCCACATTTCGCATTGCAATACGCCGGTTACTGGTGTTGGCCAGAGATTACTACATGGCCGGTAACTGGTGCATTTACACTAGGCGAATTATTGTAAATGTCCGTACCACACCGCCAACGACAGACTTAACTTATAACAAAAGTAATCCTGACGTCGGTGGCGCCATCCATTTTTTTCGTAGCTGAATACGATTCAACACAAAACTGAATCCACGTTGATACTAAAGTTATGATAGATGCTTCAGAATGTCACTTCCTTCAAAATATCTCTATCACAACAAAAAACCCTTTTTAAAAGGGAAACGTGACGCAAGTCCTCGTCTCTTCTTCCAAAACAACTGATATCAATTTGGGTCACGCTTACAGCTTCGGAACGCAAAAATAACTTTCGAAATATTTTCATTTTTGATTAAACAAATGCGTCACAACGTAATAATTTTTCTGCGCTTTCAGATATAGCACGCCAAAAATTTGGCTACCCGTACTCGTACTTTACACATCACGCAATACTTTTTTTTCATGTCAAATTTGAAAGAAAAGAAAGAAAGAAAAACTAAAACATTGGGTGGTCCGATTGCTTTGGAAGAAGAGACGAGGACTTGCGTCACGTTTCCCTTTTAAAAAGGGTTTTTGTTGTGATATCAGTAGTTTTGGAAGAAAGGAGAAAAACAAATTTTGAAGATAAAATTTCCGGCGAAAAAAACTTTTCAGCGAAAAAAATTTCTGACGAAAAAAAATTTCCGGCAAAAAACATTTCTGTCGAAGAAAATTTCCGGCGAAAAATTTCCGTCGGAAAAAAATTTTCATCGAAAAAAAATTTCGGCGGAAAACAATTTGCATCGAAAAAAGATTTCGGCGAAAAACAATTTCGGCGAAAAAAATTTTCAGCGAAAACAAAATTTTCAGCAAAAAAAAAATTTCCTTTGACACGAATCCGAAAAACTAGGTCTCAGGGGGTACGACGCGACGCAAGGGAAAAAAAGTCCAAACTTAGTGCTGTATATATGGTTCCGCCGGCGGAATAAGAAAAAAAAATTTAAAAATTTTTAATCGTATGGGGACTTGCGTCACGGGAGCATCGCTACCGTGCGCCCATGATCTCCACTATCAGTTTATAAAAAGTTCTTGAAAAATCCACTTTACAAATGCAAAAAACTAAACAGAAACACACAAAAAAATTACGAAATTCTTGATACCGTCCAGTTTCTCATCTAGATGAGGTAGAGAGTGATAACGAGATACTTGACATAACCCACCCGCGCGTTAGAAGTCTGTGATTAGAGCTGTAATTAAACCCGTCGAAAACATCGTTAATTTACTTGACGTTGTATTTTATATATATCTTCCGCTCTTCATTCTGAGCTTTGCGTTTTTTTTTACTAATTTTGTGGATTCTTGAAGTCACAAGTCGTAAATGTTAAGATTTATCCATTAGAATACTAATCCAGCATTCCCAAGCGAAAAAACTCAATAAGAAGCTTGACTAACATCGTAAGGGAAGTAAATAAAATTAGAGAAAAATCTTTGGCACACATTTTCCCACAGTAACACAATAGTCCTTTAATGTGTTTTTGAGATGCTTGTATAATCCACATCAGTACAGACATTCTCTATTATGTAACATAGCGATTCACTAGTACGATCACCGCCCGAATATTATTATTATGTAACAGTGAGTTTTATTATTTGATTTTGTTTGGGTTGTGTGTAGCTTTGTGTTCACCGAACCAAAAATATTCTATTCGTTCAAGTGCCATTACATTCCCAACATTATCGTCACACGCTATACGTATTCCGTGTACGTAAAATTCGTAAGTAGACAAAATCTTGAGAATGTATATCTAAGAATATTACCAAATTCTTACTACGTTTTGTGTACGCATTAAAGACCGGCAAACACCATACGATTTTCGTCTCGTATCATCACACACAGCTTTAGTTTCATTTATTTATTTTTATTTACAATAACGACAAATAAGCCCATTTTGTATTTGAAAACTCAGTGGAAACTTACCATTCAAAATGTGAACTCTTATGGTTGTCGGATTGGCATTTGATGGAGCACACGTGTATGTACCTGAATCGCTTTGTATGGCCTTTTGAACTAAAAGTCGACTAGTTGTTAGTCTACCTTTTTCGGTTACTAAAGAAATGCCGCCCCTTGGTGAATCGAAATTTATTACCTGGAAAAGGACAAAAGCATACAAGAAAAAAAATGAAATAAAATAAATATTTTGATGTTATTGATTATACGAGTAAACAGAAAATGGTATATTTTACCAGAATTCCCACCATTACCGACGGTCCTTTTGTCGATTGTACTTTAGGACAATTTCGGGAACAGAAATATTGAATGGGAAAGAATTCGATTGTAAATGATAGAAACGATGTCATTAATAACACTTGCGTTATTACGGCTGGGTTCCCAGATAGACCTCCAATGTGAGCAAATGTCATCATCACTTGACATTTCGTCACTATATTAAGAGCATTTGTAATTAAAGTGGTGGGGAGCGTTTTCTTTTCTTTTGTTTTTAATAAAGGAAGAATCAGCGGGGGTGGTACAAAGAGCCCCGGCTCAGGTGCCTACACCCCCAAAAATTCTATTCTATTCTGAGAGCACGTTACAAAAATGTGAACTGTCAAATTTGCGATGTTTTTTGGAACAGAAACCTGCGTAAATATCAAATTATTCAAAATTATAGCTCATGTACTGCGAGAGGATGACTCTTACACGTACAATAGATGCATCATAGAATTCAAAAAGTATGAGTATGAAGGTCAAAAGCTGCTTTGAAAAATCATCGCATTGCAAGTTCGTTTGCGATGTTATTTCAGGGCAAATTTCTACCTTCATACTCGAACTTTTTGAATTCTGACTTATCTATTCCTAGTTTAAGAGTCGTACTCTCACAGTACATGAGCTATAATTTTGAACAATTTGTTATTTACGCATGATTCTGTTACAAAAAAACATCGCAAAATTGACAGCTCACCATCATCGGCTCGATTTCTTCATATAAAACTGCGTCACCGCAACTTTGTATGAAGAAATCGAGCCGGTGGTCGTTTCATTTCCCCTTTTTGATTTGACTCATAAAGGTGTTTCCACATTCGTCTACACCAAATTGATTTTTTCCAATACTTTTGGGTCATGTGACCATGCTCATATTACGACATTAGTTGGTCCGGAGAAATTCTCTCATTTTTCGTAGTGTCAACTTGGTGTGGCAATAGAGTAAAATGTAAAAAAAAAAAATTCTCCTTATGATTTGTTTCATCAGAGGAAACCCAGCCACCATATCATGTCTCTGAACTTGCGTGTCGATATTTTTGTTCTCACATTTTTAACGTTCAGAACAAAATCTGTCATCATTGTCATCGACAAAAAGCAACACTACGAAAGATGAGATAATTTCACCGAACCAACTAATGTTGCAGTATGATCATGGTCACATGACCCAAAAAGATTGGAAAAAATCAATTTCGTATAGACAAATGTAGATGAATGTGGCAAAGCCATAAGCCACAATTGTTAACAATAGAGAAAATATTCACCACAGCAGACAAATTGACAAATTAACACCAACTTTTCAATTTGATTATGTGTATGAGGTCAAACGTAATAACTATTTCATGATTGAAAAAAGTGAACAGCAAAAACGTCAAATCATGAAATATGTTCACGAAACGTATTATTATACTCAACACAAGTATATTTGTCCTGATCAATGTAAAAAATACAAATGTTTGGTGCATTCTTTGAAGTGTAACGTTAGAAGCACGTCGCAAAAATGTGAACTGTCAAATTTGCGATGTTTGTGTCGAAGAGAGTCTTGCGTAAAAAGCTATTCAAAATGATAGCTCATGTACTGTGAGTATATGACACGAATAATAGATGAAAGTTTAATCACGAAGGTCATATTTGCTCTGAAATAGCATCCCAAAAGAATTTGGAATGCGATGATTTTTCAGAGCTACTTTTTGAAATCTGATTCATCTATTATTCGCTTAAGAGTCTTCCTCTCATGTTACATGAGTTATAATTTTCAATATTTTGTTATTTACGCAGGATTCTGTTTTAAAAACATAGAAGGAACCCGTACGTATTAGAATAGATGCGACAAACAGAGTTGATGTTACGAAAAGACTGGAACGTGTTTAAGTAAATATTGCGTTCACATTAGACTGTATTGGAAATTGCCCGTAGGGCAATTTTGAAAAAGCCTCGGATACATACTTCCATAGACAAAAATGTTTCCCTCAATTTGCTCTGCAACATAGCAAAAAACATTTTTTTATGTTAGGGCCGACCTTAGGACCGACATGAGGCCTACTTGAGCCCTAAGCACAGGCAAAAATTCTTCTATAAATTGTCGAGATCTTTCAAACAAAAAAAAGTTTTTGAAAATCGGAAGAGATTTACTCGAGTTATGTACAAAAAACAGGTAGGGCCCTGACAAAGACATTTTTTTAGTGCCCTAGCTAAGTCCAAAGACTCAAATCGAAAAATGTTTCTTCCACAAATTGTCGTCATGCCCAAATCTTTCAAACAAAAAAAAATTGAAAATCGGTAAAGATTTACTCGAGTTATGTACAAAAAACATATAGAGCCCTAGCAGAGAGTCGTTTTTAGTGCCCTAGCTAAGTCCAAGGACTCAAATTAAAAAAAGTTTCTTCCATAAATTGTCGGTCATACCCAGATCTTTCAAACAAAAAAAGAATTATGAAAATCAGAAAAGATTTACTTGAGTTATGTGCAAAAGACCAAAAACCACTTAAACGGCCCTAGCTCGGCGGCCCTTGGGCCGACAGTGCCCAGATTCAATACCATAAAATATGACTACCTTTCAGGAAAAAAAAAGTTTTTGAAAATCGGTCAAGATTTACTCAAGTTATTGTGTTGACGGACAGACAGACCGACAGACGGACATTGTTTTTTTCGCTGATTTGTCATCTGGAGGGAACAAAAAAAGTTTCCCCCTTACTCCCGGGTTCGAATTCATAATGTAACAAACGTGGTAGTAAGCGCATCAGACCTACATACTTCGTACGGGTCTAAAAATATCGCAAATTTGACAGTTTATTTTCATACAATGTACAGTTCATACAATGTACTCTTAAGAGCGTGTCAGATATTTTGACAGTTCTATATTTTGCGATGTTTTTTCATTGCATATTTCTAAGGCAATGATCATTAATTTTAAATTCCAAAACATCTACTGTTTGCATAACATTTCCGTTTCTCTAAATCAGAATATATAATTATTGCCAAATTTTGACACTTAGACTCAATAATTATATATTCTGATTCATAGAATCTATAAAGGGATTTATTATGTAAACAGTAGATGTTTTTTAAATTTAAAATTAATAATCATTTCCTTAGAAATATGCGATGAAAAAACGTCGCAAAATATAGAACTGTCAAAATATCTGACACGCTCTTAAGAGAACGTCGCAATAATGTTAATTGTCAAATTCTCGATGTTTTTTTTAGAACGACTCCTGTGTAAATAATAAATTCCTCAAATTTATATATCTCAAGTACTGTGAGCGGATGACTATTACGCAAATAATAGATGAATCAAAATTCAAAAAGCCTAAGTACAAATTTGCTCTGAAATAGCATCGCAAAGATACTTGGGATGCGATGATTTTTCTATGCAACTTTCAACATCATACTCAATCTTTTTGAATTCTGACTCATCTATTATTCGTGTAAGAGTCATCCTCTCACAGCACATGAGCTATGACCTGGAATAATTTGTTATTTACGGTAGATTCTGTTCTAAAAAAACATCGCAAATTTGACAGTTTACATTTTTGCGACGTACTCTTTTCAATTTTTCTGATGGTCAATAAAGAGTCAAAACATAAATGCAAGCATTAGCATTATATGCCAAACATAATATATGTTGCAAAAAGACTCGATCGTATCTAAGTAAATATTGCATAACTCTGAAGTGTATGAAGTGACGTCCACATTAAATAAGATTGGAAGTAGCTGACAGGGCAATATTGAAAAACCCGTCCGAGGAAACGGTGTAAAAGTATCTTCAAATATTCAAGAAATCCCCAAAATAAGAAATAATTCAAAATAGTTTTAAAGAAAAACGTAAAAACTTTTCTTAGGCATATTTTGAAAAAATTTTATTTGTACTGAGGCCGATCTTAGAACCTACCTATAGCACTGAGAAGAGGCTTCTGACCCAAACTTCCATAAACAAAAAAGTTTGCCATTGACACCAATCTTCTATCACTTAGAGTTCTCAAAATGTTTGAATTTTTCCAAAATATTTCGTCGAGATCGATCCACCCTAACATTAGCTTAGGCTCGGCCCGGGACCAATTTTTTGCTCTTAAGGCTTCGAATAGAAAAAGAATTACGAAAATCGGATGGAATTTACTCGAATTATGTATAAAAACAAGTAGGGCCCTAGGTAGGTCCAACGAGCCGAAGTAAAAATAATTTTCTTCCACAAATTGTTGGGCATTCCCAGACCACTCGATTAAAAAAAAAATTTTGAAATTCGGAAAAGATTTACTTTAGTTTTGCAAAAAAAAAAAAGCACGTAGGGCCCTTGTAGAGACTCAGTTTCAGAGCCCTGACTGAGTCCAGGCGCTCAGTTTCAAAAAAAGTTCTTTGATTAATCGTAGGGAATTGCCTTATCTTTTGATTAAAATTTTCGAAATCGGAAAAGATTTACTCGAATGATGAACAAAAAACACGTTTGGCCCTAGCAGAGACTCGTTTTTAGTGCGCTAGCTAAGCCCAAAGGCTCAAGATCAAAAAAGTTTCCTCCATAAGTTGTCGGCCATGCCCAGACCTTTCAAACAAAAAGTAGTTTTTGAAAATCAGAAAAGATTTACTCGAGGTTTGTACAAAAGACCATAAACCACTTAAACGGCCCTTAAAAGATTTTCCGATTACCTTTCAGGGGAAAAAAGTGTTTGAGAATTGGTTGAGTTTTACTCAAGTTATCGCGGTGACGGACGGACGGAGGGACATTTTTTTTATTGTTGATTCGTCATCTAAAGACCATGAAACGATAAAGTAGCCAACTCAAATTCGACTGGTTACAAACTCCGTGGTAAACGCAATTGGCCCTTCGTACGGGTCTAAAAATTTGTTGAATAACTTCTCAATCAAAATAATGTTTACATTATTCAAATGCATATTTCAAGTTTCCGGTAATATAAAGCACTTACAGATCTTCTGGAACTTGACAATGAGTGGGAACCCTGGTTTACTGTATACCAGAAAGCCCACACGTCGCTTCTATAGAAATGCGAATTTTCTTTCGTTTCACTTTATTTCTACAAAGTTTTTTCTGGTCTCCACTTACTTTTATATTATGTGTGAATACAACTGTTAGGCTATAAAACATATAAAAGAACTCAACAATTTGTTTACCTCACGGTTGTGGGACCATACCATTGCCGGAGGTGGTTCAGGTGCAAATTTGACAACACACGTTAGATTTATCGTACTTTCTCTGTTGATATAAAGATCTGGTCCACCATAGATTTCTGTTATTGGTTCTGTGAAAACAAGAAAGACAAATATGAGAAAATGTTAAAGATTTTGTTGAATTAACGTCCAACCATTTCCACTACTACCGAATCATGTACTTTCAACATAAATGTTTCCAGGGGTTTTTCTCTAATTTTTCTTTTCTGTGTCGAGCCTTTTTTACAACATACCCAACAGTTTCCAATTAACAAATAAAAACCAAATTATCACATCGCCATCACTTCCTTTTTATGCGCGTCTACTGGGCAATTTAATATTACTTTATTGTCTGAAATATAAAGTTCCTTTACGAACCATTTAAAGGTCGGTTTATAGAAAATATTTGTGTTATTGCCCAACAAAACTGAAAGTAATATCGTTTTATTTGTGATATCGTTCAATCGATGACGACATATGAGCACAAATGGTGCTGTAAAAATGTATACAAACATTTTTTTGGTTTTGTTACTATTTATGTGTGGCAGACGACCCTTTCGATATTATTTACACAAATTTATGATGCTTTTTATTGGACGTTGGTGGTGTCCTCAATCCTCATGCATGATAAGGAAGATGAATGAGTTGAACGGAAAATATGTTTTCGTGTAAGAATTTGGTGTTTATAACAAGGCAACGTATTACATTAAGTTGAAATTGTGGATTCGTCTCCATAAGTCATTCAATTACGCCTTTGTAAGTAGATATTGGAAGAGCTCAAAATACATAAAAGTTTAAAAACATATGTAAGGGACCCGTACGCATCAGAATAGATGTGGCAAAGAAAATAGATGTTACTAAAAGACTCGAATTATATCTAAATAAATATTGCCTGATGAAATTACGTTAGGACATTAATTTGTATTGAAAGGACAATATCGAAAAACTGGTTCAAGGCAACTCTGAAAAAAAAAATTAAAAAAAAAAAATTTCAAAAAAAGTAAAAGATTTTGCAAAGAGAAAAAATTTGGGGTAGAGCCGGTGTCCTAAAGAGAGGCCTCGGAAACATCCTTCAATGAGCAAAAAGGTTCCCCTCAATTTATTCAACAACATAGGAACAGACATTTTTTAAGCTGGGCCGACCTTAGGACCAAGTTAACTTTCGTGGATAAAAATGTTTGGCTCTTTTTTCTCTACAACAATGCAACAAACCTCATCAATTTTGGAATATTCATGAAAAACCACCAACTGTCGCGTAGTGTTGTAACATGCGTTGGGGGCCCACACTAAGCCCGGATCACTTGACCAATTTTCATTATTTTTTGTGATTTCTGAAATTCCATATCTTTCATTGAAAACCTTGAAGAGCGATTTCCGTTCTAAATCGAAGTCGAAATGTTTCACAGACCTACAAAAAACCACGTTTTTGACCACTTTTTCAACCGTAACTTTGAAAGTTTTCTACTGACTCTGCTCAAATTCAATCCTATAATCGATTTCAGGAAAGACAAAGATTTTGAAAATCGGATAAGATTTACCCGATTTATGTAGAAAAACGCGTTGGGCCTTAGTAGAGACTCAGTTTTAGGGCCCTAGATGAACCCAAAATACTCAAAATCAAAAAATTTTCTTCCATAAATTGTAGGGCATACCTAGACCTTCCTTTCGAACAAATAAAATTTATGAAACGCCCGTATCTAGGGGGGGCAAGGGGGGCTCAGCCCCCCCTGAGCGTCCTCAGAGTCCCCCCTGAGCGCCTTCAGAGCCCCCCCTGAAGAAACTGAAATGTTGCGAATTTTGCGGAAAAATATAAATCTTGACGTCATGATCGTTTTCAATACTTGAAATTTTCGCCTGCGGCGCAATCATTCTTTTCTTTTCCAATCTCAATTCAATGTTTCCATTTCGTTATTGAAATATGTTTTCGGTTCTGCATTGCAAGAAAAAGCTTTTGACACTCTTAACGACATCGGCGTGTTATCGGTCACATATACTGAGCTGTTAGAATTTTTGGTCACATATACTGTGCTGTTAAATTTAAATAAAACGCCATCTATCGGTGACCCTGTTTAACGAAAATCCTATATCAACAATACGGCTGTATTAATGTGAAATGCGAGGCATAAAGAGAATTTTCTCAAAATTTCATATAATTTTATCAATTCGGTGGGGGGGCAGCCGACCCTGGCTACGGGCCTGGACAAAAACCACTAGCTTGGCGGCCCTTGACCTGACAGTGCCAGGATTCAATCCCATAAAAGATTTTTACTTCTCAAGGAAAAAACAGTTTTTGAAAAAAGCTTTCCTCGAGTTATCGTGTTGACAGACGGACGGACGACAAAATTTTGTTTGAATTTTTTTCTTATTTAGACACCGAAACACCGAGACACTACAAACCCCCGGTTCGAAATTCGACTGGTTACAAACGTCGTGGTAAACGCAATAGTCTCCTTTTTAAAATAACTTCGTACGGGTCTAAAAATGGTACAGGTTTCTGTTCTTTTTTCTAGCTTTCTTCAATTTCAGTGCTACCGGCACAACGCACGCTTGTGTCAAAGTACATGAAATTTTATGATATAATTTTTAAGACAGCACATTATTTTTCGTCGCTTGACATATATGATGAATTTCGTCACGAAATTTGGTATAATTTGATATAAGCCGAGGACTTTTTTCGCTAATGATGGAACGCTCCTTATTGAATAAAATATAAAACATAACCAAAGACCCGTACGTATCAGAATAGATGTGGCAAACAGAATTGATTTTGCAGAAAGCACGAACGTATTTAAACATAGAAATGAACAAACAATCCAATGTTTTGTGCTCATTTATAAATATAAGGATTTCAAAGACCCATAGAAATTACCCAAAGTAATGTTAAATGCCCTACCGATGTACGTCTGAGAAAATTGATTTTGATGGCCTAAATGTTCTCCCCTGCACCATATCGAAAATAGGACCAACGTAATTTCTTCAAGAAATCCTGAAACTTTTTTCTCTAAAACTCTCACCAACTTTGCCTCAAGAAGCAAACTTTAAACTGCCGTAATTTTAATCATATGTGTCATACGTCACAATTCTAGAAGTTGCTTTATCACGGGATTTAATAATTTTTCGCTAAAACCCGTGTTCTCTAAAATTTTATTCTCTACAACTTTGTCTTTGGAAGCAATTTGCTAACTGCCACAGTTTTAGAGATATAGGTCATACCTTGGGCGGTCATATACTAGGATTGGACCATTTTTCCTTGAGCACATTTCTTCTAAAATTTTATTCTCTACAACTTTGCCTTGGGAAACAAATTTCTAACTTCCATTGTTCCAGAGATATGGGTCATCCCGTCAAATTCTCGAAGTGGTCACATTCCAGGTTTAGGCCATTTTTTCTTAAAACCCTATAACACACGTTCTCTAAAATTTTATTCTCCACAACTTTGCCTTTGACATATAATTTCGACATTGCATAGAGTAAATAAAGACGAAAAACCATCTGCTTTCGTATATGGCCAAGAAACTCAATTTCGTCCATTCCACGCGTCCCAGTGCCCAGACCACTGACACAATTTCCACAATTTTTTTTTTTCATTTGACACCAATAAGAACAATTTCCGTGCTATACTTGCTGAAATATTTGTGAAAAAATTTCACCGACCCTCGTTATTGGTCACTTTTTCGACCATATCTCCGGAACCACTAGACCGATTTTGCTCTCCTTTGAACTTGAATCATGAGACATATGAACCTTTCAGGGGAAAAAAGGTTAGGGTGATCGGTTGAGCCGTTTGAAAAACGTTGGAGACGGACGGACAGACGGAAATTTTTTTATTGCTGATTCGTCATCACTAGACGATAATAAATGTATCCCCCCCAACTCCCACCTCGATCTACTCCAAGAAACGTATAGGACCTTTGTACTTCGTACAGGTCCCAAAATTACTATTTTTTCCGAAAATTTAAGTTTTAATTACTTTCCCCTAATAAAATCCAAATTGAATTATCCAATATGTCTTGGACACAGAGAGCAGAGAAATAATATGGCGGCTTGGTTTCCCATATAGACTAATCTGATGAAACAAATTGTTAAATATTATGTAGAAATTTTTCTTTACATTAATGGTGAAGAAATGTCAGGCGACGATGACATTTGCTCACATTTGAAGTTTATCTGCGGAGCCCAGCCGCCATATCAAGTCTCTGGCAGGTATCTTATTCTGCATGCATATATATGTTATAACTATCAGACAGCTAAAATTACAGATCATTTGTTCCAATTAAATCACCAGGCGAAGACGACATCATCCCCATCATTCTCCAAAAGAGCATTCATATACGCGCTCATTCAGATAAAGTGCTCTAGATTAAGACCAATTCGCTCTAGGTGGGTTTATAGACCTCTCAAATGCTTTCAGTAACATGACCTTCTCCTCGATCATCGACTCATGCCTAGACCACAAAGTCGACCATACCACCACAAGCTGAATTTTCATCATGCTAAGTAGCAGAATCGTCTCTGCACGCATGAGTAACGCAAAAATTGTCGTGCTCACGAGTAAGGGATGCCCCCAAGGAGGAGTTCTCCCACCTCTTTTATATATCATGGTCAAAGACAGCTTACTGAAAATCCTGAACGATTCGGGCTATTTCTCCTCAAGCTTCGCTGACGACCTATCTATTTTACTGGTAGCCCTTTTTGTTAGTACACTTTGCGAATTGATGCAGTCAGCATTCAAAATAGTCGAAAATTGGTGCAACCAACACAATCAAGAAGTAAACGCGGATAACACAAAGCTTATTCTATTCAGACGTAAAAAGAAAATTATTGGCTTTAAAGCACCAATCATATTCGGTAAAACAATCAACATGTCACCCTGGGTAAAACTTCTGGGCATGACTCTTGACCAAAAACTAAAAGGCAACGAACACGTAATTCATCGCACCCGCAAAGCATTAGGCACTCTATGGATGTGTCGTAGCGCAATAGGGAAAAGTTGGGGTCTTAGTCCCAAAGCCCTCACTTGGATCTACGTAGCCATAGTCAGACCCATGATCTCATATGCAGCATTCATTTGGTGGCCTCGTTGTCACATTGGAACCACTCAAAAACTACTTGCAAGAATACAAAAACTGGCGCTAATAAGTATAACCGGCGCCATGAAAACCACTCCCACAGCCGCATTAGAAGCTCTTCTTAACATCGAACCACTTCACATACACGTTGAAGCGGTGGCCAGAGCGACATGTCTTAGACTTCATCAATCATCGCTCCTGATCAAAACAAACGTTCGTCATGCTAAACTTTCGAAAACCATGATCACAAAATCTCCAAGCTTCGAAATACCTCATGACACTATAGCTCCCACATACTGCTTCAACAACGCTTTCAAAAAGGAATTCCCAACAAGAGACGACTGGAGGGAAAACAAAGCTATCATAGGAACAAGGCACAGTTTTGGTTCTCAGACAGCTCCAAATTCGGTAATCACGCAGAATCTAGCATATACTGCAATCAGACAGATACTGCAAAATCTCTCGCGCTAGGCGAATGCAGTACTATCTTTCAAGCAGAATCATTTGG
>CM055405.1:22832698-22868797 GCA_029228625.1 Pseudolycoriella hygida | reverse complement strand
ATAGCAAAAATCCAAGATGGCGTCACTTTGACAGGTGGCAGCCATGTTCTTAGGATTCATAAAGATGCTACTCATCAATATCAACAACTTTCCCGAAGAAACCAACTGCCTAAAAACACAAAAAAAAATTTTTAAATTATATCAAGAAAAAATTTCAATTGAAATCTAGGTAGCATAATGGTTTTTTTGCTATAAAAGGAAATGCAAAACCGTATTTTAATTCAGTCTCTTTAGACTCTTCAAGCAGGTCGGACCTATGTTGGTTCACGCTGCAAATTTGTGACCGACAAACCGACAGACAGACAGACAAACAGACAAACTTTTGAATTTTATAATTATAAATACAACGTTTTTTAGAATGACTTACGAAAAGAGAACTTTTTATCACTGGCCTTACTTTATATCACTGTAAAATGAGTTAAAACAAGTTACCTCCTTTGGTCGTCCAAATATTCATGATGTGGATGTGGATATGTTATAAATACAAATGTATGTACACTGAAAAGTTTTGGATTTTAAAGTCAGCGATATACTGCATATATTATATACTTGCAATATACTAATATACAGCGAATGAAATTGCGTTCAATGTATTTTTGGATAATATACTTTCTGCAACTATATTATTCACCTCATTCGTATATAATGCAGCTACATGTGTATATTTGTGAAATGCTGCATTAGTTGTCAGCTGTATAATATGCATGTGTGCAGTGCAGTGTGCGGTGAATAATAGTATGCACCACAGAGCCAGTTACGTTGTGCAAAAAAAGGGACAATTCCACAGTCCGTTACCGTTGGAACGGTTTCTGTTGGCTAAACTAGGCAAAGATGAGAGTTGTGTTGTATTGAGGAAGGTAAGTTGTATGTTATTGTGATTTAATTCACTTTTCTTGGCAACATTAGGGAAAAGTAGATTAGATGAATTTTATTTATTGTAATTTGTTGCTCAACAGATCGTTTTTTACTGGCTGCGCCATTGTGAGTAGCCTTTTTTTTCGCTTAATAAAAAATTGTAAAACTAAAAAAAAAGACTTTTCTTCATGTGGTATGTATATGGCTAATTCCATCGGTAACCCATACATTGTCGCTACCATGTCACCTGGGGAACGAATGTTTTTTCTCATGTTTATATAATCACATTGAAAGAGTGAAAGAGAAGAAATTCGTTACCCAGGTGACGGTACCGATGGAATTAGCCATATTTTAATTTTAAAAGAATGAGCTTTGCAAGAATTGAAAAAACGGAACGGAGTAAGCAAGAGGCAAATATAAAAAAAATTGAATTAAGAAAGAGAGGCATACAAATGTCATTTCGTTACCTCCATGGAATGAGCCGTATACGGCATATCGCTAACGTCAAATTCGTCTTATTTTCAGTGTGCCACTCAACAACACTGAGTTTGAGGTAGATGAAGGTAGCAATTAGCATGTTTTAAGAACCGAGAATTACCAAAACTATAATGTCATGTTAAACTATTTTTAGCAAATATTGCACAAATGTCAGTTGAAATTAACAATAACTTCTGAATAACATCAGAAGTACAGAATTATGTGCCGGCAATAGGAGGAAGTACATACATACTAATGAAGTATCTCTTATTTCAAAGACACACTCAACGGCTTTGAAAATTTGACTGAGAAGTAACAATTCTAATTTACATAAAGTAATTGTATACAACAAATTAATATTCTCCAATTACCGCATTTCTAATCTGCTGCAAATTAAGGTTTAATTTGAAATTAGAAAGCAATATTCGACACAACAGTAAAAAGTGAGATACGAATTTTGGGAACGTTGTTTACTATTTCCCCCTCTCCTCCTTAATCAACGTGTCCAAAAAAGCATTGTTAACACTTGTTGAATATTCATGAGTATTTCGTACAAATAGACACCCAATCACAGTGAAGAAATGTGGCAAAAACCGAAAAGAAAAACGAAATTATTTAAATCATCAACTCCAGTAAAATTTATGAGCGCAACGGATAACGGACCCTTTTCATTTGTACTTGGAAAATTAGAATGAAATTCGTCGTGGAAAAGATTTTTTAATTTGCTATAATTGTAGCAATTAAGAGAGCATCTGTTCTGGAGACGGTATTTACTTTCTGAGAAATTCTACAGAAATTGAGGATGTAAGCTCTAGTTAAATGAACAAAACAAAAAAAAGTTATGTTCAGTGCACCTGTTTCTTTAAACTTTTTTTCATAAATCCTTCAATTTAGACAGACATTTCATGAATATTTGACTAACCCTTGCTAGTTACTTTTATTATATCCTTTTCTCCCATTTCATAGCTAAGAAATATGTATTAACACAAATTTGAGGAAGAACTTTTAATAATATTTATTTACGAAACATACAAAATTCAGAAAGGAAGTTGAATATCTACTGAACAAACAATTATTTGTTCGTGTACTAAACAAACAACAAATGGAAATATTTTCCACCAGCGACCAAATTCTTGCTTTAACTTCATTGAAAATGCAAATATATTCTCGTCCATCCAATGAGACTCTTTCTATAGTCCCTGTGTGTATTATAATTGAATATTTTGCTTTGCTTTTCATAATTACTTTGTTGTAGAAAGTCAAGAAACATTTTTGTGTACCAGGATGTACTTCGTCGATGTTGTATTCAGTTTGGAGTGCTTTTGAAAGATAGATTTAAATAGCTACAATTTTGTAACAGCATAGCACTTCAAAAATAGTTGAAAGTTTCGTGATTGTGTACTGTACTGGCACTCAACTAACGAAAAATCATATCGACAAAACATCTAAAAGTTGAATTATGTGCGTTAATTACCATATGCTACCCTTTCGAGTGAATGAATTATTAATTCGTGAAATTTGTTTAGAGAAAATAGTTTCACCGAAGTAGGTCGACCAGTCTTAAGGCCAGTTCACAGATTGATTTAAATAAACGAAATAACTTGGTAAGAAAGCTGACGTCCTATACTTTTTCTGACTTTTTACCCTCCCCCCCTCTCCCCTGCGTCCTATATTTTCGTTTACTTATAACATTGAGTATCACATTTTACTGATCTCCCCTTCTAAGCAAAGCACGTCATTTATGATTGGCCCCTAAGAAGGGAGCTATGAGGTTGTACATATATCCACGCGAAATGCGCGACATCGGCTTATGTCAAAGTATATGATGTATGATGTGACAAGTAGTCGATTTTTCATCTCTTGACAGATTATGAAATATAGGCGTGTTTCTGGGGGGTAACCGAAGTACTATAAAACATATGCAAGGGACCCGTACGCATCAGAATAGATGTGGCAAATACAAAAGATGTTACAAAAAGACTCGAACGTATCTAAGTAAATATTGTCTTAACTCTAAGTATATACAATTACGTCCACAATAAATTGGACTGGAAATTGCCGAGAGGACAATATTGGAAAACCCGTACAAAGCAACGGCGCGGCGCTTAAAGCCTCTGCAAACCCTTAAAATAAGCCTAAAATTTAGAACCGACCTAGAGCAATTAGGAGAGGCATAGACAAAAAAGTTTGCCTCCTCTTACTATCCTATCATTAAAGGAATATTCATGAAAAACCACCAAATGTCATGTAGGCCCACACTAAGGACACTACAGTCCGAATCACTCAACATATTTTCACATCTTTCATTCAAAACCTTGAACTTCCGTTCTGATTTCACAGAGTTATAAGTGAAAAAGTTCCACCACTTTCCACGTTTTTGACCACTTTTTCGACCGTAACTTTGATGGGGTATGAGGTACATACTAACTTCACAGAATGGGGGGGGGGGAGGGAGCGAAAAATGCCGATTTTGGCGTACGACCCCTTACAAACGTCTAGGTAAACGTATAAGACCCCTTTTCGAAGAATTTCATTCTTCGTACGGGTCTAAAAAATCTCTGACCAGTTTGGAGTTTTGGACTTTGTAGATCTGAAGGTCTGCCTACGGACTGGACGGGAAAGTGTGGAAGGCAGAGTGGGTTGAGCGAAGGGCCAACGACCCCTCCTCGTAAAACAAGCTTAGTTCAAGAAGCACCACAACAAGAGCCTCGGATAAACGGACGGATTCAACGACGACGACCTAGCAAACGTAACAAGGATAATGATTTTGCCATGGCAACATGGAACTTGAGAAGTCTCTATGTTAGAGGAGCATTACAGAGTACACTGGACGACCTCAAAAAATATAAGATACGGGTCGCAGCAGTACAAGAAACTAGATGGGTGGATAGTGGAATACACGCTATGCAGTCTCATTGTTTCTACTTCAGCGGAACGTCGAACAACAGACACGAATTCGGCACTGGTTTCATTGTGGATAGGACTATCGATCACACAGTCATGGGTTTTGTGCCGATAAACAAGTACATGTGCACATTACGACTGCGGACAACAAATTCAATACTCAATGTTCATGCACCGACAGAAACGAAGGACGATGAGATAAAGGAAGAGTTCTATGAAGAACTAGAAAGAGCCTTTAACTCTCTACCGACGTCAGATGTTAGATTAGTCCTTGGCGATTTCAACGCGCAAGTAGGCAGAGAAGAGTGTTTCAATGCTGTGGCTGGCAGATACAGCCTACACGAATTGAGCAACGATAACGGATGTAGAGTATTGAGCTTTGCAGTATCAAACGGTCTGGTGGTGAAAAGCACCCAATTCCAGAGGAAGGACATTTACAAAATTACCTGGAACTCAAACGATGGAAAAACACAGACTCAAATAGATCACGTACTCGTCGATAGAAAGTTTAGTCAGAATATCTTTAATGTCAGGAGCTACCGAGGAACTACCCATGAATCTGATCACGCCCTTGTTAAGATCAGTATGAAATGCAAGTGGCCCAGGTTGAACAGTAGGAGAGAAAATGTGCGCCCCAAATTTAATGTAGACAGACTGAAAGCAGAAGAGATAAGTGCCCTTTTCGAAAAGAAAGTTGAACAGCTCATGGACGAAAGAAACACGGCAGCAGATAACGTTAACGAGCTGGTTCACCAAAACACGGAAATCGTCATAACAGCCGCGAGGGAGACTCTGGGAGAAGTTACATTCTACAGACAAAATGACTGGTTTGATGAGGACTGCCGAACTGCTGTTGAGGAAAGGAAAAGTGCCCGACTCCTTGCTACTCAGAGAAAGACCAGAAGAAGTAAAGAAGCGTATACCGCAAAGAAAGTACAAGTTTACAGATACCTAAGAAGGAAGAAAAGAGAACATTTGAACAGCGAAATTTCAGACTTGGAATCTCTGAATAGAAATGGATACGTGAGAGACTTCTACAAAATCATTAAAAGAAAACGCACTGGATTTCAAACACGATCTATCAAAATCAAAGACGCGAATGGTCATATACTGAGTGATACAGATGGTATTGCACGAAGATGGAAAGAGTATTTTCATGATTTGCTGAATAAACCACCAGCCGGAAGAACGAGACAAAACAATTACGAATCTGCAGAACCAGACGTGGAAATACCGACTTATGAAGAGGTAGTAGAAGCCATCGGCAGGCTCAAGAGCCATAAATCGCCAGGTGATGACAACATACAAGCCGAGCTGATTAAAGCTGCAGGACCACAATTATGGCATTTCTTACACCAAATAATACTGATGGTGTGGGAGGAGGAGAAACTACCTGACGCGTGGCAAATGGGTTTGCTGATACCGATTCATAAAAAGAGAAACAGGATGGAATGTGAAAATTATCGAGGTATTTGCCTGTTGAGCTCGTCGTATAAGGTCTTTGCGGAAATCTTATATGGAAGGCTATTACCATACACAGAAGAAATAATCGGCGACTACCAGGGAGGTTTTAGACTTGGTAGATCGACCACCGACCAACTTTTCACAATAAGGCAAATCATGGAAAAGGCATGGGAATACAACATAACTATACACCAGCTGTTCGTCGACTTCAAACAGGCGTACGATTCTCTATATAGAAATGAATTATTCGGAATTATGATGGAATTTGGCATCCCTGAAAAGCTGACAAGACTAGCAAAAGCAACGCTTACTGACACGAAATGTAAAATACTGATCAACAACACCCAATCAGACCCTTTCGACATCGATTCTGGAGCAAGACAAGGAGACAAACTGTCAACAATTTTTTTCAACCTAGCGCTGGAAAAAGTTGCTCGATCAATGTCAATAAACTGGGAAGGCACCATCTTCTACTCGTCCAAACAAATGACTGCTTTTGCAGACGACACGGACCTGATAGGAAGAGGAACTCTGGCGGTAAAGGAATCCTTTGTTGAGATGGACAAGGAAGCAAGTAACGTCGGTTTGTTAGTGAACGAAAACAAGACAAAGTATATGACGCTGGACAGGAAACATGGCTCGAGGGTTGGACAAAATATCACAATGGATAATTACAACTTTGAAGTCGTGCAATCATTCAAATATCTTGGGTCCATACTCAACGTCACAAACGATATTGAGGAGGAAATCAAAATGAGAATCATTCAAGGAAACAGATGTTTCTTCGCGTTGAAACACCTTTTCAGAAGCTCGTTAGTTTCCCGTGCAACGAAGCTGCGCCTCTACAAAACTATTATCCGACCCATTGTCATGTATGGAAGTGAAACCTGGCCACTAACTATGAAACATGAATCAACAGTAAGCTGTTTCGAGAGAAAAATCTTGAGAGCAATATGTGGACCAATACATGAAAATGGGGTGTGGAGAATAAGAACCAATCGAGAGCTAAGGGACATTTTCGGATCGGAAACAATCATCGGAAGCATCAAAGCAGGCAGACTGAGATGGGCGGGACATGTTGCTAGGATGACTGATGATAGAACTGCGAAGAAAGCACTCGATAGAAATTTTGACGGAACCAGAGCAAGAGGAAGACCTAGGAAAAGATGGATAGATGGTGTGGAAGAAGATCTGCAAAAACTAGGAGTCACAGGTTGGAGAAGCCTGGCCGAGGATCGTCTTCAATGGAGACAAGTTGTGGAGTCAGCCAAGACCCGCTTGGGTTAGAATGGCTGTTAAGAAGAAGAAGATTTTATAGCAACCGTGACGTCATTTATGAACAGTCCAAAGCTAAGGAAAATTTTTTTGAATTCTGTTCCTTCGTCTACACCCCTTAGAAAATCTGAGGGCTCAAACTCAAAAAAATTTTCTTCCATAATTTTACATTTCAGGGAAGAAAATTTTGAAAATCGGCTGAGATTTAGTCGGCTTACGTACAAATAGACAGACAAAGCTCAACTTAACTTGTTGATATACAAAATAAGGCTGAAACCGTTTTACTCGAATAAATGTGCCTATCCGCGCCTTTAGTGCGTCAGAAAATATAGAGATTTTAGTGGCACGATGCTTAAGGGCACGTCGGAAAAATGTGAACTTTCAAATTTGCGATGTTTTTTAGAAGAGAATCCTGCATAAATAAAAAACTCTTCAAAATTATAGCTCATGTACTGTGAGAGGATGACCCTTTTGCAAATAATAGATGAATCAGAATTCAAAAAACTTAAGCATCTGAAATAACATCGCAAATTAACTTGGAATGCGATGATTTTTCAGAACAACATTCGACGTTCATATTTTAAATTCTGATTCATCTATTAGTCGTGTAAGAGTCTTTCCTTTACAGTACATGAGCTATAATTTTGAATAATTTGTTATTTGCGCAAGACTCTGTTCTAAAAAACATCGCAAATCTGACAGTTCACATTTTCGCCATTGACGCACTAAAGGATAGACACATTTATTCGAGTAAAACAGTTTCACCAAAATTTTGTATATCAACAAGTTAAGTTGAACTTTGTCTGTCTATTTGTTCGTCCGTCAGCACGATAATTCGAATAAATCTGAACCGATTTTCAAACTTTTCTTCTTTGAAATGTAATCGAAAGTGATGAAAACCCAATGTTCTAATTGAAGCTGCGCATTTTTGGGCCGAAAGTCGCTTAGCTGGGCCACGTAAGTGACTTAAGGATTTTTTTACATAACTTGAGTGAGTCCAAAAAAATATGGAAAAACATTTTTTTGAACGAGACCCCTCAGATTTTCTGGATTCTTTGTCTATCGAAAAGGTGTAATGGAAGGCCTAACAGAATTCAAGAAAAAATTGTTTCCTAAGTTCATAAATGACGTCACGCTTGCTATAAAATCCACAAAGTCCATAACTCTAAACTGGTCAGAGATTTTTTATAGTTATTCGGCTAAACCCCAAAAACACGCCGGGGGGGGCGGTGTTAGCCATAGTTTCATTAACAGAATCTGCTGTCCTGACTGAGTTATAATTTTTTTATGGATACTGATTTTTATAGCAACCGTGACGTTATTTATGAACTAACTTTTAGAGAAAATTGAAGAGAATATTTTTGGCCATGGATGGATTTGGATGGGATTCGTTTTTGAAATTATTTTTTTCTTTAAAAAATCAAATTCATCATTTTTTCAAAAACCCATCGAATGCAAAATTCATATCGTATAAATAGGACTTAACGACTGATAGAGCATCGATGAGGTTGACAGTAGCTTTGCTTCATTCTTGCATCACATCACGATCGCACAGGGTCGCTCAATTTCAACGTAATTCGTTTTTATTGGACCCGTCGGAAGTACAAAATTCCTATACGTTTACTACAAACATGGGGTAGATTGAGGTGGGAGTTGAGTAGATGCATCTATTATCGTCTAGAGATGACGAATCAGCAATAAAAAAAATGTCCGTCTGTCCGTCCGTCTCCACTTTTTTTTCCAAACGGCTCAACCGATCAGCCTAAACTTTTTTCCCCTGAAAGGTACATGCATTCGAGTTCGAAGATGAACAAAATCAGCCAAGTAGTTCCGGAGATATGGTCGAAGAAGTGGAGGTCGGTCATGCAATTTTCGAGCGTCAATGAAACTTTTTCGCAAATATCTCAGTAAGTATAGCACGGAAATCCCTCATTTTGGTGTCAAATGAAAACATTTGATGTCACAAAACTGGGAAAAAATTTTTGTGGGAATCGAGTCTGGGCACTGGGACCAATGGAATGGACGAAATTGGCCATATACGAAAACAGTTTTTCGTCTATATTTCCTTAAGTATGCAATATGGAGATTTACTGTCAAAGGCAAAGTTGTAGAGAATTAAATTTAAGCGAACACGTGTCTCAGGGTTTTGGGGAAATATGGTCCGATCCTGGTATATGGCCTCTTCCATAATTGGGCAAGATGACCCGGATCTCCAGAACTGTGAGAGTCAGAAAGCCTGAAAGAAATGCCGAATAAGAAAGACGTTCCAAATTAGTCCAAATATCCTCATGGATGCTTTGCCCATCATAGGTAACACAGTACATGACATGGTCAATCACACATTGAAATAATCGATGCCCGATTAATCAAAAACTGCTACAATTGTACCTGTACCAAAAGTAAGTCAACCGAAAAAGGCAGCAGATTATCGCCCAATCAATATGTTGCCGAAGATAGAAAAGCTGATTGAAACTGTTGCCAAAAATTTGTTGATCGAATATATCGAAACACACAACTTGATATCGAAGTTCCAATCAGCGTACAGGGAACGACACTCTTGTGAAACGGCGTTGAATTTCGTGTTGATGAAATGGAAGGAAATACATTCAACGGGAGATATCATTCTGGCTGTGTTCTTAGACTTGAAACGTGCTTTCGAAACAATTGACAGACGAAAGTTGGTTGACAAATTGCGTGGTTTCGGATTCGCACCTAGTGCAGTTAGCTGGTTCGAAGGGTATCTCAGAAGCAGGCGTCAAAAGACAAAGGTGAATGGGCTTGAATCAAGCAGCATACCAAACGAGCTTGGAGTGCCACAAGAATCAGTTCTCAGAGCTGTTCTCTTCATCATTTACATAAACGACTTACCTACTCAACTGATGAACGCGTTCGTGAACCTGTTTGCAGATGACGCACTGATTTACGTGCATGGAAAAGACATTGATATGCTAACCAATCGCATAAACAGTGAATTGGAGAAAATTAGTATGTGGCTACGTCTAAATAAGCTGAAACTGAACGTGACTAAAACGAAAGCGATGATCATAACGCACCCTTCATATGTGTCTGTAGTAAACAAGATAACTGTGGATGATGAAGAAATTGAAGTGGTGAAGACTATGAAGTATCTCGGCGTATTGATTGATGATGAGTTATTCTTCAACGAGAATGAGGACTATGTCTGCAAGAAAGTGGCAAAGAAGGTGGGAGTGTTGGCGAGGTTAGCGAGCAATTTAACGATGGGAGCGCGTATCAACATTATAACTCAATCATCGCACCGAAATACGATTACTGCTCATCGATACTGTTCCTGAGCAATGAATCAGCATTTGACAGGTTGCAAAAGCTACAAAACCGTGTAATGAGAGTGTGTTGATGTGCGGTAAACTCACTCCTGTATCGTTCATGTTGGGAGCATTGGACTGGTTAAGTGTAAAGCAAAGAGTGTACACTGCGATTATAACATTTATCTTCAAATCAAAACGCGGTCTGCTGCCTCAATACCTTATGGAAATGGTGACTTTTAATGTAGATATACTTGGATACGCGACAAGGTCTATGAACGACTTCCAAGTAACATTGCGGAAGAACAGTGGTGAAAGGAACTCGTTGTTCCACAGGGGCTTGATATTGTGCAATCAGTTGCCTCGTGATCTAAAGGATGAGACTAGCGAAAATAATGTTAAATGGAAATTGAGACGAACAGTGAAAGGAATGATTCTATTTTCATTTGTGATGAACTCGAGGGGTGGCGCACTTCATTTATTCCATTTAGTCCATTTATTCCATTTATTCCCAAAATTTTTGTTGTTGTTTTTGCGAAATATCTGAACCAAACACATCACAAGTTAGACAACTAAGTTCAAAATAAGGTTTGCACAAATTATAAAGCATTTAAACCATCTTGAGAATAAATTTTATTTTTTTGGGAATTTTTAATTTATTTATTCCATTTATTCCATTCTTCAACAAAAATTCTTTTAAGTTTGCAAAAGTGGGTTTTTTCACTTTTTGACACATTAGTATGGTTTGTATGGATCAAAATCAAGTCTATTTGAGGCTTTGACAAATTTGAAAAAATTATAATTTATTCCATTTATTCCAATATTTATTCCATTTATTCCCATTTATTCCCATTTATTCCATTTATTCCCATTTATTCCATTTATTCCCATTTATTCCATTTATTCCCATTTATTCCATTTATTCCATAAACCGCAGAAGTGCGTCACCCCTCGGATGAACTTCTTTGTGATTTAAAAATAGCTATGCTAAATAAATGATTATCTTATCTTAGAAAGTTGGTTCCAAAGGCGAAGTTGTAGAGAATTAAATTTAAGTGAACATGTGTTTTAGGGTTTTGGGAAAATATGGCCCAATTCTGGTATATGGCCACTTCCATAATTGGGCAGGATGACCCGAATCTCCAGAACTATGAGAGGTAGGAAGTTGCTTCCAAAGGTAAAGTTGTAGAGAATAAAATTTTAGAGACCACGCGTTTGAGGGTTTTGGGTAAAAATGCCATAATCTTGGAATATGACCACTTCTAGAATAAGAAGGGATGACCCATATCTCTTGTGCTATGAGAGGTAGAAAGTTGCTTCCAAAGGCAAAGTTGTAGAGAATATGGTTATGGTTATGTTTCACCAATAACTTGATTCAGATCTAGTAAAGTGTTTACTGACATGAATACTTAATTGCAGAAAGGGAACATGTCAAAGAACGTAATATCTCAGAAATGGATGAGGGCTTTTCTCTGCTTGTCGATCCAGCTCAATATCACGATCAAGGAAAATTACATAAATACTTTTAGTATTTATCACTGCGTATCTCAGAAATTATAATTATTATTATTATTATTATTATTATTATTATTATTATTATTATTATTATTATTATTATTATTATTATTATTATTATTATATATTATTAATTATTATAGAGACTTCGGCCCAAAAGTTGTCAAAGATGACAAAATATGTAATTTTTTATTGGAGAGGGAGCGCCTGCTCGTCATCCTGAGGACCCACCTCCAGAATCTCGAGATTTCATGGGATTTTATTATGAGTTGAGGATGGAATAATTGAAAACGGAAGAGCTTCCTAATGATCCACCTACTCCCAGTTCCAGAACAGTTTATTTTGCCAGCTGACATCTAGTGTTTGTTTTTAATAGAAAATATGCAGCTTAGGGACTTCGGCTCAAAGTAATAATTCTCGAAGATGACAAAATACGTATTTTTTCTTTGTAGAGCGTCTGCTCGTCATCCTGAGGACCCACCTCCAGAATCTCGAGATTTAATGGGTTTTTTGAAAACTTTGAGTAATTTCATTATGAGTTGAGGTTAGAAGAGTTGAAAACGAAAGAGCTTCCTGATGATCCACCTACTCCCAATTCTAGAACAGTTAATTTCTCCAAATTTGATATTTACTAAAAAAAAGAAACTCGATGGTAGCTGGGAAAATTGAGTATTTTGGAATTGGGAGTAGGTGGATCATCAGGAAGTTCTTCCGTTTTCAATTATTGTGGCCTCAACTCATAGTAAAATCAAAGTTTTCAAAAAACACATGAAATCTCGAGATTCTAGAGGTGGATCCTCAGGATGACGAGCAGGCGCTCCTTCTACAAAGAAAAAATACGTATTTTGTCATCTTCAATAATTATTATTTTGAGTTGAATTTCCTAATTTGGACATTTTCTAAGAAAAATAAAAACTAGATGGCAACTGGTAAAATTAACTATTCTGGAACTGGGAGTAGGTGGATCATTAGGAAGCTCTTCCGTTTTCAATTATTCTATCCTCAACTCATAATGAAATCACTCAAAGTTTTCAAAAATCCCATGAAATCTCGAGATTCTGGAGGTGGGTCCTCAAGATGACGAGCAGGCGCTCCCTCTCAAATAAAAAATTACGTATTTTGTCATCATTGACAACTTTTGCTTTGGGCCGAAGTCTCTAAGTCTTATAATTTCTGAGATATTGCGTTCTTTGACATGTTCCCTTTCAGCAATTAGGTATTCACATGTGTTCCTACTGACTGAAAGAACAGGAGCGATTCTAAAATACACACGAATATTCCTAAAGAAATTTTGAGAACGAGGCAATTAAAGGAAGGGAAAAACAAATCGTGGTAAACAAAGAGTGATTGAACGAAATGCACCAGCTGCTGCTAATTCGTTTAATTCATAAGCTTTCACATTCAAAGCATTTAATCCGGAAAATAATTAATTTTGGCACAGATTCTATATCAATAATTCAGTACATCTTAGTTTGACCAAACCAATCAACTACGCATCAATATCAGTCATATCTCTTTCAATGTGATGATAAACTATCCCCAATTATTAATCGAAAAACAAACCCTTGACTTAGTTTTCGAGGAACATTTATCACCCTATTATATCCTCGTTCGGCAAGGAATCTCATCAAACTCATTAGTGAAACACTTTGTATAGAGAAACAAAATCATTCCACTGAAGTAATTTTGATAAATAGTCGCTGTCATCGATTTGACATGCCATAAGCATATTCCAGCGATACCTTCACCAAATGAGTGAAATTTTCTTTCATGGACCAGTAAATAAACTTTGACCTGAACTTCATTGAATGAATGGATGTACTATTTGTGGTGGAGCTATAAATTATTTTGAAACAATAGTTTACCATCATCCAGTGAATAATAATGGGACCTGTCTCATAAAAGAAAGGATACTTTGAATATTGTTCTTACAGCACATTTTTCATCACTGTTAGTTCATTATATAATTTGAGTTATATGACGCTCTATATCGCTACCTACAATGCGACCGAATGTAACACATTCTAAGAAGCGGAATGAATAAAACCATAAAATTGTATAGTTTTCATAGTTAGTAAAGCGAAAAAAAATCCCTCTTCCCTGTTTTTTCTGGCAGGTTATTTATGACTGAAAGTAAAAAAGCACATAATGTGTTGGTACGTTCTTTTGGCACAAAAACGTAATGAGAAATTTTCTTTTTCCGTATTACTGAATGGAAAAAACATTTTGTACTCTCACAACTCGGCTCTTGAACTGCAATATATGTACACAAAAAAAAGGAAAATATTTTCCCTTAATTTACACGAAAAGGATTTTTCAAAAGTATTTTTCGCTTCACTTTTATGTAATGTATTATTTGTATAATGTTCTCACTCAAAAATAACAAATTTCACATGACTATGACAATGAAAATATTGCATTTTACTTCATGCTGAAACTCCCGTGCATACCGTTGGTAAAAAACGACACAAAAATACTCTCATTTTTCAACTTTTTTAGAATTTATGATGCCAAGATAAAAATGAATGTTTCCAGAATTTCTTATATTCAGCTTAAGAAAATGGCATTGAAGGTAATTTAGTTTTTTACTTCACTTTAAATTGCAATTTTAACAAGAAAATCTACTAATTCGACCTTGTACATTTTCAAAATCGGAAAGTTATTCAAGTCTCGTACGAACAGAACAGAAACCTTGTTTTCCTCATTAGCTTTCACACGAAAGTTGCGCCACCTGAGTTTCTTTTTGACGCACATACCGAAAGCCTTTGTCTCAATTATTTATTTTTTTATGAAATACTGACGCTAAAAATGCTTATATTCTCTGAGTGTGACGTCTACTTAAGGGATTTAACGGGTTGTCGTAAAAAAAAGCTTTTAACTTGCTATGTTTTTTCCTTTGCGTCGTTCCCCCCTGAGACCTAGTTTTTCGGACTGAACGTAAAATTTTGATTGAAATCGATATTTTACTCATTGAAATCGGTCCAGTGGATCCGACGATATGACCTTTAGAAAATTGTCATTTTCTATGCAAAATGTGCTATTTCATAGAAGCCAAAGTTAGTGGGTTAGCTAGTTAGTTCCAGCCAGAACCATTTATATGATAACCGTTTTTTTTTTTTGCTCGTGTTCGAAAACGGCTCGATAACTTTCCTTAAAATTTTGCAGGGACCTTCGGGTGGGCATTCTACTCCGTATGAGAAATTAGGGGGGGGGGGAACTGGCCTCGTTTGGGCGCCATATAAAGCCCATATAAAAGAAGATTTTGTATGTGTGTGTGAGTGTATGTAGATAGATGTTTGTTATCAAAGGAAAAGTTGATGGGTTGCGTGTGTAGTGTGTCAGGGTGACCAACAAAATGGCCGACGGTGGTATGGGACGGACTTAGGGGGAAAATTAAATTTTTTTCGTCGGAAATTTTTTTTCGACGAAAATTTTTTTCCGTCGGAAATTTTTTTCTTCTGAAATTTTTTTTCGTTGAAAATTTTTTTGCTGGAAATTTTTTTCGCTAAATTTTTTTTGCCGAAAAATTTTTTTCTTCTGAATGTTTTTTTCGTTCAAGATTTTTTTCGCCGGAAATTTTTGTCGCTGAAAAAAATTTTTTCTTCTTTTCTTACAAAACTACTGATATCACAACAAAACCCCTTTTGAAAAGGGAAACGTGACGCAAGTCCTCGTCCCTTCTTCCAAAACAACCGAGGGTAAAACGACAATGGCAAATCGTGTCCCACCATTTCCTTCTAATAGCAAATAGAAGGACGCAGCAATTTCCTTCCTATTTACCTAAAGAAATGCAAAATTTGACACTAAATTCAGGCTATTTCATAATTTTTGTCTGAAAAATTGATGAAATTAAGGAAATAGTAGGGAAAATACGTATATATTTCCTTCTATTCGCTTGCTACTTCCTTCTAATTGCCACTATTTGCCATCGTCGTTTCCCCCTCAAAAAAACTGATATGAGTTGGGCTGACGCTTACAGCTTTGAAACGCAAAAAATTTTCTTTGAATGTTTTCATCTTTGATTAAAAAAATGCGTCCCAAATGCCGGATCCACCAATGTAATAATTTTTCAGCGCTTTCAGCTTTCATACGCAAAAATTTGACTTCCTGTACAAAATTACGCCACACATCCCATAAAGTCTTAATCAAAAAAGAAAACATTAAAAAAAAAAAATTTGCGTTTCAGAGTCAGCCCAATTGATATCAGTTGTTTTAAAAGAAGGGACAAGGACTTGCGTCACGTTTCCCTTTTAAAAAGCGTTTTTGTTGTGATTACTCTAACACAAATAATATATGAATCAAAATGCAAAAAGTTTAAGCATGAACGTACGAATTTGCTCTGAAATAACATCGCAAAATTGAGTATGAAGGTCGAAAGTTGCTCTGAAAAATCATCGCATTCCAAATTCGTTTGCGATGTTATTTCAGAGCAAATTTGTACGTTCATATTTAAACTTTTTGAATTTTTATTCATCATGGGCGCGCGATAGCGATGCGCCCGTGACGCAAGTCCCCATGCGAACAAAAAATTAGGAAAAATTTTTTTCGTAGACTTCGGAACCATATATACAACTAAGTTTTGACTTTCCCCATCCCCCCTCCCCTTCCTGGATTTTACGAAAAATTCTAAGGCGAAGTGTCTTTTCACTCATTAAAATCGGTACGGTAGATCCGAAGATACGACCTTTAGAAAATGATCATTTCCTATACAAAAAGTGCTGTCTCATAGAAGCCAAAGTTAATGCAAACATCCTACGTTAGTTAGTGGGTTAGTTTCAGGGCCATTTGTATGAAAAACCGTGAAAAATCACTTTTTTGGCTCGTGCTCGAAAACGGCTCGATAACTTTTCTTGAAATTTTGCAGAGACCTTCGGGTGGGCGTTCTACGTCATATGAAATTTAAAAAAAAGGGGGGGGGGGTACCGGCCTCGTTTGGGCGCCAGGGCTCTTAGAATGCGCCATATAAAGTCCATATGTATGTATGTATGATAGCACATGTTGTATGAGGCAATGGTTGTGTGTTCGAGATAGAGGTGTCAAAGGGAAAGTTGTTGGGTTGGGTGTGTAGTATATCAGGGTGACCGCCAAAATGGCGGAAAATAGGCGGGGACTCAAAAAAAAACTTTTGATATGTTGTAGAGGAAGTTGAGGGAATCATTTTCGGCCATGGAAGTAGTAGCCGCCGCGCTTCGGTTCGGCGGCGGCGGCGGCTCAAAAAAAAACTTTTGATATGTTGTATACGCAGTTGAGGGAATCATTTTTGCCCATGGAAGTAGTAGCCGCCGCGCTTCGGTTTGGTGCCGGCGGCGGCTCAAAAAAAAAACTTTTGAAATGTTGTAGAGGAAGTTAAGGAGATCATTTTCGCCCATGGAAGTAGTAGCCGCCGCGCTTCGGTTTGGCGCCGGCGGCGACTCAAAAAAAAACTTTTGATATGTTGTAGAAGAGGTTGAGCGGATAATTTTCGCCAATGTAAGTATTAGCCGCCGCGCTTCGGTTCGGCGGCAGCGGCGGCTTAAAATAATACAAAACAATCACAACGAAAACACTTTTTAAAAGGGAAACGTGACGCAAGTCCTCGTCCCTTCTTCCAAAACAACTGATATCACAACAAAAACCCTTTTTAAAAGGGAAACGTAACGCAAGTTCTCGTCACTTCTTCCAAAGCAACTGATATCAATTTGGGTGAGGCTTGCAGCTTCGGAACGCACAAAATTCTTTTGAAATATTTTCACTTTTGATTAAAAAAATGCGTCACAAATGCTGGACCCCCCAGTGTTATAGTTTTTCTGTTCTTTCAGCTTTCTGCGTATGAAAGCTGAAAGCGTAGAAAAATTATTACATTGGCGCGTCCGGCATTTGTGACGCATTTTTTTAATCAAAAGTGAAAATATTTCAAAAGAATTTTGTGCGTTCCGAAGCTGCAAGCGTCACCCAAATTGATATCAGTTGTTTTAGAAAAGGGACGAGGACTTGCGTCACGTTTCCCTTTTAAAAAGGGTTTTTTTGTGATCTATTATTTGGGTAATAGTCATCCACTCACAGTACATGAGCTATAATTTTGAATAACTTTTTATTTATGCAGGATTTTCTTCTAAAATAGCATCGAAAATTTGACAGTTCACATTTTTGCGATGTGCTCTTAAAAAATTAGTTTTGAAAGAACATTGAATGCGATGTTTTACCGAAAACTACATAAAGCTTTATTTTGAAGGCTTTTCTTCTCTTACTTTTATGGATAGTTGCCTCAAAAATGCAGCTATAGTTTTTAATCTATTTTTTTATATTTAATAGAAGTGATGAAGAAACATCGCAAATAAAAACGCTTTTTTTACGGTACATTCTTAACAAATTAGGTAGCCCAAAGTTTAGATGGCATGTGAGTGTGATGGTGGTCTTGATAACGAAAGAATTTTATTCGTTAAAAAAGCTATCGAACCTTGAGCGGCTGCACTCATAATTGTTCGTGGCTGATTTCAGTCCAAAACAAGTTCCATTAAGGCCTAAATGTTACATACTTTCTAACAAAATGACGAGCCATTTTATGCTCTTGTATGGAAGCTGAAGATGACGACCACTCACTGTGTTAATGACATCGTTCTGTACCCGACTTATTTTCCGTTGCTTTTGTTGTTATGTCTTGCAAGCGAATTGTAAAAATTAAAATCGTAGAGACGTAGAGGAAAATATAGAACACAGATTTTAGGTCAGCTTGTGATTAATTTTTCTGTCTGCGGTTTTGAGGATTTCTTTTAAATCCCTTGTATAGGATTTGAGAAATACTAAACCTTTAGGGATTTGGATGAACTTAAAATTATGAAAAACGAAACGAAAACATTTTCAAATTTTGTTGAGGTGTTTCAGAAGCAGGTACGCTTGCAACCTCTACCATGTAGAGATTCTTTTCAATTTCGCTATTTTCGTTGGAAGTAAAAATTAAAAAAGAAAAGAAAACCCACGTAAATTATTTTTCATCACTTTAAAGAATTTTAAAGAAGAAATGGAAGACTGCAACGATTCTATATGCTTGTTACATATAAAACTAAAGAGTTTTCAGTTCCCCTTTCGAATGGTTTTGTGGTAATAAATCTAATGTTAGCGGTCAGTAGAAACAAGGAACATGTCAGAACAATATATACACATCCCTACAAGAAACTACCGATCACAACACTAATAAAAACGACAAAAAAGGCATTGCATAAACTTATTTTGTTCTTTTTTTTATTTCTCTGAGTTTTACTTCATTGATAAATTTATGGGGTTGTTTGATTTTTACGAGCTTTTCTTCTACCGCTTTTTTTGTATCGAAACACTGCGAAATATGTGGAACATGATTGTGTGATATTCCATATCAACACAAACACAATAAATATTCGTTACAAAAATGGAGAGAAAATGTGTTGGACAGAAATTAAATGAAGTAGCAACAAATAAAGTCAAAATAATAGTTTTTCTTCTGGTTTAAACGCGAAATTGATTTTCAATAAATATTTATCTTCATCGATTTTCAAATGCGGTAAAGGCTGTACCGATCCGTCTTCAGTTAATTCATGTCACTGGCAGAAAAATAGTTAGTTGGATTTTCATTCAAGGCTAGTAAAGCTAATTAAAACTATGAGAGGTGTTATCGTTTTAAAATGAAAATAGAGCAGTGTTTGTGTATTGAATGGTGCTGATGGCAACCGATGTAATTACAAGTTGAATTGGATTGGATTGCAGCTACATAAGGGGTTGTTCAAATAGTGCGCACGCTTTTTTTAGGGGAGAGGGGGTTTGAGAAAAGCATGCACTCCATGCGGAGAGGGGGTCAAAAAGTCGTCCTTTTTGGCGTGCGCACCTAATGAATGGCCCCTAATAAAATTTTGCGGTCTGATTAAATCGACAAAAGTACTTACCGACTATATTTAGTCGAACGGGATGACCAATCGGTGGTGTTGTTGAAATTTGACACTCGTATATTCCGGTGTCCTTCTTCTGAGCATATCGAATTCGAAGCGTCCACTCCTCAGTATGTGGAGAATGCATAGCTTCAAATCTCTGATCGCTTGTGTACGTATACCGGCCAACTGTTAACAAATGAATATCTCGATGCCGTACCCAGGACACCTATAAAAGAGAAAAAAAAAATATTTTAAATAATTTCATACATTCATTAGTTGTGGGAGAATGTTTCGCTTCCATTGCTTATGGAATTTGCAAATTAAATCCGATTAATTTCTAGATTCTCTTTTTTGAGTTTTAATTTAATTGATTGGTTGGTTGATGCACATCGTTTGGCACAAACGATTGGGAAATTATTTGCAAAATCATTAATCTGGAATAAATGAATTTTGCAACGAAAGTATAGTTAGTGACAAGCAAAAATGGTTTCTCTAGCTGCGCTATTACTGGCGAATAAGAAGCACACCATGGGCGCGCGGTAGCATTACGCCTGTGGCGCAAGTCCCCATACGAACAAAAAATTCAGAAATATTTTTACTGATTGACTTTTTTCTGATTGAAATCGACCATTAATTTGGTTGTAACTGGATCTCGAGTTATGACCTTCAGAAGCTAAAGTTAATGACAACATATTCATGGGACCCGCACGCATCAGAGTAGATGTATATGAATAGAAGAATATGAAATCACAACAAAACCCTTTTTCCAAAACCTTCTTCCAAAACAACTGATATCAATTTGGATATCAGCTTTGAAACGCAAAAAAAAATTTTTGGAATTTTTTCATTTTCATTAAAAAAATGCTTCACAAATGCCGGAACCCGCAATGTTATAGTTTTTCTGTTCTTTCAGCGTTCACAGCGCAAAAATTTGATTTTATGTATGGCGTATTCTTGTACAGGAAATCAAATTTTTGCGTATGAAAGCTGAAAGTGTAGAAAAATTATTACATTGGTGGTTCCGGCGGAAAAAAAATTTTCAGCGCAAAAAAATTTCGGCGAAAAAAAATTTTCAGTGAAAAAAAAATTCCGGCAAAAATGATTTCCGGCTAAAGAATTGTCCAACGAAAACGTTCCGGCGAAAAAAAAATTTTCACGCGAAAAAAATTTCCGGAAAAAATTTCGGCGAAAAAATTTCAGGATAAAAATTGTGCCGGCGAAAAAAAAATCAGCGAAAAAATTTGATGAAAAAAAATTTCAGGAGAAAAAAAATTTCCTTCTAGCGAAAAAATTTCGGCGAAATAAATTTCCCGCCGAAAGAAATTTCCGGCGAAAAACTCTTCCGGCGAAAAAAAATTTCGCGGCGAAAAAACTTCGATGAAAAAAAAATTTCAGGCGAAAAAAGTTTTTCGGCGAAAAAAAGAAATCTAGGCGAAAAAATTTCCGGCGAAAAAAAATTCTTGCGAAAAAAATTGCCGGCGAAAGAAATTTCCGACAGAGAAATTTTCGGCGAAAACTTCCGGCGAAAAAAATTTCCGGTGAAAAAAAATTTAGCCGGAAAAAAAGTTCCAGCGAAAAAAATTTCCGGCAAAAAAAATTTTCGCCGAAAAAAAGTTTTGACACGAAACATCTACCTCTATAAAAAAAATTCAAAAAAAAATTAATTTTCCCCCTTAGTTCGTCCCATACCACCGTCGGCCATTTTGTTGGTCACCCTGACACACTACACACCCAACCCATCAACTTTCCTTTGACACCAAACATCTATCTCCATCCTAACACAGTCCATAAATTTTGCTCATATTTGACCCATACTTTGAATACACTCACACACACATACAAAACATTCTTCTATATGGGCTATATATGGCGCCTTCTAAGAGCCCTGGCGAGGCCGGTCGATCAGTGTCTTGCTCTTGATGGTGTTCTACAGAACAGTTTAGTGTGTCTCCCTCCGTCATAGTCCTTCCATCTGCTGAGATGTTGCTTCTGAAACCAGTCTTTCACTATGGCCCTTCTCGTTGACACTGAAATACCAAACAAAGGCTCTGGACCCACGAAGTCGTAGGCAGCTCCCTCACGAGCAAGGGAGTCCGCTCTTTCGTTACCTGAGATGCCCATATGGCCGGGGACCCATACATCTGTGACGGAATTGGTTTTACCCAGCTCGTTGAGAATTTCTTTGCATTCCAAAACAGTTCTGACCTAACCCAGGGAGAACTAGCCGCCTGAATAGCGGATTGACTGTACAAATGTAGATATTTTTGCCGGAAACCTTATAGATCAGTTCATTTGTGCAAAGCTTAGATATAGCAAACAACTCCGTCTGTTGCACTGAAGCGATACAACCGGTGGAGAAGCTTCCCTCTAGGTTCAAAGAATCACAGAAATGACCGACTCCTGAAAATCTCTCTCCTTTAGAGCCCTCCGTAAAGCACACAATGCCTTCGGATGGAGGGAAAAAGTCTCGTTCGCTGAACAATTCATCTGCTCTAGGAATAACCCACTCAAATTTATCATCAAGAAAACACTCCGTTTTGATCGCTAGGCATTTCCAGCCGTTCATCCTTAATTATGCCACAGACATTAACTTTGGCTTTTATGAAATAGCACATTTTGTATGGAAAATAACGATGCATAATTTTAAGGATAAAAAATTTATGACGTTCCTGACGAACTCTCCCATCGATTTTGTGTTTTTCTATACTACACTGGAAGCATAAAAATGTAACTTTTGCCATCCTCTAGCGGGACGAAACGGTGTCTCTAGGTTACTCAGGGAAAACTTGACATTGACATATTTATAATTTTTTCGTTTCTTCGAAAGCACCCGTTTTTTGGACAGATGGCGATAGACATTATTTTGGTTCCTTGAAATTTTCTACGATTTTTTTTTTCAATTATTAGTATAAAATTTTCTGTCAAACTTTCAACTACTGTTGGAAAGTGTGAATAAAGACGTCTCAGACACATACTTACACTTACATACTACTGGGCAAAAATGTTTCCCTCAATTTTCTCTACAATGATAGCAATATGACTCTAATGACAGCCCTCACTCTCAATTTGTCTTCCATATTGTTAAAAAACAAGAATTTTTACGATTTATGTAAAAAAAAACATTTAGGGCCCTAGCAGAAACTCGCTTTCAGTGCCTTATGTAGGTAAGGAGCCCTCATAGAAATCCCATATGAAAGCATAGTATGCCTTTGTGGGTGAATGTATTCAAGGTATTTGTAAGTGTTGTGTTCAATTTGCATCAGATTTTTTGTTGTACGGATCATGCATTTCTTCTTCCAAAACTGCTGATATCACAACAAAGACTCTTTTAAAAGGGAAATGTGACGCAAGTCCTTGTTCATTCTTTCAAAGCAACTGATACCAATTGGGGTGGCGTCGTAAGATGCGATACACAAAAAAAAAATGGAAATAGTTTTCAACGCATCACATAAAGACATAAAATTACTTATTTTCTCTTTTTCGTCTTTGATACCCGTAGTATGTTCGTACTGAAATCAAAAATTCTAAAATTTGAACAATAAAATCCACTGTGACCTTACATACGAGAATCGATTGATATTTTTTGGGAAATCAGGATAGTGTTGTATATGAGCTTGAACGAAGTATCTTCGAATTCCCTAGGAAGTGAAGCCTTTGTATCAATAAACAAGGTTTGCGAAAATTGCACAAATCCACGAATATAATTTCGAATTTTCCGATTCACACTTCATTTTCCAGTGAAATTAATTTCAATCAAAACTCTATAATAAATTAAATTTGTGCTCAAAATTGTACATTAGTTAATTTATTAAATATTTGCGACATCATTTCCCACGTGATTATGATAAGTTGATACACAATACACCTAACAGCCTACATGTTTATGAAATATTAGATGAAAATTTTCCAATATTGAATTCATTCGGTGTTTATAGCATAAACCAGATGACAGTGCTAAACATTTTAGTTAAAGTAGTAGCTGTTTCACTATGCGCTAAAACATTGTTTAAACAACTATTGTCAAGACTTACAAATATTTTAATTAAATTTTCGTTGGAAATATTCTGACGTACAGCAGATTCCAGTTATATAATTTTGAATAATTACAAAAACCCCTCCGCCACAACAACCGAGTCCTTGTATACTTTCCACAGAAAATTCGTTTTCTTGGAAAGAAAATTTCATTATTCTGGGTGACATGATTTGGTGGTAGAAATTTTCACAAATTATGTTAACAATTTTCTGTATTTATTTGTCGTAAGCACAATCTCTGTGATCTTGTTAATATAAACCATAACCGACGTCAGCGCTGAAATGTTAAATTATTATCAATTATGTAGGTTGGTTGTTTTGTTACAAATTTTCTTTAATAAACTTTGGCAAAGTGAAATTGGCATAACCACGCGTCGTAGGAGAAACAGAACACAATTATCTAGGTCAGTAGTTGTATGGCACATTTTTCTGTTTCGTATTGAGTAGCGGCAGTTAATGGACAGGAAGTATGTCTGTCTGACAGTTTACTTTGTGCTAGAAAGAATTCCATTTACTTCCATCAGTTCAAAGAAAATTCTATAAGGTAATATTGGCTCAAAAACGGTTTGTTTCGACTGAATCTTTGAATGGGCCACACAAAACACACCTGACGCAAACACGGCACTGCACGTAACCGGACGGACCATGAGTGAAATTTCGGATACGTCCAATTGTCGCGGCACTGTCCATCGTCGTCACCGGTCTGAAAGAAAGCGTCACGGTAATACCGTATAGCATTAATGTTTGCGTATTTCAATCTAAACTAGGCACTTTAGCGTTACATTCCCCCTAAAGGTTGTGCGCCGGCCAATTTTCTCGGCGGTGACCAGAAAATATCTTAAAGCATTGAGAAAAATTGACCGACGCACACCTTTAGATGGAATGTGATGCTTAAGTACCTAGCCGGTGTTGATTGAAATGTTGAAATACGTCTAAACATTTATATTGTACGGTACAACCGTGACACTTACTTTAGGTGGATAGATTCTATTATCTGTCCCTACCAAATTTTCTCTTACCTAGTCGCCTAGGTGCAGTCCCCACATTCAAACGTAATTTTGTTCCTAGAACTCATTATGTCCCCCAACCACACCGTCTAATTGACCTGCCACCGGTCCATGTGGCATTAAAGGCGAAGGCTTTTGAAACGATCCCTGGACTTCAAATTTCATCTCGGGCCATTTGAAAAAGGATGCTATCATTTACGAGCTCTTTGCGATGCCTAGGGACCGAATGAAACCGAAGACAGATTTCGTCAGGCTGTCATACCCAGCAGGTCCGAATGGCTGCAAGGTTGGCCAAGCTACCTATCAGATGAAGGAATTGTGAGCTTTACTGACGGCTCTAAGACTTCAGAAGGAACGGGAGCCTGAGTCGTTAGCGTAGAGATGGTACCTCCTAGGTGGGTACGCCGATGTCTTTCAGGCAGAAATTTTCGTGGCATACTAATGGAAGTGCAGGAATCCCAGCAGAGGCAAGTGGGGAAAATATTACAGTCTGTTCTGTCAATGAGGCGATGATTATACCGCTCATGTCGCCCGTCGTGACATCCAAGCTAGTAAAAAAGCTGAAGGAACCGAATAGGACTGAGAAATCAGGTCACGCTGGTCTGGATTCCCGGACACTCTGGTGTGAATAGAAACGAGAAAGTGGATGAGCTGGCGAAGAAGAAGTTACTGGAAGGAACCTCTTATACCCATTCCAAACTTGGACTGATAAATCCCAAACTGATGAATCTAAAAGCCACCGCGTTTCAGCGCCAGTGTTGGGGCCATGCATAGATGCTAGTGACACTTGAAGGAGTCGTTAGCAGGTGGACCAGCTCAGAAAGCTGTAGTGACCTCACCATTAATTAAACGAGAGAATTGATGACGCGTTTGTAAATTTTTTATATTTTTATATGAATCTGTATTGCTAATATGAAGTAGAAAAAATATTTACGGTTGATTTTTTTTGTGGTCAGGATCCTCTAGTTGATTCCGGAAGGCACCCCGGGGCCAAAAAAATTCCTTTGACAATGTTGAATGATGGAACGAGTACATCAATGTGCACTTCGTTCCGACTCGGCACCAGGTGGAGTACTTGAAAAGTATTATTAGCCTTATAGAAGGCACCCTGGTGCCGAAAGTCTGTTAAAGTCATTGTAACGGCAGTAAAGACTATTAAACGTCATATAAATTTCAATTCGGCACCAGGCTGCTGCCATCTATGTATGTATGCAGCAGTTGAGAAGAGTTGAGTAGGCAGCCTGTTGCCGAGTTGAAATTAATGCGACGTATAATATTCGTAACTGCGGTTTCTATGATATTAACAATTTTTTTGGCACCAGGCTGCGTTCTTTATGGTTACTTAAACGTTTCAAGCAGGCAGCCTGGTGCCAAGTTGGAACCTAGTGTTTAGTAATGTACTCGTTTTCCTAGTGCCGAAAATGCTGGAGTGTCATAGAAACGTTTTCGGCACTAGGCTGCCCAGCTTGAAATGCGGACCTCTGTTTGATGCAATTTTTCTCCATGAAAATGTTCTAAACGACGGTGAGATAAAGAGTTAAGGCAGTAGGCAAAGGACCGGTCTAGTGCCTGAACTCCTTATTTCATCGTACCTTAGAACATTTTCATGTAGTAAAATTGCAACAAACAGAGGCCTTTTCTAAGAGACACAACCATAGAAATTACACGTTTTGAAAAATTCAAATTTTTTCCCGCTCATATACGTATGCTTGTATGCTGTCAGTTTACCTCTATACCCTGTGTCAAATAAGATCCCTCAATGATGGCTATGAAGACATCATTTGTGATGGGGATCAAAAGTGTATGGAATTTGACGGGTACCCGTTGAATTTATTGTGATGTGTAAAAAAGTGGCGCTGTGTTCTATGTGAAACAATGAAATTCCATATATTTTTGATCCCCATCACAAACCATGTCTTTAAAGCCACCATTGAGGGATCTTATTGAACATAGGGTAGAAATATGGAATTTATCGTATTAGGTTGGTACCAATGTTATGGCTATAAGTGAGTTTTCGCGCGAATTATTTGATCGTATAAATTTGAAACTGAATGAAAAAAAACAAAGACCTTTTCAAGATATATCGCAGAACAATGTTTATCTTAAAATCACTTATTTTATCGAAATAAAATGAAAATCACCGAAGGCACCCGATCAATTATTTAAGGGAAAAGTTATTTTGCGCCAAGTGTATGAAAATTGAAGACTTCGGTAGAAAAACAAGATAAAGCAATTGAAAGTGAACCTGCTCCCATGTATAATATATGAGAGTACGTTCATTTTCAATTGCTTTATCTTCCTGGACGGAATATGAGAACGTCATAGAAATTTTCCATGGCATAATACATTCCCACACGATTCCTACTCGATTCTTCAGGGAATGTGTTCACTTATCCCTGACGGGTTGTTTTTCTCCCGAAGTCTTCAAATGTCTAAAACAATTCAATCCGGTACACGAGTCTACTTTTACTCTTACGATGTAATTTTAGACTTTCTTTTTATTTGTTCTCTTAATTTTTTAATGGTATAAGTTTCTCAAGTACCTCACAATTAGGAAAAATTAAAAAAAAACATGAAAATTTTGAAGTGAACCCCATGGCATACAAACGAAGATATTCTATACCCGCCTCTACACAGTTTAGTGTGTGTAAAATTTCCACTATACAAATATTTTTTCCCATTTCTTATTCATTCAAACGAATATTTTTCGCAAAAAAAACGCTCTTTAGTGAATTTCTATTCAAGAATATTATGTAGTCATTACAATATGAATAAAATGATCGGATAACAGTGTGGAAGCTGGAAAACTTCAACATTATGTTATATAATACGAAATTGTTTTTTTTTTCTACAGTTTATATTTTGTGTAGGTAGACAGGAATTTGGCAAACACAAACAATGTCAAAAAATGAATATATTTTCGGTTGAGATAAATCACATTTAAATAAAACAAATTGAATATATCTATGAGTGAAGTACCGATACACAGCTACGATACTTCTGTTTAAATGATAAATTATGTTACGGAAAAATATTTATATTTTTTTTTTATTTGGAGGGGGAAGGGGTGTGATGGCAAATGATTAATGTACCTTTCATGAGACCATAAATTTCATAGAACGCAAAAATTGCAAAAAGTATTCGCAGGGTAAAAAAAGATATAAAAATAAAATACAAATTGACGCGACGGTTGGGTGTATGCTGTCGTTATTTTCGCATCGTATGCAATTACAAATCATATTTAGTCAAAGAAAAATTAATTTATTTTATGAAAATCGATGAGCTTATATTTGGATCCAATCGAATTTTCATTATAACTACAATGTTTTCAACAAAATTTAAATTCGAAAACGCTCAAAGAAACAACAAAATCGAATTTTTAATAAAACTGCAATATTTACGATGAAACCATATGAAAATATATTTGCAATTAAAACAAAATCGAATACGAAAAAAAAATTGCGACAAATGCAACTCGCAATTGGGAAAATGCAAAATTTGCCATTTTGGAAAAAACATCGATTTATTTTGAAATTTTTTTTTTTTTTTGTATAATTTTTTGGAATTTATTTTATTTTATTTAACATTTTACAAAAATTTAGAAACACTTAAATACAAAAATAAAATATAGATTAATTCATCACGAAAACATATCACAGCATTCATAATCACTAAAGGTGTCGCGTATGCAAATGGAATTTCCTCTTTGGATTGCTATGGAAATCCGTTGTAGTAGATAATCCAAGGACCGGGGCTCCCCGGAATTTCTCGACATCAGCTTTCCAAGCGTTTTCAAAAAGGTCGTTCTTTCGGGTCCTGCTGAACCAAACGACTCGAAAGCCAGCGGAGTGAAAATATACTGCGCCTTCAACTCGACGTATTTATTGTGCTTGTCGCGTTCGGCTTTGTCAGCGGCTGATCCACTGCTCACAGCACTTCATTTCAAATAGGTTGGCGCGATCGTGTCCGCTACCGTTACGTCCCATAACAGCGATTTGCCGTGGCTCCACGGGTAACTTGTTAGGCCGTCGGGACGTTTACCATCTCGTCGAGATAGTCCGGGCGGCTCTGTTTTGTTTGGGAAACCTCCTGCACTGAGGGCTGCTGAGAAAATTTTGTTTATTTCCAAATGTCTGGAGTATTTCCCTTTTGACAGCCTGCATGATAGGGCATGATGACCGTTAGATTCTACAGCTTCGCCGCAGACACACAGATGAGCCTCGCATACTTTGTTTCCCAGTCTCAATGCCACAGCTATTCTGGCAGTGTCGTTGTCCAGAAGTAGGCCCAATTGAGGAGACGGGACCGCTTGCAGCCACTTCGAAGATGTTTTACTGGATGACGCAAGAAGTCTGGCTCGATCACTAGGACCACTGGAAGACAGGAGTTCGCCAAAAATTTGGTTGACTTTCAACGAATCCCACGCTGATTGGTTACTTTTTTGTACGAAAACAGCTGGAATCCATTCTGGTGGATACGACTCGATTAACGATGAGAAATGATAATCAAGTACGTTCAAATTGAGTTTCGCTAATATTCGATTCGATAAGTCCTGGGACTGATGAACGGATGAGAAGTAAGATGGATGTGCCAAATCCGTCAACTTTCTAATGCTCAATCCCGCTGACGATAACGGAAGCGATGCTTGGGTCCACGATCTATTGCTCAGCTCGTTATTTGTGATAGCTTCCAGTGTTGCACGGAAGAAATCGTCGATTTCTGACAGCTGGGGCATATATTTCAATGTCGGGCTCGATCGTAATAAATGTATAAAACGTGGCGAGGATAGTGAGCATCGGAGCAAATGCAGCGCCGGATGCACGTCCAGCGAAGTCAGGCGTTTACATAGCGTTTTGACCATTTCTTTACCGGCAGCCAGAGCAGATGGGATGGCTTCTTCTGTAATCGGCGCTCCGAGTAAATGGAACGATGCATTGTCCAGCACTCTAATTCCCGGTAGCATGTGATTCAGTTTGTTGAGTGTCTCGGTCCTTAAGTCGGGTGGAGTGTTGATGAAATACACTTCGCACTTTGTCGGGTTCAATGATAAACCGGATTCATCGGCGAACGATAGCACCTTGGCCACGTCTGTCAGAATCGTTTCCAATTTATCGCCAATTGTTCCGTCATCCATGAACCCAGCGTTCAAGTGAGACTGAAGAGAATGGGTTAGCTTTTTTATTGCCAGACAGAAGCCTATTGGGGCGCATGGATCTCCTTGCTGCGTGCCTCTCTTTGAATCGATTATAACGTCTCCGAAGAAGAGACTTGATGGGCATGCGTATGCTTGACGTAGCATGGGATACAGCGATGGCGCATTTTCTTTGACTTCGGTTAGAAGTAGTCTCCTGAATAATTCATTAAAAGCGTTTTTGAAGTCGAACTTTATGATCTCTGATGGCGTAGCGTGTTGAGCTCGACAAAACGTACGGACAGCATGAACGATCGCTTCTGCCCCGCCTTTAACGCCAACTCCATTTTGTATGGGTGTTAGGATTTGAGCTATGGAATCAACAATTGAAAACACCGCGATTTTTCCAGCTAATCTTCTCCACGCTAGCCCTATCGCTATTGGCCTGATGTCGCCATTATTTTTCGCCAAAGCAATTAAGGCTGCACCGAAAAAGGCTGGGCAGATCTTTTTGATTTTGAAATTTTTATTAAATCATTGAACAAGGAGAAGACAAATCTTTCATCGACTCGAAGAATTTTCTCTTAAACTTAATCAGTACCGTATCTAGACCGCTTTTCTAAGGGGGGCGCGCGCCCCAGATTTTTTATTTTTTTTTTTTTTTGCAATTCAATGAAGTGTAGGTAAATGGTTCGGCAATTGAAAAGGATAGAAGGTGTGAAGAGGGTGGCAATACAATGTATTCTTTTGCATGGTAAAAATGGATTTTCAATGAAATATTTTTCTCTGTGTAGAGAAACAAAGTTGGCTATTCACAGGTCAATGTTCCGGCCGACGATTCTGTATGGTAGTGAGAGTTGGGTTGACTGCGGATATCTCGTGCATGGCCTGGAGGTTTCTGATATGAGGAATATAGCGAAAGTTAATAGGAGGGAGCAGTGGGATAGTCAAATCAGGAACGACGACATTAGGGAGAATTTAGGAATTTCGTCAGTTGAAGAGGCGGCAAGGGCCAGTGGTCACCCCTGGTTCGGGCACGTTCAAAAGATGGGTAATAAAAGGCTACCTAAAAGGATTTTGATGCACAGGTCCCGAGTGTTAGGCCAAGGCGTAGACCAAGGAGAAGGTTTATAGATTCAATTAAATCAGATTTATAAGTGAGGGGACTTTCTGTGGGCGAACAAATCATGTCCTTGGCAGGCGATAAAAGAGGACGGAGGACGATAGTTCATTAAGATGATAACTAAGTCCGAAGCCGACGTGGAGGTTCCCTAGAGCCAATAAGTCAAAAAACCACGAAAATTATGGAAGAAGCTGGTTTTTAAGAAAAGTGAAAGTTCTACTCTGTCAAGAAAAATTTTGTTATTGCGTCGGAAGCTTTTCTTTGAATCAAGCGCCGCATGCAATTTTTTTTTAATGCAAGTAAGGTTTTCGTGCAAAACGCAACAGGCGAAAATTTTGAACCGTCTGTTCTCGTTCTTTAGGTAAATCGAAGAATTGTTTAATCGCCGCATCAGACAAGCGCCGCAGGCAAAAACTTTGGCGAAAGTTTGCAGGCCATTAACTAGTTTTTTTGCTAAATCAAGGTGTTTGAAATTTTGAAAATTTGGATCCGTTTTTCTTTTTTCCAGCCATAAGATGGGCCCCTAAAATGACCGCCCAGGCACCTTTTTAGGCACGGACCCGGAGGATTTACTCCCGTTACTCTACTTTAATCAGGTCTGCCTGAAAGGTAGTTTCAAAAGAAATGTTGAGATTGATGATGGGCAAAATCGGTCAAGAACTTTCGAAGTTACGATCGAATAAGTTGTCAAAACCTTGTTTTTTGAAGGTCGTAGAAACGTTTTTGCTTATATCTCCGACGAACGGGACTTGCTTTTCAAGGTTCAAGGCTTCCTCATGAATTTCATTAAATATAAAGAAATTTTGCTGTGTTTCAACAGTTTTCAAGAAAAAAGTATAAGCGCATCCTCTCCTTACGGGCAGATTTTCTTCCGAACATTAATATATATCAGAAGGGACGGAACAAACCTCAGGAGGGGCGGAGAAAATCTCAATGCTTATCTGTTGAACCGGAGTAGTTTTTAGAATTTTTTGTATTTTTGGTATTATTTTGCTTGAATGTAGAGTCTTATATTATGGATTTCATGATAATATTCATATTTGGATTTGCTTTGATTAGCGATTGCACGAAACATGAACGATTACGCATTCAATAGTTTGTTCCCCAACGTTGTTTTTAGTGAAATTTCATTTATACGAGTTGATTTTTGTGCACCATCATCATTCATTTTCTTTCCTTACATTTTTTGGACCCGTACGAAGTACAAAGGTCCTATACGTTTACTACAAACAATTTTATTGTAACATGGGGTAGGTCGACGTGGGAGTTGGGGGGATGCATCTATTATCGTCTAAATATGACGAATCAGCAATAAAAAAAATGTCCGTCCGTCCGTCTGTCCGTCTCCATTTTTTTTCCAAACGGCTCAACCGATCAGCCTAAACTTTTTTTTTCCCCTGAAAGGTACATGCCTCCCATGATTCAAGTTCGAAGATGAGCAAAATCAATGAAGTGGTTCCGGAGATATGGTCGAGGAAGTGACCAAAAACATGGTTTTTCGAGAGTCGGTGAAACTTTTTCGCAAATATCTCGGCAAGTAAAGCACGGAAATTGCTCAATTTGGTGTCGAATGAAAGCATTTGACACCAAAAAACTGGGGAATTTTTTTTTGTTGAATCGGGTCAGGGGTCTGGGCACTGTGAGCCATGGAATGGGCGAAAATAAATTTCTCTGCCCAAAATGGTAAGAGATATTTTTTTTTTCAGTATTTGCTTAAATACGCAATACAGAGATTTTCTTTCAAAGGCAAAGTTGTAGAGAATCAATTTTTAGCGAACACGTGTCTCAGGGTTTTGGGGAAATATGGCCCAATCCTGGTATATGGCCACTTCCATAATTGGGCAGGATGACCCAGATCTCCAGAACTATGAGAGTTAGAAAGTTGGTTCCAAAGGCGAAGTTGTAGAGAATTAAATATAAGCGAACAAGTGTTTCAGGGTTTTGGGGAAATATGGCCAAATCCTGGTATATAGCCACTTCCATAATTGGGCAGGATGACCCGGATCTCCAGAACTGTGAGAGTTAGGAAGTTAGTTCCAAACGCGAAGTTATAGAGAATTAAATTTAAGCGAACACGTGTTTCAGGGTTTTGGGCAGATATGGCCCAATCCTGGTATATGGCCACTTCCATAATTGGACAGGATGACCCAGATCTCCAGAAATATGAGAGTTAGAAATTTGAGAGTTAGAAAGTTGGTTCCAAAAGCGAAGTTATAGAGAATAAAATTTAAGCGAACACGTGTTTCAGGGTTTTGGGGAAATGTGACACAATCCTGGTATATGGCCACTTCCATAATTGGGCAGGATGACCCAGATCTCCAGAACTATGAGAGTTAGAAAGTTGGTTCAAAAGGCGAAGTTATAGAGAATTAAATTTAAGCGAACACGTGTTTCAGGGTTTTGGGGAAATGTGAAACAATCCTGGTATATGGCCACTTCCATAATTGGGCAGGATGACCCAGATCTCCAGAACTATGAGAGTTAGAAAGTTGGTTCCAAAGACAAAGTTGTAGAGAATAAAATTTTTGAGAACACGTGTTTCAGGGTTTTAGTGGAAAATGACTTAGTCCTTGGATATAAGCGTTTCTAGATTTGAATGGTCTGAGACGTACTTCGGTAGGGCGTTTGACATTACCTTGGGTAATTTCTATGGATCTTTGAAATTCTTACAGTTATAAAAGAACAGAAAACGTTGGATTGTTTGCTTATTTGTAAATTTAGGTACGTTCGAGTCACTTTGCCACATTTATTCTGTTTGTCACATTATTCTGATACGTACGTACGTTTTTTGTTTTGTTTCTTGAAATTCGATTTAGAATGCATAGTTCTTGCAAGTAGTCTTGAATCTAGCCGGCTGTTTTTTTTTTTTTTTTGACTAAATTAGATTTTATCCTTTGAATTACTGACTGTATACTGGAGCTACGCAAACATAACAGTATTTATATTTTATTTTCTTGCACTGAAATAAAAAAAAAACTAAAAAGTTCGAAATGAATGCAGGGCACAGCGAGGCATAAATTCGTGGGGGGAAAACTGTAGTTGGCGGTTGTGTGTGTAGTGTGTCAAGGTTACCAACAAAATGGCCGACGGTGGTATGGGAAAATTGATTTTTTTTTGTTGAAGATAGATGTTTCGCGTCAAAGGAAATTTTTTCGGTGAATTTTTTTTTTCGCCGGAGCGCTTCGCCAAAAATTTTTTTCGCTGAAAATTTTTTTGGCAGGAAAGTTTTTTCGCTGAAATATTTTTTCGCTGTTTAGTTTTTTTTTTAAATTTTTTCGCCGCATTTTTTCCCTTTAACATTTTTTCGCTGAAACTTTTTTTTCGCCGGAAAGATTCGCCGAAAATCTTTTGTATTGCTGAAAATTTTTTTTCGCCAAAATTTTTTCGCCCTGAAAAATTTTTTTTTCGCCAAAATTTTTTCGCTTGAAAATTTTTCGGTGAAAATTTTTTTTAGGGTGAAAATTTTTTCGGTTTGGGAAAATTTTATTTCGCCGGAACGTTTCTCTGAAAATTTTTTTCGCCGTAAATTTTTTTAGGTGAAAATTCTTTTTAGGTGAAAATTTTTTTTCGTCGAACCTTTTTTCGGTGAAAATTTTTTTCGCCCCGAAAGTTCGCCGAAAAATTCTTTTCGGTGACAAATTTGTTTTTCGAGTTGAAAATTTTTTTTCGTCGAAATTTTTCTGTCGGTGAAATTTTTTTCGCCGGAAAGTTTCGCCGAAATTTTTTTTCGGTGTGAAAATTTTTTTCGTTGAAAATTTTTTTTCGTTGAAAATTTTTTTCGGTGAAAATTTTGGCGATTGAAAACTTTTTTTTTTCGCCGAGAAAGTTTCGTCGGAAATTTTTTTCGCTGACAATTTTTTTCGGTGAAAATTGTTTTTCGGTTATGAAAACTTTTTTTCTCCGGAACTTTCGCGAAAATTGTTTGCGCTGAAAGGTTTGGCTGGGAAAATTTTTTCGCTGAAAATTTTTTTTGCCCGAAATTTTTTTTTGGCCGGATAGTTTTATCACGACGTTTGTAACCAAGGGGGGGGGATCACGGTCCTTAGATGGCGAATCAACAATAAAAAAAATGTCCGCCCGTCCGTTCGTCCGTCTTTAAAAACTTTTTTCCCTAAAAGGTAAACAAAATATCTTGCAATTCAAAGAGGCAATGCGGCATGCATCCTGGCAACATTAGGGAAAAGTAGAGTAGATGAAATTTATTTATTGTAATTTGTTGTTGAAAAGATCGTTTTTTTACTGGCTGCGCCATTGTGAGCAGTCTTTTTTTTCGCTTAAATAAAAACCTGTAAAACGTAAAAAAAAAAATATCTTTTATGGGATTGAATCTAGAGGCACTGTCAGGACCACCGAGTAAGGACCGTTTAAGTGGTTTTTGGTCTTTTGTACATAACTCGAGGAAATCTTTTCCGATTTTCCAATGTAAGAAAATTGTGGGAAGCTATTTATAAGTTTGGAAAGCATTTGGAAAGCGTAATTTTCCTACTTAAGGTGATATTAATTCTAGGTAGTCTTGTACTGAAAACTAAGTCAAGAACTTGACTTATAAAATCATCACTTGATGCAGTTTTCAAGTTAAGTTGATAGTAAAATGCAATGCACCTTTCGTGTGGCGGCATTTGGAATTTTTTTTATCGACTTCACTAAAATTTAAAAAAAATACAAAAGCCATTACTTACAGTTCGATTTCCTAAATTTTTAACTTTACAAACTAAATGCACAGTCTTTCCAACCAAACCCGTTATATTGGATGGAATGGTTGTATCAAAGTAAGGACCGGTACCAGGTGTTGGATATTCTTGCAGAAAATCCGTCAAGAAACGTCTAGAGCTGCCAAGTGAGGAGCCTGAAAAGAAAAGAAATCGTTACGAAAATTTTAAGATTGTTTTGTACAAATAAATCAAAAAACACATATACCAAAGAGCAGAAGATTTCTAAATTCGTGTCGCTTCTATAAATTTTAGATTTCTTGTTATCTTTGCGCCCCAAAGGCACAGGTACATGTTGCTGACTCACCCACCTCTCAGTATCAGGTCGAATTAGGGCCAATAAACCGAATATTTTTGGGCTTGCTAGATGGCTTGGGCTAGTTTAGGGCTAACGATTAAAACCGACCTAGAGTTTAGGGCTCATCAAAGACATAAGATATTTAAAT
>CM055405.1:22706678-22832198 GCA_029228625.1 Pseudolycoriella hygida | reverse complement strand
TTTTTCGCTGAAATTTTTTTTCGCTTAAAATTTTTTCGCTGAAAATTTTTTTTGCCCGAAATTTTTTTTTGGCCGGATAGTTTTATCACGACGTTTGTAACCAAGGGGGGGGGATCACGGTCCTTAGATGGCGAATCAACAATAAAAAAAATGTCCGCCCGTCCGTTCGTCCGTCTTTAAAAACTTTTTTCCCTAAAAGGTAAACAAAATATCTTGCAATTCAAAGAGGCAATGCGGCATGCATCCTGGCAACATTAGGGAAAAGTAGAGTAGATGAAATTTATTTATTGTAATTTGTTGTTGAAAAGATCGTTTTTTTACTGGCTGCGCCATTGTGAGCAGTCTTTTTTTTCGCTTAAATAAAAACCTGTAAAACGTAAAAAAAAAAATATCTTTTATGGGATTGAATCTAGAGGCACTGTCAGGACCACCGAGTAAGGACCGTTTAAGTGGTTTTTGGTCTTTTGTACATAACTCGAGGAAATCTTTTCCGATTTTCCAATGTAAGAAAATTGTGGGAAGCTATTTATAAGTTTGGAAAGCATTTGGAAAGCGTAATTTTCCTACTTAAGGTGATATTAATTCTAGGTAGTCTTGTACTGAAAACTAAGTCAAGAACTTGACTTATAAAATCATCACTTGATGCAGTTTTCAAGTTAAGTTGATAGTAAAATGCAATGCACCTTTCGTGTGGCGGCATTTGGAATTTTTTTTATCGACTTCACTAAAATTTAAAAAAAATACAAAAGCCATTACTTACAGTTCGATTTCCTAAATTTTTAACTTTACAAACTAAATGCACAGTCTTTCCAACCAAACCCGTTATATTGGATGGAATGGTTGTATCAAAGTAAGGACCGGTACCAGGTGTTGGATATTCTTGCAGAAAATCCGTCAAGAAACGTCTAGAGCTGCCAAGTGAGGAGCCTGAAAAGAAAAGAAATCGTTACGAAAATTTTAAGATTGTTTTGTACAAATAAATCAAAAAACACATATACCAAAGAGCAGAAGATTTCTAAATTCGTGTCGCTTCTATAAATTTTAGATTTCTTGTTATCTTTGCGCCCCAAAGGCACAGGTACATGTTGCTGACTCACCCACCTCTCAGTATCAGGTCGAATTAGGGCCAATAAACCGAATATTTTTGGGCTTGCTAGATGGCTTGGGCTAGTTTAGGGCTAACGATTAAAACCGACCTAGAGTTTAGGGCTCATCAAAGACATAAGATATTTAAATTTCGATCAAAAAATCATGTCGTTTGAGCTACAAAGGGTAAGCACAATGGGCCTAATGAACAATCTACAGAAGTTAAGGACAATGGGCCTAGGGAATAATCCACAAAGGGTAAGCACAATGGGCCAAAATAACAATCCACAAATGGTAAGCACAATGGGCCTAAAGAGGCCTACAAGCATGCATGGCTGCATAACCAGTAAGGTGCGACGTTTAATCATAATACTCAGCCCTAAGCTAGACCTAAGTCACTAGTTTCCTTATTGAACTAAAGGAACTGCTGCCATCGCTGAAAAAGCTTAAATGACAAGTGCCCTAAACTTGTAGCACGTTTTAATCGTGATCCCTAAACTAGCCCCAAATTTTGAGCCATTTAACAAGCCCAAAAATGTTCGATTTAATAGATAAACTATGAAATGGCATGTTTGACCCTTTAAATCCTTTAGGGCTTGCATTGCGTAGTAAACCTAAACTCAGCCCTGATTCGACCTGATACTGAGAGGTGGCGGTGTCAGCGACATACACCTCAATGACACACGTCTTCATTTACTAAAAACAACTTCTATCCTAAGCGCAACTTTGCTCCCTGTTTAAATATCATGCTTTTATACCACGCTCGCTGAAGTCCACAAATAAATTTTTCTTCGCTGACTCAATTCAAAATAATTTCTAATGTACGGAAATAATTACATTGTTCACGCAAAGGAGTTCTTACAAAAGTGGAAAAGTTGTTTTGCATTAAGTATGTCGACTGTAAAAATCGTTGATAACACTTGTCTCCCTTCGGCACGGCGGAATTATTTAGTTTAGTAGCCTTGACAGCGAGGTAAATTTGTGCAGAAAACATATGAAGAAACCTGTGTGTATCAGAAAAGATGTGGAAAACAGAGTTGATGTTACGAAAAGACTCGAACGTATTTAAGTGCATATTGCCTTAACTCTTAAGTGTTTGAAATTACGTCCACATTAAGTTGAAATATTGATAAATATTGAAAAACCCGTCCGAAGAAACGGTGTAAAAGAACCCCTCCGAAAGCACATAATTGATCTCCAAATAGACAAAAATGTTCGCCTCAATTTTCTCTACAACATAGCAAAAAACAATTTTTTTGTTAAGGGCCGACTTTAGGACCGACCTAGGGCCAAAAGGAAATGCCTCTGACACATACTTCTATAGACAAAAATGTTTCCTTCAATTTGCTCTGCAATATGACAAAAAAATGTTTTTTTGGTTAGGGCCGAACTCGAGTTATCTTGTTGACGGACTGACAGACAGACATTTTTGTTATTGCTGATTCGTCATCTAAGGACCATGATCGGTGCTTCCCCCCTACTCCCGGGTCGAAATTCGACTGGTTACAAACGTTCTTTGTACGGGTCTAATCAGCGCCTCTGACTATTCTTCGATGACGGATGAAATGAAATCAAAGCTGTCGATCAAATAATATCAATAGGTTGACAGCTTATGCATTATGCCATGAAAATCTTCATATTTTGACATAAGCCGCTGACGCAGTAAAGGCGCGGATAACAGAAAATCGTGTGTCTTACTCATCGGCGTGTCTCAACGCTGAGCTCTTTTTCCAAATAAAGATTTTGTTTAAGCTTTTACAATGTAAATCTTACACCCATATATTGAAATGACAAGAGGAAAGTTCGTTTCACACTCAATTAATTTGAAAATGTATGCAAATAGACAAACCTGGGTACCGAAAAGCACACAATACCATTTTTAAACAAAACATTTTAAAAATATGCATACGAAAAAAAGTGAAAAATAAAAACAGCAGACGAATGTTATGTAAACGAAAATAAAAGATCCTTTTGTGTATAAATGTGCTCTAATAAAATACCATCAGTGAAGAGCAAAAGATTATTAATAACTCATGACATGACACTAAGTACATAAATTCTAGCCCTAATGGGACAATGAATTTGCATATTTTAGCAGAGTGAAATTTACGAGAATTATTTTTTCCCCGCATTTTCTTTCTTTGGGGGTTTCTGTGAAAAAAGAATTGTGTAAGAGCATAATATCAGCACATCGTCAGCCAAATTTCGATGGTTAAAAAATCTCCGTTAAGGAGCGTATTTTTTTCCCAACAAATCCATATTTCTGTGGCACTGAATTTTGAAAAGGATGTGCTGAATATAATGGGATAATGATGGTTAAGGATGGTATTTTTAAGCAAATATTGTCGAATGATAATATTTCCATATCGTTTCCTCTGAGAGGATAATAATAGCTTGTAATTGACCAAGTAAAATAAAATACATATTCAAATTTGCAAACTTAAGAAACTTATAAAACGATGAAACTGAAGCATTCATGCCTTAAGTTTGTTGTTTCGAAACAATAATGGTAACGTTAAGTTATGCTGACTAAGGTTACATGTTAAATAACATAACTCAATTGCATACATTGTTCGGGAAATCTGTTCGGCAAGTTTTGTTTTTGTTTCACTACCTTCAGCATCAAACTTTCTGGGAAACTATTAAATCAACCGCAACACAATTTCACAATGTATTATAATAAATTCAAATTTAATTCACGTTGTGGTTATACAATTTTGTCGGAGAAGATTATTATTTAGAGCCATAGGGCGACGTCAGCTTATGTCAACGTATACCAAATTTTATGATCATCGATTATGAATCAGACCCGCAAAAAAGATTTGCCCGTCCATCCGTCAACACAATGATTCGTACGTTCGATTTTCATTTTAATGAGTTGAAATTAAAGAGAAACAAATTTCGGAAGAAAATTTTTTTAGTTTAGCCTCTACTCGGACCAAGCTAAGACCGGAAAAATGAGCGTCATGTAAATTCTACCAGATTTTCTTGATTCTTCTAATACATAAAGGGTTTAGCAGTATTCAGAAAAAAGTGCCGAATCTTGTTCCACGGTACTCAGGTGGGGACAAAAGTCTGCCCTAAGCCACAGAATTTTAACTTCTCAATGTTACCTTGCTTGTTCAGCTCCAAGCATTGAGATCTTTATGTAGCAAACCTAGAAAGGTGTTCCACTAAGGTAGTTTTTTTGGGGGTAGGTCGGGAATTCAGTTAATTTATTAATTTAATTAAACATTGAAACGTATAAATTCATTCATATATGCGAACACGTTGGTTAGAGCGGTACAGATATATAGTGTACTAGCTTGGTTACCCGGGCTTCGCCCGGGATATGGTTTCAGTAATTTATGAAAATTGGTTACCAGTAAACATGTTTTTGATTTCAAACCTTTACCTCTACAATCAGTTCTTTGTTACATAAAATACTTTAGTATCCTACTTTGAGCTCTGACCCGGCAAAAAGTTGAAAATGTGCTTCGTATCATGCGTACATGCGTATTAGGGGTGGTCGAAATCGCGGAATGGACCTATCCACAAAAAATTCTAGTCACCCCAGGATGTCGAAAAGAACGTTAGAAAAATTAGCTGTGAGTAAATTTATTCAGCGTAAAATCGAAGTCTGTAAATATGCGAGTAGCGGTACATTGTCACACTCTCGAGGTTGCCAAAGATCGATTTTAAAATTTTTTTCAGTAAGATTTAGTCCTATGCGAATCTTTAGGGTCTACTCTGGTATAGAAAAATGAAAGATAGTGGAAAAGTTTGGTTTTTTGATTTTTGGCTGGAGGTCAAAGTTCCCAATTGTGACTATCCGAAGAAATTATTTAACTTCAAATTTTCAAAAAAGGTACCAATACTGAATGGAACTGTGAGTATGATAGCTTGTTAGAAAGCTATTTTCATGTAGAATTTAAAAAAAAATAATTGGTCGAAAAGGTTTGCAATCATTGACTCCAGGTGTGATAATATGATGTACTGTAATTTTCTATGAAAATTTGAAATTTAAGAAAACTTCAAATAATTAATTATTTGGCCATCGGCCTCGCCATCAACCAACCGTTCCACCGACCTTGGGCCTCGGTTGAGCTGAGTGACTTATTGTACAGAGAGACGTTCCAAGGTGTAGTGAGGTGCACCAAGGTGCAGTGAGGTGCACCAAGGTGCAGTGAGGTGCAACAAGGTGTAGTGAGGTGCAACAAGGTGTAGTGAAGTCCACCAAGGTTCACCAAGTTGCAATGAGGTGCACCAAGGGGCAGTGAGGTGCACCAAGGTGTAGTGAGGTGCACCAAGGTGTAGTGAAGTCCACCAAGGTTCACCAAGGTGCAATGAGGTGCACCAGTTGCAGTAAGGTGCACCAAGGTGTAGTGAGGTGCACCAAGGTGTAGTGAAGTCCACCAAGGTTCACCAAGGTGCAATGAGGTGCACCAAGGTGCAGTAAGGTGCACCAAGGTGTAGTGAGGTGCACCAAGGTGCAGTGAGGTGCACCAAGGGGCAGTGAGGTGCACCAAGGTGTAGTGAGGTGCACCAAGGTGTAGTGAGGTGCACCAAGGTGCAGTGAGGTGCACCAAGGTGTAGTGAAGTCCACCAAGGTTCAGCAAGTTGCAATGAGGTGCACCAAGGGTCAGTGAGGTGCACCAGGGTGTAGTGAGGTGTATCAAGGTGCAATGAGGTGCACCAAGGTGGAGTAAGGTGCAACAAGGTGTACCAAGGTGCAGTGAGGTGCACCAAGGTGTAGTGAGGTGCACCAAGGTGTAGTGAGGTGCACCAAGGTGTAGTGAGTTGCACCAAGGTGTAGTGAGGTTCACCAAGGTGCAGTGAGGTGCAGTAAGGTGCACCAAGGTGTAGTGAGGTGCACCAAGGTGCGGTGAGGTGCAGTGTATTTTGGGTTTTACATTATAGATATCTTTATTACTGCTCTAACCAACGTGTTCACATATATGAATGAATTTACGCTTCGCGCCGCTATTAACTATTAACTATAGTAAATTGCAATTTCAGCAAAGACAGTGTTTCCGACTGTTGAAATATATTGGTGTCGGTAACACATCGTTATTGTGACAGATGAGTTAGGTAGTTGCGTTTATTGCGTTCTTTAAAGAACTTCAGTATGTTATGTTTTTGAGTTTTTATTGTCCAAGTTCGGTCTCTATTAGGCTGTATTTCCCGTAGTGTTTCATTCTTTGTCCTGATAGAGCTGGACACGATGTCATGAGGTGACTTGGGGCTTCATCCTTCTCGCCGCACCTTCTACAATTTGTCATTTCGACGATACCCATTTTGTGCATGTGACTATTGAGTGTGCAGGACCAATCAGCAATCTTACATCCGTTCTGGGTTTGCTTAGTATGTATTTAGAATTACATTTACTTCTGTCCTGGGAGGGTCCAGGTAGCTCAGATGGTAGAGCGTTGGACTCACTGCCTATGGGTCCCGGGTTCGATCCCCGGGGGGAACAAGCTCATATGGTTTTTCCTAATCATGGATGATTAGTCTCTGCTATTAGTAACATCTAATTCTCTATTGACTCTGTAACAGTTGCACAAACTAAATGAAGTTTGAATGCTCATTTGATATAATCAAACAATTGCACTCACAAAGTGCGACATCTACATTCGAATAGTCTTACAACAACGAAAAGAAAATTCTCTCTACAACAGTGGGTATGCACAACAGGCCCATTGGAGGCTTAGGTGCTTAGGAAGGTTCGCTTTCCTTACCCACATTATCCTATCCTATCCTACTTCTGTCCTTAATAATTTTTCTGCTGTGCTTGCAATTATGCAAGCTATTCCAGACTGTGTCGTGTTTGGTTCTAAAGAATTCTCTGATCGTTTCCCTTTGGGTTAAGTAGGATAGCCCAACAGAGGGAGAATGAGACATTGCCGCCTGATTTTGCGAGCTGATCTGCCGCCTCGTTACCCACGATACCGCTGTCGCCTGGAACCCTTTTTTTCCAACTTTACATTATTTCTTTCTGCTAAGCCGTTTAGTTGCTGTAAATAATTCTACAGTTAGCCTGGAAGTGAAGCAATGTGCTTTTAGAAAATTTAGGCATTCTTGACTGTAGAAGACTATGTTTTCGTCATTAATTTCTTTCATAATATCACAAATTTCGGATTGTAGGGTCGTCGCATATCCGTCTAGAGAAGCGATATCGCTAATATTCGAGACAGAAGAGTATACACCCGTACCTACTCCCATACCTCCCTAGTTGGATTTTCAATCTTGAATTTTTTCTTAAAAAAATATTGAGGGCTGCATTTGTCAGTGGGCATTAGCAATCTAGGTATATTTTCTGAGCTTTCGAGCAGAATCTTGGCGTGGCCATGCCAAACCAACAACCAACATTGTTCAGTCTCAATGCTGTGGCTAACGCTTCTTGTTCTCCATAGAGGTCCAACGGAAGAATATCAGTGATTGTTTCAAGTGCTCTCGTATGAGTTGACCTCATGACCCCAGTGACAATGAGGATCATTCTCTGTACGTGTTCTATTTCTGATATTATCTTTTTTGTTTTGATTCTGTGATTCCATAGATGGCATCCATAAAAAAGGATTGGCCTAATTATCGCAGCAAAGAACAACTTCTTGGCTTCAAGCCCCAAGTCTTGCCAATATGGCTGCTCTTTGTGACACATGAGCAATCGTAACAACAAGTTGCTAACGCCATCTGTTAGAAATAGCACACAAGAGTTTCGTGTATCGTAATTTTGAAAAAAAATTGAATTTCGATATCAAAACGTGGGCAATGCACAACAGGACCTTTAGAGGCGCTTACACCAAGCAACCAAACAACCCTATAATGTGGTCTCAGTCCGCAAAATGTAAGTGAAATCGGGCTCATGTAATCTCCATATTTTTCTGTAAATTTTTTGAGGTAAATTGTTCTGGGTAAAAAGTATAATTGTTTTTCCAGAGGAAAATATCTCTTAGGTGGGAAATAATTTCGGAGTGACTATTGCCCACGCGGGCGATTAGCCAGCCCTATGGGGGTGAGACTATCCGCCCGCACGGATGATTAGCCAACCCTATGGGGGAGAGACTATTCGCCCGCGAATTATTACCTATTATAAAAACTCAATGTGTGTCAGTGGGTAACGATTTTACCATCGAAAACCAAAAAAAAAAGTACTTTTTTATATGTTGTTGGTCATGGTCTGAAACGTCGAGAAAACTTGGTCCGGTGTGTGATATTGTTCTGAAATACGGGAGTTTTGGGTCAAAAATGGGTCAAAATTGGAAATGTTCCAAAAGTTACTTACGGGCCAGTTGCAGAGTTTTGGTCGGTTTCCCCGACAAAAGTCTTAGAGTTTTGGATTGCCAACAACTTTGTAAAAGAAAATTTTTTCATCTGACTTCATCCGAATGAGCTAGAAGCGAAAGCAGCTAAAATTTCGGCGGTTGCTCACTTTTTTGTTAGGAAACTTTGACTGTTAGACAAAGTAGATTTGATTTTTGACCGTCAATAGTTAGCGGAGGTCCAGGGCAAAAAAACTGGTTAACAATGTTGGTCGAAAAAATTCCATACTTCTAAGATATAGGGCAATTTTTGACGATTCAGCGCAGAACGGGAGCACTTCTTCAGCTAAATCTCAGTCAGTAGTGGTCGTAATGGGGGCAGTGAGGTGTCAAATGGAAGGTATAATTACCTAACGAAGAAAATGACAACTGACTTGGGAAAATCGGTTGCGTGGTTCAGCAGCGAGACTCAGTCAAAGTGGTCAAAAAAAGCTACGTTGCCCGAAAATTTGAGTTTTTTCAATAGGAAATTTCGAAAAAAAACATCAAAAGCCTTTACTGCTAAAAAGAATGCGTTGCTAACACTCCCCTATCCAATCTAATGGCGCTGCCAGCGGGTGAGAGTGCCGAAGGCACTCGCCGAGAGTGCGGTAGATCGCTTGCGGTCGGACCGCACGAAGATTTTCGAAAATTTTTTATCAATTTGGCAGTCGTCAGGGCTATAATTCTCCGAGTGATTATTTAGAAAAAGGTGTTTACTCCGGGCGATAATATACGTGGCCGACCAACAATCATCCTAGGGGTAGGCCAAGGAGAAGGTTTATAGATTCAATTAAATCAGATTTAGAAGTTCACTGAGTGAACAAACCATCTCCTTGGCAGGGGATAGGAGGGTATGGAGGAGGGTGGTCCAAGATCACCCGGTTGTGGCGTAAAGACCCCACACCAAAAGGTATAGACGGTCTATAAATTTTGATGATGATGATGACCAACAATCATTATTTCAAAAGCCTTCACTGCTAAGAAAAAGAAGTTGCTAACACTCCCCTATCCAATCTAATGGCGCTGCCAGCGGAGGTGAGTGTAATCAATTTCTCATTCGTCCGGGTGATAATTCCCAAAATTTTTACTCCGGACGATAATTCCCCGATGGATAATATACGTGGTCGAACAACAACCATTATCTCAAAAGTTCCTACTGCTAAAAAGAAGACGTTGCTAACACTCCCCTATCCAATGTATATTAGTGGGAATGAACGATTCGAGCTCTTCAAAATTAGTTTGTTGATTATTTAAGTCAGTCATGTGGGGACAGGCTAAAGTTATCATTTTCGCGGGCGGATAGCCAGTCCCAATAGAGCTGGCTAATCGCCCGCGCGGGCGGATAATCTCTCTCCCATATGGCTGACTAATCGTCCGCGCGGGCGGATAGTCTCTCTCCCATAGGGCTGACTAATCGCCCGCGCGGGCGGATAGTCTCTCCCCCACAGGGCTGGCTAATCGCCCTCTCTCCCATAGGGCTGACTTCGCGCGGGCGAATAGCATCAGTCAAATAATTTCCCGTAGTAATGTGCTGTCCTTTTACAGGTGAACTAACCTGAATAGAGCTTTCCAAAAATTTTAAAACGAAACGGATGTTCACTGACAGTGGGCCCGTATCTGTTAAACCTTCATTTCAGCGGCATGATGTAATTGAGTACTTGTAATGCATGAGTCTTCACATTTTCCATTATGACTCAAAAAGCACCAATTCCTTTTTCCATTTTCACTGAACTTCGTAGTCCTTTAAAATATTCATTTACAAATGAATAATAAGTTTTCCTATTCTCGTTGAACGTTAGTTCAATAACTGATGAAAAGTTTTGGGTCGTTAAACCAATAATATGCATAAATTAATACTTAGTTGCTAACTATGTTTGTAAAAGGGAATTTGTGATGTTCTAAGAGCTCTTCGAGTGTTTTCTGTTGAATGATTTAAAATGAAAACCTCGAGCATAAGTTCGTTAAATATTTAATGAAGTATCTCAATACGCAAACGACGAGGTTTCGTACATCGTAAAGTAAAATATTTGATTCGAGAAAACATATCTACAGCTCAATCTTTTTTGCAGCAAACAAAATACAGTCCATAAAAGGTTTTCATGTCTCATTAACACAGCAGTCAACACCATCTTATTCTCGAATTTTATATGCCATTTAGCTTTTGTGTCTGTCCTACAATAATTATTTATGGTTTTCTCTAGAGAAATGGCTAAGATAAAATCCGGCTTCCTTTTATATTCAATCTCTCGACCCCATTCCACCCACATATGTTCATTATACAATATGGTCGTCACAAAAAGATTATGTGCTCTGATGATGGTGTGTTCATTCAGTCGTCCAAACATTACACACAACTTCTAAAAATAAAATATTTATAATGTAAATATCTGTCACATCAGGATATAAGAACACTGCCAGAGTAGTCCCGAACTGTTATTTCCATTGTTCCACATTCGTGTTATAAACACAACCGAACAAACCAGACTCATCATCATTATATTGTAACCCAAAAATGACATCCGAATGAAAGCATATGGATGCATGTGTCGTACCATTCTTTGTTAAAACACTCAACCGGAAATGATGGCAGTATTTGACGTATTATAATTTTATTTAACGAGTTTCTATGCGACGGTTGAGAAACAAAAGGAAATTTATTTCGCTTTTTTAGCGCTGGAAATCAGTCGTCGACGAGGAATGCAATCAATAAGCGGTATATGAAGCAGACAAAGAATTTTTTAATAACTTCAAACGTTTTTTAATGATAATTTGAAAAACAATAAAATCGCTAACAGCGTACGCAGTTGCTATAAATTTCAATTGTATAAACTAAATATCGTCTAATTCAAGTTGTAGAAACTCAAACATCGATTTATCTCGCAATATCGTTTCAAGCACATAAATGTGTTGTAACGAATTCATTGCATTGAATTCCGGGTACACATTGAAGCCTTTTAAACCCAAACTTACCATTATTTCTACATCTGGGGGGCACGAGTATAACTCAAATCTATTATAAAGTAAATCATTCTCGAAACATGTGGTGGAAACCTTAGGGAGCAAAGGATAATACAAAAAAAATAACCGTTTGCTTGGTTGTAGTAACACCCTGAATGAATATACCTACGTGAAGATAAAAAGTCGGTTGAAAGTGATGAAGCAGCAGCATTAGATCTATAAATGTGCTGTAGAATGAACGACCGACCAAACGTGAACGCCGTGGAAAAAACGTCGGTGGCGGCTACAGTCATCGAAATCTCTATCAACTGACGAAAATTATGCTTTCAGCGGCGCTGCGGATATTAATTTGAATTAAACTTCGATTTTTTTTTTAATTTTTAAACGCAGACTTTGAGAGAATACTCGTGAATCGCAGGCGGATCAGGGCATAATCACGATATTTGTGCGACATCGGCTTATATTAAAGCTTACAAAATTTCATTGCGAAGTGCAATCCACACCATTTTTCATCGCTTGACAGATTATGAAATTCGTCTGTATTTTGTATACTTTGGCATAAGCCTACCGACGTCGTACTAATAGCGTGGATTGACGTATTTAGTGCGACGTCGGCTTCTGTCAAAATATACTCGTCATGAAATGAGTCATTACAAATTTTCAAGACGAAATATATGACGTTAGAAGCCGACGTCACACTAAATACGTCAATTCACGCAGCTTACGTGCAGCTTCAGCTTATGTCAAAATATACAAAATTTCATGACGAATTTCATCATATGTCACGTGCGAAAAATGATTTGTTTGTCAGCTTCATCATGAAATTTCGTATACTTTGACATAAGCCGATGCCGCGTCGCACCTAAAGTGTGTATAGCTACGTTACGCTCATAAAAGAAATATACGCTTGGGTAAAACTTAGCGTGAGTACATGTGTTTTCTAACTACACCACACTTTCCACGGTAGCAGAAAGTTGTACTTAAGGCACGAATTCTCGCATCTCAAGCCAGAGCCCATGAGAAATTTGTAAGTTTAAGTTTTCATTCCCGACTGAACCGAAAGAAATCGTCAGCGACGCTCATATCTGCTACCGACGGACGTTACAAAACGAGAAAGCTATATTTAGCTAACACACCATTTAGTGGTTATTTTTGCTATTTGTGTGCGGTACATACAACTGTTTTATTTTGAGCAAAAATCTCCAAGTATAAAAAAGTAAATTGAAGGATTAACCTCATTGGTTTGCACAAACAATTTCTTCGTTAGGTATACGGGAAAATCGAATTGAAACAACTTCAAAATCGATTAAGAAATTTATTGATAAAATGATGTGGGAGACTTCAATTGTTCTGTAGAGAATTAACCCCAATTCGAAGTATAGATGATTTTGTTTCGCGGTCGCGTACAACTTGAAGCATTCACATGTTTTAACAACTCTCAGACTTCTTTCAACCTCCAATATTTCCGTCCAAGGTTTGCCGAAATTCATACAAAGGTTATGCCTTCACTTTATCGTAAACTAATTGCACGTAATCTTCAGGCAGCTAATACATTTTTGAAAGACTTTTGCGAAGTCTTCATAATTGCCTCTTCAACCTCAAGAAGACGAGTGTGTTTCACTCTGCGAATTTCCATCTGTTTTACATCTTTTTCCATCTATTTCCATCTTCCATCCATCTGTTTACATCGTTGATCCATTCGTTTCCATCTTGGATTCATATGTTATCCATCTTCGTTCCATCGTTAATACATAAAAGAGGGTTGAAGGTGAAAAGATGGAACGAAGATGAAAAAAATAGAAAAGATGGAAATAGATGTAAAAAGATTCAAAATTTCCGTACGTATGTCCATCTATTTTATATCTTTTTCCATTATTATCTTTCCTGTCATTCATTTATGTCCGTCAAGTTTCCTGTCTCAATAAAGACATCCGTTTCGGCCCGCTAGTCTCGATGATCACCAAAGCTCGTCTCTCTAATTCCCGAACGATTTATAGAACGAAACAAACTCTTCAGATTCAATCATTTTTCGGCCCGTTTCAGTGATTATCGAGACTTGCGGTCCGAAACGGCAGTCTTTTGGAATTTGAGACAGGAAACTTGACGGACATGACTGAATGACTGGATAGATAATTTAATGGAAAAAGATGGAAATACGTCCTGAAATTTACAATCTTTTTGCATCTACCTTCCATGTGTTTCTATCTTTTTCCATCTTCGTTCAATCTTTTTACCTTCAACCCTCTTTTATGATTAAAGATCGAACGAAGATGGATATAGATGGAAACATATGGATACAAGGCGGTAACGAGTTTATGTAAACAGATGGATCGAAGATGGAGATAGATGGATCGAAGATGGAAATAGACGGATCGAAGATGGAAATAGATGGATCGAAGATGGAAAGAGATGGATCGAAGATGGAAAGAGATGGATCGAAGGTGGAAATAGATGGATCGAAGATGGAAATAGATGGATCGAAGATGGAAATAGATGGAGAAAGGTGTAAAACAGATGGAAATCAGCACTGAAAAATTTGGCATTACAAAATTTAGCAGAGTGAAATACACTCAAGAAAACGCAGTTGTAATATCGAAATCTGCAAGAAATTTCCTTTCATAAATATTTTGCGAAAGTATCGCATTCATAGTTTGTATGGTTTGAAACGAAGGAAGGGATTGGGCTAATACTCGTATAAGTTCAAAAGTGGCCATTTACCATAAATGCCATTATGGTAATGACATTTTGTCGCACATAAATATGAATTCTATAACAAATTACCACTGCATGAATGAGCATTTGCCATTCGGTCTGCTGAATGACGGAACGTTCGCTTTTTAGAAAATTGCGGCAAATATTTTGTTTTCTATAAAACCCCAAATATTGTTTGTGTACAGAAATAGAAAAATAAATTCCATTTTTCGGCCGGGAAAATGTTTCAGTTTGATTGATGATACACACAATAAAATACAGTTTTCAATGTAAATACAATTTGCATACACTTTTTCTGATGTGGGGTTTTCAACGTAATTCGCTCTGTTATACTCGTTTTGTCAGAGTTGAGAAGGACCGCCAAAATTTATTGAAAATTCTTCTGACGAAACTCAAATTTTAAATGCGGTAAAGAATTCGACGTCACCTAGAAAGAAAACGCCCGGAATTCCATGTGTCGTTAAAACTTTGAATCGAATTAAAAAAGAAATCCTAACATAAGTTAATCATTCAATTACACTGCTGCATCTAACTTTTTCCGAGTATTTATTTTCACTTTGAACGTGTGCTTAACACAATGCAAGTAACATGAGTTGTGTTTCTAGAAACAAACATTAAATTATCATTAATTTAAGCTCGTTTGTGTAACAAGCGAATAACAAGTAACTAAATACAATTACTCTAAGGGAAACAAAAACTCGACAAATGAAATGAAATGACATAGTTAGACGTTACCTTTTTATACAAATTAAACATTCCATCTCAATTACCATCCAAAAATTTCCCTAATTATTTTTCAGTTGAATCAAATCAGTTTATCAAATTTTACAGCTTTTAATGTTCAGAAAACAATTGAATTGAGGGAAAATTTTGGACACCACAAAAAAATGTTTTTGTGAAATCACAACGCTTTCTTGGCTTATCACAAATTTTCTTGGAATATGCAACAGATATACAAGAGTTGTGGTGAATATAGACAGTGGTGAGTATAAGTGAGTTGTGATATCACAACAGAGTTTTTCGTCTATTCAAAATATATGAAAATCTCAAGTGATATCACAACTTTTGTGCGTATTAAAAAATTGTGCGCTGTTGGTATATCGAAACTGTAACTTTTATGTACTCGCCACTCTCAAATTTTATACTCACCAGTTTCAAAGTTTATATTCATCACTCCTGCATTTTCTTATTATAACACAACTTATCGCAACGCTTTTTCTGTGGTATAAAAATTTATCAGAACATCTTGTGATGTGCTGACTTATCTGACAATCTGAAAGTTTTGTACACGAAAACGCTAAATATTGAGCAGCTAACGTGGTTGAAAGTCATCATTTTTTAATCGAAGGGATCAATGGGAGGATGAGAATATTATATGAGAGTTACGGTGATATCAAGAAAAAATTTCGTCATTGTCAAAGTATGGGTGATAAAGGGTTTCCAAAGAGGATCTTGAATGCACAAGTTCCGGGTAGACCAAGAAAAATTTTATGAATTTCGTTACATCAGTTTTAGGAGTTATACTCAGAGAAATCTCATGTTTTGCGCAACTATATCGAGGCCGACCAAGGACAATTTCCCCTTCGTATTTAGAGTCTTCATAACATGTAACCATAGCAACCATGGCTCCGCTGATTTTTTCTAAGTTCTTTTTTCTTTGTGACATCAGAAATTTCATCATCATTTGACATTTCGACACCATCTAAAATACAAAGAAAAATTTCTTCATATGACAATTTGTTTCGTCAGATTTATAGTCTATGTCTGCCGTCATAAGGAAAAATAACTTGGAGAAAATCAACGAAGACTTTCAACGAAATTACTATAAAAAAATAAAATTAGCGACAAAATTGAACAAAAGATTCTCGGCGATTGTTTTGTTAAATTTAATTTTGTCGCTAATTTGACTTTTTTCGGCGAGATTCGTTGAAAATCTTCGTTGATTTGCTCTAAGTTTTGTTTTTTTACGACGATAGATGTGGAGAACATCATGTCTCTGCACGTAGGCCTGAGTTCATTTTATTTTATCATGGACGCGCGGTAGCGATGCGCCCGTGACGCAAGTCCCCATACGACCAAAAAAACCAGAAATTTTTTAGTTAGTTAGTTAGTTCCAGAGCCATTTGTATGAAAACCGAAACTTTTCTTGAAATTTTGCAGGGACCTTCGGGTAGGCATTCTACGCCATATAAGATTTTAAAAAAGGGGGGTACCGGCCTCGTTTGGGCGCCAGGGCTTTTAGAAGGCGCCATATAAAGCCCATATAAAAGAATGTTCTATATGTGTGTGTAAGGATGTTAGGATGGAAATAGATGTTTGGTGTCAAAGGAAAAGTTGATGGGTTGGGTGTGTAGTGTGTGTCAGGGTGACCAACAAAATGGTCGACGGTGGTATGGGACGGGCATTGGGGGAAAATTAATTTTTTTTTTTGAGTTGGAGATAGATGTTTGGCGTCAAAGGAAAAGTTGTTGGGTTGGGTGTGTAATCTGTCGGGGTGACCAACAAAATGGCCGATGGTGGTATGGAACGGAAGGGGGAAAATTGATTTTTTTTTATTTTTTTTTTTTTTTGAAGGCAGATGTTTCTTGTAAAAGGACAATTTTTCGCTGGAAATTTTTTTTGCCGAAACTTTTTCGTCGAATTTTTTTTCGCCGGAATTTTTTTCCACGTAATTTTCGCTGAAATTTTTTTCGGTGAAAATTTTTTCGCCGAAATTTTTTTCGCCGGAAATTTTTTCGCCTGAATTTTTTTCGCTGAAATTTTTTTTGCTCAAAACTTTTTTCCTGGAAATTTTTTTTGCTCAAAACTTTTTTCGGCGGAAATTTTTTTCAAGCGGAAAATTTGTTTCGCAAATTGTTTTTTCGCGGAAATTTTTGTTTTTTTTTCGCCAAATTTTTTTCGCAAAATTTTTTTCGCCGAAGCCTGTTTTTTCGCCGGAAATTTTTTTCCCACGTAATTTTCGCCGGATTTTTTTTTCGCCGGAAATTTTTTTTTTTTTCGCCGAAATTTTTTTACCAAAATTTTTTTCGCCGTAAATTTTTTCTCCGGAATTTTTTTTCGCCTGCAATTTTTTTCCGACACACTTTTTTTTCGCCGGAAATTTTTTTCTCCAAAATTTGTTTCCTCTTTTCTTCCAAAACTACTGATATCACAACAAAAAGCATTTTTAAAAGGGAAACGTGACGCAAGACCTCGTCTCTTTTTCCAAAACAAATGATATCAATTTGAGTGACGCCTACAACTTCGGAACGCAAAAAATTCTTTTGAAATATTTTCATTTTTAATTAAAGAAATGCGTCACAAATGCCAGACCCCCCAATGTAATAGTTTTTCTGTTCTTTCAGATTTGACACGAAAAAAAATTAAGTTTTGCGTGATGTGTGGAGTACAGGTAGCCAAATTTTTTCTAATCAAAAGTCGGTTTATTCTAGCTGTCAAAATGACGAACAGCAGTTAGGAAAAAGGTGCAAAATGTTTGTGTCTTTATGTAAATTTATTTGATCAAGAGCGGGTACAGCTTAGGTTCGATAAGTTTCGCTGGTGAAAATTTTGACACTTCATTCATGTAAAATCTGTCAAAATCGTCACCAGTGAATCTTATCGAACTAAAGCTGTACGCGCTCCAAAAAAAAAACTGAAACTAAAGAAAAATTTATTTATCTAAATATTTGACATTTAAAATGTCATTTTGACAGTTGGAATAGACCGACTTATTATCCCACGAATTATACACCACTGACACACGGTAAAAATTGTTTACTGTGTGTCAGTGGTGCTATAATGCGGGCTGAGTGTGTAATACTTTTAAATATTTTAACCCACCCTTGCTCATAACAATAAAAACTACTTCAAACACCCAATACAATGCACTTGATGTACACATAAACTTTCGAATGACGCTTGACATGTATTGGTATGTGCTGAAATGTAATATTTTTAATCTATTTATCGAACCTTTCTGTTTCCACTGTTGTGTTTCCGCCATAAAAATTTTTGTACAAAAAAAAATATAAAAAAAGGACATAAAAAACAAAGTATAAAAATATGTTAATAATTTTCAAAAAAAAAGAAAAGCATTAAAGCTAAACGAAAAATAAATAATTTTGAATTATATTCGTCAGAAAGGATCCTGTGACCTAATTAAAATTATCTTATCAAAATGTTAATTCGAACAGAGCATTATGTTTTCAGTGGTATTGACAATGGCATAAAAATAAACAAGGAAAAACCATCTATGTCACATTGGTATCCTGTATTGTACTACGCGTGCTACCATATATAAACAATTTCAGAGATAAAAAATTGACGGCAATAAAATCGCGGCTATAGCGGCAGCAAAGCATTCGGCATTAAAATTTTAATGCGCCAGATTTATATTTAGGCAACATAAAATGTACATTTATTCGGGTTTTCAAAAAAAAATTGTTCCACAGGCTTTATGGTAATATAATTACGATAATAAAGACAATTTTATATTATACATCGTTTATGTTTTTTCGCCTCTAACTTTTCCGAAAATTGAACGAGGAAATGCGTAATGCGTGCCATTGACAAGTCTTTCACCGTAAAACAGCGTGTTTCAGTTACTTTCCTTTTTAAGAATTTGAATTGGTAATAAAATGAACTGGTACACTAGACCACCTGACGTTCAATTCTTTTTTTCGATTTACATGGTAAAGTACAAAACCCGCGTTATTCAAATCATCGTGAAGCCCGTATTTGATACATAATTAGCTCTGTTAAAATATTCGAAAAATGAATTTGTTGGTGCGCTTTTTGTATAGACCACTTCGCTTCGTTATAACAGTTTATTTAGGACAGTTGATATGCTGTAAAACTTTAAAATAGTGTCAATCGATTGATGTAAATAAATCGCTTAAAATAAACACTACAAGTATAAGGCGTGTGACATTACAACACTTATGGAAAATCAAATTTTTTTTGTCATATCAACTCACATTAACTGTTCGAAATCATAACTAAACTGGTGCTAACCGTGCTAACTTAATATTTAATTTATTTGGTCCACATCGTCAGTAGTTTGAATGTTCATTTTAATACATCAAAACACATGAACGTCGCGGTAGTAGCTACTTGTAAGGAAATAGCATCATGTGGTGAATTTTGTGGGAAAAAAGTTCAACCCAAACTCATTGCCACATTCAGAAGTGACAGGGGGAGAGGAAAGAAAGGAAATGAATGAGTTGTGAATTGTGTGGTAAGGGAACTGCATCCTAGTTTCACAATCTCATAAGATTTTATGTAAAGCCTCAAATATCAATTCTTTTCCATTATGCGATCAAGGTTCCACATGGGGGAGAACATAAGATGTGATGCAAAACAAGAATCGTTTTTATTGTAGTGTTGTGTCACCTTATGCGACATTACAAAATTTAGACTATAAGTATTTTTAGCTGACGGTATCTAATGACAGTCTCCGTTTCACAAAAATAGGCTGCTCGCAGTGCATTTCATTCTAAAATTACACTTTGGAATCATTGGCTATTTTTATAACTGCCTTAATAATTAAAAATACATTAACAAAAGCCAAAAAAAGGTTGAGTGACATGTTATCAGCGTAAAAGTTGAAACGAAAAAGGTATGAAAGCCCCGTAGGATTCTTGTTTTTGAATTCTCTGTTAGAAAAACAAAAAATTTTGTAGAAAAAGTATAGCAAAGTTAAAAAATTCATTCGTCATATGAATGCTAAGTTTGGGAATTTACATTTTACTGAAACAGACATTTATTTGAATGATCATTCATTAACATACGGGTTGTGTCAAACAAGAGAGATGGAACAAAAGAGAAAACATAATTATGTGTACTGTCAAAGTTTGGATATTTAAGTCATTTTGAAACTTAGAGAAAATCAGCGAAAATTTTCAACGGGTTTCGTCGAGAAAAATCAAATTAGCGACAATCGCTGAGAATCTTTTGTTTTATTTTGTCGCTGATTTGATTTTTTTTCGGCGAATTTCGTTGAAAATCTTCGCTGATTTTCTCTAAGTTTTTTCTTATGACGGTAATGTAATGACAGCTTGCGCAACCTCGATAAATTTCGTTTTCGACGGCGGTACATAAGAAAAAAAACATAAAAAAGTCAGTGATGATTTTCAACGAAATTCGCCGAAAAAAATCATATTAGCGACAAAATAAAACAAAAGATTCTCGCAATCGTTTTGTTTAATTTTGTCGCTAACTTGGTTTTTTTCGGCGAAATTCGTTGAAAATCTTCGCTGATTTACTCTAAGATTTTTTCCGTATGATGAGGTTTATGCCGTTTATGTATCAGTTAATCGGTGATTTTAATGCGAAATTGGGAAAAAGGGAAGACGTAGCAGAAACTTCGATTGGAACTTTCGGTTACGATCAGAGGCACGACAAGACATTTTCGCGATGAATTCATTTTTCCCCGGTAAGGTTCAGAGGAAGTAGACTTGGGCAAGTGCAGACGGCAGAACGAAAAACGAGATCGATTACATCATATCGAACCGCTAATCGATTGTCAAGGATGTGACTGTGCTTAACCGTTTCACAACAGGCAGCGACCATCGAATGGTGCGAGCCAAAGTCATCTTGAACACACGGACAGAAAGAGAGAGGTTGGTCAGGAAAAAAGTCATTCTTGACATTGAACGCCTGAAAGAACAAAGCGATGCATTCAAAGAAGCTATGGACAACGAACTGAACGGAGTGAATTCACAAACTGCAACGATTGATGAGCTGACAGATAGAATAGTAACCCCAGTGAGAAGCTTTCTGGAAACCAGATGCCGAACTACACTCACTAAAGAGTCGAAACTCAGCAAGGAAACGCTAGACCTGATAGCGGACAGACTAGACTTGGTGAAAGGTGGTAAGCGAGACACTGTGGAATACAGAAATCTAACGAAAGACATCAACAAGAAAATGAAAACGGATCTGCGACAACACAACGTGAAACTGGCCATGAACGCGATCAAAGCAAATGGAAATATGAAAGTCCTCCGAGCGAAACAAGCAAACGGGTACAGACAAATTTTTAAATTGAAAGATAATTCGGGAGCAATACAAACAGATCAGAACAAGGTATTGGAATCGCGCGAGAGTTCTATGAGAACCTTTTTACGTCGGTTCGAGCCAAACCACCTGCAGAAGCAACACAAACGAGACCGGTGATAATGAACGTTGGCTCTGAAGATTTGCCGGATATAACGATGGACGAAGTACAGGTTTCGTTAGACGAAATGAAGAACGGGAAAGCTGCAGGTGACGACGACATTCCGATCGAAGGAATTAAAGAAGGCGGACTTGCACTTCTAGAAATGATAACTGATCTGTTCAACAAGTGTCTCGAACAAGAGAAAATACCAAAATGATGGGAAAATGCAGTCATCACTTTGCTACACAAGAAAGGAGACATCGCGAAACTGAAAAATCTACAAACTGTTTATGAAAGTGACAAATAAACGGATGACAAAGAAGCTAGACTTCTATCAGCCGATCGAACAAGCAGGGTTTCGTTCCGGATTCAGCACGAATGACCACTTGCAAGTGATGAGAAGTGTAATAGAAAAATGCAACGAATACAAAATCAGCATCGCGATATGTTTCATAGACTTCGAAAAAGCGTTCGATTCGGTCGAATTGTGGTCGATTTTAGACTCCTTGGACGATTGTCGGATTGATTAGAGATATACCCGAATGATAAAATATATCTACGAGCATGCAACGTCTTGCGTCAAACTGCATAAAACCACCGATAAATTTCGAATTGGAAGAGGAGTCCGTCAAGGAGATACCATTTCACCAAAGTTGTTCACGTCAGCTCTGGAAACGGTCTTCAAAAAGCTTGATTGGAGCAAATTGGGAATCAACATAAATGGGAAGTTTCTGAACAACCTTCGATTCGCCGACGACATTCCCCTGACATCAACGACTCTGGAACATATTGAAGCGATGCTGTTGCAGCTCAACGAGGAAGCCCAAAAAATTGGTTTGAAGATGAACATGTCGAAAACGAAAGTTATGACAAACATCGTTGGCGCTACACCAATCAAAATCCGAAACGAGGAAATTGAAACCGTGGATTCGTACAAGTATCTCGGCCATGTCATGAAACTCGGTCTCGACAATCAAACGGCTGAAATAAAGATCGGTCTTGGTTGGGCGGCGCTCGGCAAATTGCGTTACATTTTCAAGAGCAACATGAACAACAGTCTGAAGAGGAAAGTGTTCGATATGTGTGTGCTGCCAGTCCTGACATCTGAAGCTGAAACTCTCACAATAACCAAAGCATCAGCGATTAAGTTGAGAGTTCCACAAAGGGCCATGGAAAGGGCAATGCTAGGAATCTCACTCAGAGACAAGATGACAAACGAGTGGATCCGACATCAAACGAAAGTCACCGATGTCATGGCACGAATAACGTCGCTAAAATGGAATTGGGCCGGGCATATTGCCAAAATGACCGACAATAGATGGACGAAAACAATTATGCAATGGCGGCCGCCAACGAAACGACCAATGGGACGTCCACCGGAAAGATGTACCAACGACATCAAAAGAACGGCAGGCACGAATTGGCAACAAGTGGCAATGGACCGGGAGAAATGGCGATCTATGGGGGAGGCCTACATCCAGCAGTGGATACATTAAAGGCTAAGAAAGAAGAAGAAGAAGATGCCGTTTATGTAGTCGTAAGTTTTGACACAAAAAAAGTCAGTATAAATTTTTTACTTAGCAAGGACCTTCCCAGGCTCAAAATATGCAAAAAGTCGTAATACACTCATCGAAATTTAAACAGAAACTTTTCCGCGTTTCTTCGGTTTAGTCAATTTTCACAAATTTTTACGACAGAAAAGCTGTAAAAGTGCTACACACTCATTCTATAAGCCACTAGCACTCAAAAGAGTCTATAAATTCTTTTTAACTATACCAACTTTGTCATTACCTATTCGCATGTTTCATCCATTAAAAATGGCGAATATATTGAATTTTTAATTCAAACTTACTATTGATAAATTTAGAAAATGCCTTCGTTCATAACACGCTCAATTCAAATAGAGCCATCCATGTGCAAAAATCAAAAGTGTAGGTTCAAATTGTCGTGTTAAATCAGTTTATGTCACCAATTAAAACCCTAATCAAATCTACAGCGCATTAAATTGTCACATTAACAAATTATAGTACGATATTAGCGCTTTTGTATAACAATGTTTTGGCAATGCGGGTAGAGTGTGTTATACTTATCTGGTATCGGATCACAAATTGAATGTATCACTTGTTCATTACTTTACGGAAGCATATGGTTCTGAGACGGTTTATCGAGTTAATATAATTAAATTTGTTTTCAGCCAACATTTCATATCATGTGCTAATATCTTTGTCGCATTGTTCATACAAAATTTGCTACATTTTCCACAACGTACGGTGGGTGTAGGTGGCAAGGTAAGTGTAACATATTGCATTAGACTAAACACTGTCACTCGGATGTCTAATTACAGTCAATTTGGCATATTTAATTGCCTATCCGAAAGAAATTTTACTAAGAGACATACATTAAACCGTAGGTTTATCAGCTGACGAGAAAAATGTTTTCCGCATTGGACAACACACGCTCACAAATTATTGTGAAGTGACTATCTGACCCCCCCTCCACCAGGTGCGAAGTACATAATATGCATATTTACTAACATACCCCGGTCATCACATTACACACGGGGTAGTTAGTATTGTCTTTCAAAAAAATGAAATACGTACCAAACCCGATTTCTACCTTGTAACTGTGATTATGAAGCATGAAGTCAGAGTTTATTTCCACTAGTTGCAAATTTTAAAAAATTACACACCTACACGCACAGTACCACCATGTATGTGCGGTAGTACATAGATTGATATAATGTGACGTCATATTATATCAAGTTTCTTTTGTCCAAGTGGATGTCATGATTGTCACTTTTCAAACCGTTGCGATGACATTAACTTATTTTTTGCACCAGGCTGCGTTTTTTATGGTTACTTAAACTTATCAAGTAGTCAGCCTGGTGTGGAATTGGAACCGAGTACATAGTAATGTACCGTTCCCCACTCCCACATTCTCAAAGAAATTTTTTTGGCAACGGACTGCCCAGCTTGAAATGCAGATATCTGATTGTTGCAATTTTTCTCCATGAAAATGTTCTACACGACGATGACATGAAGTGTTCATGCACTAGACGAACTGCCTGAACTTTTTCATGGAGTAAAATAGCAACAATCCACAAACAATCAACAATCCAAGACCCCTAGTCTTTTGACCATCATATACAGGAAAATACTGATTCGACAGCCGATGATAGACTAATGAGATTAATAGCGTAACATATTTTTGATAGCTGAATGTTAACTTGAATTTTTAGACTGAAAAGGGACGTAAGACTTACCTCCTAGCTACAAACAGCGCTGCATCGCGATGTAGTGGGATAAAATGTAACGTAGGAACGCTGATTTCACTGTTTTCTGGATGAGATACTGCCTTACAATCTTCTAGAAAGTTGTTGGCCATATGCGATTTAGTGGGAAAAAATGTTATCGTGATAAAAATCACAACAAAAGCCTTTTTTAAAAAGGAAACGTGACGCAAGTCCTCCTCTCTTCTTCCAAAACAACTGATATCAATTTGGCTGACGCTTACAGCTTTGGAACGCAAAAAATTCTTTTGAAATATTTTCATTTTTGATGTTATAGTTTCTTTCTGTTCTTCCAGATTTGACACGAAAAAAATCTAAGTTTTGCGTGATGTGTGGAGTACGGGTAGCCACATCTTTGCAGAAAAATTATTACGTTGAGAGGGTCCGGCATTTATGACGTATTTCTTTAATCGAAAATGAAAATATTTCAAAATAATTTTTTGCGTTCCGAAGGTGTAAGCGTTACCTAAATTGATATCAGTTGTTTTGGAAAAAGAGACGAGGACTTGAGTCACATTTCCTTTTTAAAAATGGTTTTTGTTGTGATATCAGTAGTTTTGGAAGTAAAGAAAAAACAAATTTTGAAGAAAAAATTTCCGGCGAAACAAATTTTCAGCCAAAAAAAATTTCAACGAAAAAAAATATTCAACAAAAAAGTTCCGGCGAAAAAAATTTCTGTCGAGAAAATTTTTCAGCGAACACAAATTTCCGGCGAAAAAAAATTTCGGCGAAAAAATTCTGCGAAAAAAATTTTCGGGCGAAACTTTCCCGGCGAACAAATTTTCAAGCGAAAAAAATTCCGAAGGAAAAAATTTCCTTTGACACGAAACATCTATCTTCAGCAAAAAAAAAAAAATTAAAAAAAAAATCAATTTTACCCCTAAATCCGTCCCATACCACCGCCCGTCGGCCATTTTGTTGGTCACCCTGAAACACTACACACCCAACCCAACAACTTTTCCTTTGAGACCAAGCATCCATCTCCATCCTAACACAGTCCAAAAATTTTGCTTATATTTGACCCATACTTTGAATACACTCACACACATACAAAAATTTTTTTATATTGGTTATATGGCGCCCTGGCGCCCAATCGAGGCCGGTACCCCCCATTTTTTAAAAACTCATATGGCGTAGAATGTCCACCCGAAGGTTCCTGCAAAATTTCATGAAAAGTTATCCAGCCGTTTTCGAGAACGAGCCAAAAAAGTCGGTTTTCATACAAATGGCTCTGGAAATAACTAACTAACTAACCCACTAACTAACGTAGGATGTTTCCGTTAACTTTGGCTTCTATGAAGTAGCATATTTAGTATGGAAAAAGACGATTTTCTAAAGATCATATCTTCGGATCCACTGGACCGATTTTAATCGATTTTAATCAAAATTTTACATAGAGTCCGAAAAACTAGGTCTCAGAGGGGTACGACGACGCAAGGGAAAAAAGTCAAAACTTAGCTGCATATACGGTTCCTAATTCTACGAAAAAAAAATTTCTGGGTTTTTTGTTTGTATGGGGACTTGCGTCACGGGCGCATCGCTACCGCGCGCCCATGATCGCGGTGTGTACTCAATGAGATCCGAGAGTTCCCTACGTTACATTTCCCAATGGAACTACTCATATCGTTATGACTCGTGTGATAACAGCGCAGCTGTTGTACTCGTAAAGGAAAAGTCAAGCAAAAGTCTTCCGCCCGAGTGGGTGAACAGTTACTTCAAAAACAAATAAAAATTTATACAAAATAGTCTCGTAATCGCCATCCAAATCCAACAACTTCCTACATGTTTTAGCCTAAGTCTGACAGTGTAGCGCAATTCATCAGGATTATGGTAAAGTGAGCAAAAAAAACATTTGCACTAAAAAACACTTTTAGATAAATACTTTTTTCATTCTCTCCCGTAATAGTGCTGTGAATCGAGTCATAACACAACAGGCATTCAAGAAATGTATATACAGGAAAACTTATCTGATTTACAGACGAAAGATATCTTTTCCATTTAAATTATAGCTCCGACAGTTTTGACGAAGTATAAACACAGTGCTTATCATATCTGGGCATGAAAAACGTGTTGTATTTGAATAAAGTTTCCATTTTTTTCTCTTTCGCTGCGGAGGAAGAGCAGGTTTTCATAAAAATGTATATGAATAAATTTGTATTTTTTTTCCTTGTTCCTTCTCGCAGAATAGGGGAATGAACGTGATATGACTTGAATGAGGAACGTCATTCTGATTTAGATACTAAATTTCTCGCCTCAATAATTTTATGTTTTTCGTTTTTCGTATTTTTTTTTATTTTTTTCAAATCGTTGGGATTTCTGTGTGTGATGCGAGGTTTATCGTAATTTTTTTGGTTATTTTATGCACGAATAGTTTTTATGTTGTTTTTCAGTCAAATATTTTTTAGAATGCTCACATGGCCTCGCCAGCAAAAATAAATATTTTTTTCAGGAACACATTTTACAAGGGTTGAAGGATTCTATTATTAAAATGATTTTTGATTCTCTTGATTTTTATTAAGATTATGGATACACAATTCATTTTGTTACGCTCAGCAAGACCCTTGGAGATTCGATTGTTTAGTTGAATAATTTTGGTATTCTTGATACTTTCACAATTTGCAAACACCATTGAAGCGGTGCTATCACACGTTCACATTTATTCTGACTCATAACTATACAAAAAGTACGAATGGCATATTATTCGAATGAACTTTACCCTTACCACCCTTCCAGTCTATTGAAAGTTAGAAAAATGGGGGTTTTCCGACATATTCGAACTTTTGAAATACTTTTTGGCATAATGTTCACTTTGTTCTTAGTGTAGTATTTTATCATGGGCGCGCGGTAGCAATGAGCCCGTGACGCAAGTCCACATACGAACAAAAAATTAGGAAACATTTTACTTCTTTAAGATTGCTCAGTTTTTTCAACAAACTCCTCGTTAGGTCTGCACTTTCAGCCAGCACGCTTGTTGCCGAAAATTTGAAAATGCCAAAATTCATGAAGTAGCGAGTACATTACGTTGTATAATTTTGACAACAAAAACCCTTTTTAAAAGAAAACGTGTTGCAAGTCCTCGTCCTTTCTTCCAAAACAACTTGTATCAATTTGGGTGACGCTTACAGCTTCAGAACGCAAAAAATTCTTTTGCCGAACTTGCGTCACGTTTCCCTTTTAAAAAGATATTTTGTTGTGATATCAGTAGTTTTGGAAGAACAGAGGAAACAAATTTTGGAAAAAAAGTTTCCGGCGAAAAAATTTCCAGCGAAAAAAAATTTTCAGCGAAAAAAATTTTACGGCGAAAAAAAATTTTTCCCCTCAACTTCCTCTGCAACATATCAAAAGTTTTTTTTGAGCCGCCGCACAGTAGGCTAATCCGTTATATTCATGTTCAAAAATCTATATCTCGTGATATATTCATAATTTAAATGTAAGAATTCTTAAAACGTGATTTAAGAATGTTCAAAAATGTCGGGAAAAATATTTGTGCATGTAGGCCGCAGATTAATAGTCGTAAGGTTGTTAGACAAAGTTACCGGTTTGATTTCTCCCCATACATAACCTCAAAAAAATATATTTTCCATATTTTCGTCAGAAACTTGTCGAAATCAGTTGTAAACATTAAAGTAATTCATAATAAGTCGAAACGAGCCTAGTCCGACGAAAAAAAAGATGAATTTCTTGGTTGATTCTTTGATTTTCATACTGACTGTCTTTGAGTCTCAGAGCGCTGAATAACAATTCGCTTCAAAACCACTAGAAATTTCATCACTTTTTCGTCGGACAAGGCTCGTTTCGACTTATTATGAATTACTTTAACGTTTACAACTGATTTCGACAAGATTCTGACGAAAATATGGAAAATATATTTTTTTGTCACTTTGTCTAACAACTTTACGACTATTAATCTGCGGCCTACATGCACAAATATTTTTCCCGACATTTTTGAATATTCTAAAATCACGTTTTAAGAATTCTTACATTTAAATTGTGAATATTTCACGAGATATAGATTTTTGAACATGAATATAACGGATTAGCCTACTGTGCGCCGCCAAACGGAAGCGCGAAGGCTACTACGTCCATGGGCGAAATTGATCCCCTCAACTTCCTGTACAACATATCAAAAGTTTTTTTTGAGCCGCTGCCACCGCCAAACCGATGCGCTGAGGCTACTACTTCCATGGGCGAATATGATCCCCTCAACTTCCTCTACAACATATCAATAGTTTTTTTTTGAGCCGCCGCCCCCGCAAACCGAAGCGCGGCGGCTACTACTTCGATGGGCGAAAGTGATTCCCTCAACTTCGTCTACAACATATCAAAAGTTTTTTTTTGAGCCACCGCCGCTGCCAAACCGAAGCGGGACGGCTACTACTTCCATGGGCGAAAACGATCCTCTCACGTTTCTCTGCAACATATCAAAATTTTTTTTTCTTGAATCCCCGTCTATTTTCCGCCATTTTGGCGGTCACCCTGATACACTACACAGCCAACCTAACAATTTTTCCCTTTGACGACAAAACAAAAAATGTGCTACCACACATACAAACACGTACATATGGGCTTTATATGGTGCCTTCTAAGAGCCCTGGCGCCCAAACGAGGCCGGTACCCACTCCCTCTTTTTTTAAAATCTCATATGGCGTAGAATCCCCACCCGAAGGTCTCCGCAAAATTTCAAGAAAAGTTATCGAGCCGTTTTCGAGCACGTGCCAAAAAAGTCGGTTTTCATACAAATGGCCCTGTAACTAACAAACTAACTAACTAACTCACTCACTCACTCACTAACTAACTAACTAACTAACTAACTAACTAACTAACTCACTAACTAACTCACTCACTAACTAACTAACTCACTAAGGTGGGATGTTTGCATTAACTTTGGCTTATATATATATGAATTCCGCAGTCTACGAAAAAAAAATTTCCTAATTTTTTGTTCGTGTGTGGACTTGCGTCACGGGCGCATCGCTACCGCGGCCATGATGATTCGACACCTGGCTGCGTGCTTTGGTGCCTTACCTGGGAATATAGAATTCAGCTGGTGCTAAGCATCTGTCTTCACCAAAAAGTACACATCAGTGATATCTATACGTCATATAAATTTCAACACGACACTAGGCTGCGTCCTCGAGTTAAGACTTTTTGAATGCAGAGGGCAGCAGCAGTCTGGTGCCGAATTGAAACTTATGTGACGTATACAACTCACTATTGCCTCCCAATTGGCGAAAATAGACTTTCAGCACCAGGCTGCCTTCTTTATTCCCAGCTTTAGGGTCCCAAGTACGCAGCCTGGTGCCGACTTCGATCTTGTTACTAACTAATAACCTCGCTCTTTCTTAAAGATAGGCGTTGTCAGAATTGCAGCACCAGGCTGCCTTGGTCTGACAAGGTTTTACCGACTTTATTTAGCTATTGAGGTACCTTTTTGAAATTAAAATTTTTTTTTCACAAAAGCTTCGCTGGAAAAACATCGTTTTCATCAGAAAAACGACTTTTTTTGGAATTTTCTCGAAAACGACTCGATATCTTTTCCCGAAATTTTGGAATCAGCTGAAGTTTCTACGACATCTGAGATTTTGAAAAAAATGGGTAACCGATCGCGTTCGCAAGCGCCCATAAAAATCCGATATAAAAGCATTTTTGTAAGTAAATGCACAGCAAATTTGGTATGGGATTGTTCTTTCTTACGACTTCGAGACAAAGGTTTGGTATTTCAGAAAGAAGTTTGGTGTCGAAGGGTAAGTTGTTGGGTGTTGTGCAGTGACCGCCGAAATGGTGGAAAATAGGCGGGGCTCAAAAAAAAATTTTATATGTTGTAGAAGAAGTTGGGAGGATCATTTTTGCTCATGGAAGTAGTAGCCGCCACTTTTCAGTTTGGCGGCTGAGGCGGCGGCTCAAAAAAAACTGTTGGTATGTGGTAGAGGAAGTTGTGGGTATCATTTTCGCCTATGGAAGTAGTAGCCGCCGCGCTTTCTTTTGGCGGCGGCTCAAAAAAGAACATTTGATATGTTGTATAGGAAGTTGTGCGGATCACTTTCGACCATGGAAGTAGTAGCCGTCACGCTTAGGTTCGCTTCGTTTTTCAAAGAGGAATTATGTAGGGTTTTGTAATATTGGGGGTCCGGCAATTGCGACGCATTTTTTTAATCAAATGTGAAAATATTTCAAAAGAATTTTTTGAGTTCCGAAGCTTTAAGCGTCACCTAAATTGATATTAATTTTTTTTGGAAGAAGGGACGAGGACTTGCGTCACATTTCCCTTTAAAAACGAGTTTTCGCTGTGATATCAAGGCCACGTAAATTTTATATTGAAGAATCCTTCTCTTCCCCTTGTATATGTATCCACGGTGGGACCGTCTTTATCACCTAGAGATGCGTTAGAAGAAACTCTTTTCTAACTCGTCCTTATTCTCCACAAATTTTCAGCATTTTATCTGACCAACAAACCCAACAGAGAAACAACAACAACTTAAACGATTCATAAATTCATACGAAAAGTTTCTAACATTTCGTTATTTTAGTACAAATTCTTCGTCATAATTCTCGCCCACAAAATTTTAAAGTATCACGACTTTCATAACGGATATAGAACCATGAAATATGTACTAGATTCCACAATTGACATTTTTCCCAATAAGAAAATTCCTCTATTGGAATTTGTTTCATGTAATTTGCAATGAATTATTGATGTTCGTGGTAGATATAACCTCTTCGACTCTCAGTGGTACCATTGGGTATAGTGGCATACCATACACATCCACATAAAGTAAAAAGACTATATATAACTGTTTACAACATCTATAGAAGTTTTACGTTAGAGGGATGAGCAAACAGAGTATACGTGTAGTATACGAGATAAACGATATATCATGAAAGTGGAACATACCATTTTAAATGTCCTTTCTATGTCCAGTAGGATAATAGCAAGAAAAAAGGAAAAAGCAAGTGTTTTCAGGAAAAAATCGCATCTCGGATATTTACACGTTCCATAGTTTTTACCGATTTATGGTACAACTCTCCCATTTGCTGTGTAATATTATTGTGCTGCGGGTTAGATAAGTTGTTGATTATAAAATACAACTGTAACCATCATGTTTAGCCAATGTTTGTCAAATTGTAGGTCTGTTGCAAAAAAAAATGTCCATGCGGTTAGATGGGCAAAGGGTGTACTTGTTTGAAAATGAAGGGATGGAAAAGTAAAATGAAAAGCAGAGAAATACTCGTCTCTATTCCAAAACAATTACATATTCGTCCCGTTCGTAGTGGAGACCATATGTTCGAGTTGATTGCGATCAAAACAAATGATCCGAGAGAACGTTTAGAAGACAAAAGCTTAGTTTAGCAGGACAAAGGGGTAATGAGGCAGCAGTTATGGGGACATTTAAGTCCGGTGATAGAATGGGAGTGATGCTTTATTTTGTTGTGACTTTGCAATTTTTGGAATATGGAAAATTTGTTTTCATGATTCGATGTTGTTATACTTTAATCATTTAAAAGATTACTAAGTACTTAAGTGTGTCAGTTCACCTTACTAACTTCTCAAGAATTAACTCTCTCTCTCTACACACATCCACAAAAGGTGCACATAAAAGCTTATGGAATGCACTTAGGAAGTTTGCAGTGTTGTTTTTGCTGTAGTGGTAATTTAAAAGATAAAGTACAAACTTTGTTGAGTTTTATAAAATCCGTTAAGGTTACCCTCCAATCTGATGCTAGCACAACGTTTTAATTGGATTTGCAAATCTATTTGCAAAAAAATATATTTAATCTTTGTGAAATTGTATGAAAAATTTACCAATTTTGTTAATGGCTGTTAGTTAAGTGGATTAAACGATGATGATGACAAACTTTCAAGGAAATTTCTGTCATAAAATTTGCAATCACAGAAGCGACTTCCATGCGTTTTCAATGGAAATAGTAGAGCATAAAGATCGGTGCTGAAAGTTACATTTACATTCTAGCCAACAAAGTTTTATAGCCATTCCAAGAAGTTAAAACGTTTCTCTGGCTAGATTTAACATTCAATTGAAATGCTTTTCTCGGAACGTCTTTCGTAAATTGTTGCATTAGCTTTAAAAATCAACACAAAGTCAAACTGTAATAAAACATAAAATGTTTCAATGAAATTGGATGGCAACACAAAGAAAAAAGAGAACTAAGAGGCTAAAATATTAAATATTAAAAAACTCTTCAAAAAGTAACGTTTGCACTGTTTTCATAATCCGTACGGAAAAAATTCGGATTAAATTAAATAATAAATTGTCTGGATTTTTAGGTGCATGTCGTCAGCGCCCCCCCCCCCCCGCATTCGTGCTGGAAGGGGCAGACGGTCTATAATTAAGGCCTGAATTTGTGCTGTCGAATGCCACCGGTCCCAGAATTTGTGCTGATCTGGGAGCCGAGAACGAGTCAAAAGAAACTTGAAATTTTCATGTTTTGTTCATTTTGCATGGAAAGTGTCTTAAATTCTTCTTTCGTCTAATTCAACTTAATACCCTCAATTAGTGCTCAATTTGTGCTGGCTAATGGTACCGGTCCCACAAATTTGGCTAGTCGGGGAGCCGAGCACAAATTGATTGATTAACAAAAATTTTTATTTTCGTTCACTTTGCATGAAAAGTGTCTTAAATTCTTCTTTCGTCTCTTTCAACTTAATAATAATAATAATAATAATCTGCCTTAACAACCCATGAAGGGTTAGGGGCTAGATCATTATTTACTAGTTTCGCTACTTTTGGGACATTTAAAATGTGAGCTCGGATCTATGAACAAGCCCTTAGGGACCATCCATAAATACGACTACTTAGGGGGTAGGGGGAGGGTGGTCAACAAATCCCGTTAACGATTAGTACGAGTGGTGGGGGCCGTATAATTTGGAAATAGTCCCGTACCACCTAACCCCACCACAACTTCATTTCGAAACCCCTTTCCTCCAACAACAGACACAATCAATCAATTTGTGCTCGGCCACCCGACTATCCAAAATTGTGGGACCGGTACCATTTACCAGCACAAATTGAGCACTAATTGAGGGTATTAAGTTGAATTAGACGAAAGAAGAATTTAAGACAATTTCCATGCAAAGTGGACGAATATAAAAATTTTTGTTAATCAATCAATTTGTGCTCGGCTACCCGACTAGCCAAAATTGTGGGACCGGTACCATTTGCCAGCACAAATTGAGCACTAATTGAGGGTATTAAGTTGAAAGAGACGAAAGAAGGATTTAAGACACTTTCCATGCAAAGTATACGAAAATAAAAATTTTTGTTAATCAATCAATTTGTGCTCGGTTCCCCGACTAGCCAAATTTGTGGGACCGGTACCGTTAGCCAGCACAAATTGAGGGTATTAAGTTGAATTAGACGAAAGAAGAATTTAAGACACTTTCCATGCAAAATGAACAAAACAAGAAAATTTCAAGTTTCTTTTGACTCGTTCGGCTCCCAGATCAGCACAAATTCTGGGACCGGTGGCATTCGAGAGCACAAATTCAGGCCTTAATTATAGACTGTCTGCCCCTTCCAGCACGAATGCGGGGGGGGGGGGGGCTGACGACATGCACCTTGGATTTTTAAGCATCGGTTATAGATCAAAGATGCCGAAAAAAGTGTTCAACAATACACAGAAGATCTTCCAGATTTTAAATTAAGGGTGATTTTGCGAAAACTTCGAACGTTATGGTGCTCTAAGTAAGTGCATGTCAGGGGGTGATAAAAATGGTTTTTTGGCTATAACTCGTGTACAACGAAATGAAATCAAATGAACCTTTATGGGATGGTAAGCCCCAATGATACAAAGGTTTTTCATCATTGGATTCCTTGGAGCCTTCTCCCGCTCCTGAGTTATTAGTCATTTTAGGTGAAAACTTTGGGAACGCTTTACTGCTTGAAGCAGCGATGAACCGAAAAACTAAGTATGGGGTGTTCTAGTATACTACCCCTACTATAAAACTACAATACTACTATAATACAAAGAGTTCCCCGGCTTAAGGCTGTTGCACCGGTCTCGAACAACTTTTGTAAGAGAGGTCAATTTTTACACTTTTTCTTGACTATTTTCAGCTGAAGAAATCTTTATAACTGCTTTCACATAGAAAAAGTGTTCAAAACATTCAGAATTTCCATATAAAACTCAACATCTTCACGCTTTCTCTGGTAACCACCAACCCCCCCCCCCCTTCCGTAGAGTACACCGTCACTTGAACAGTTCCTTTTCGCATATCCAGCTGCAAATCATGTTTCAGGGCGATTATACAGACTTTTTCAGCTGAAAATAGTCAAGAAAAAGTGTCAAAAATTTACCTTTCTTACATAAGTTGTTAGAGACCGGCGCAACAGCCTTAAACCGGGGAAGTCTTTGCATGGTCTTATAGTAGGGATAGTATACTAGAACACCCCATACCACTTTTTCGTTCCAGAAGTTTTCACCTAAAATGACTAACAACTCAGGAGTGGGGGAAGGCTCCAAGGAATCCAATGATTAAAAACCTTTGTATCATTTGGGCTTACCATCCCATTAAAATTCATTTGATTTCATTTCGTTTTACACGAGTTATAGCCAAAAAACCATTTTTATCACCCCCTGACATGCACTTACTGGACTTACTTAGAGCACCATAACTTCCCCGAGATATCAAATTTTCCAAAAATGAGAAATTACTTTTCTTACTATAGAACAAGGAATCGAATGACACATTCATCGAGAAAAAGTAGGACATGTTGTCCCAAAAGTGTGTGAAATTGGTTGAGTAGAGTAGTTCAGGCTGTAGTACGTCTAACTTGTCCTACTCGATCGTGTACGATATTTGGTGAGTAACATTAATAGGTTGAAGTCACGTGACTGATACGGTGGGGAATTGGGAGAAGAATGAGGTGGTGGGATGGGAGAGGGATAAGGTGTGGATGGTTAGGTATAGGTTGGGAAAGGTTGGAGCAAGCTAGTATACGCCCTCTTTTGTACTTGGATACACTTGCGGCGAGCTGGATAAGTTATTTTATTTTTGATGAACGTTGCTCCTCCACTTCACGCTTGCTGTGAGCTAGACTACCTGCCGTCATAAGGAAAAAACTTATAGAAAATCAGTGAAGATTTTCAACGAAATTTACCAAATAAAATCAAATTAGCGCGAGATGTTATCCACTGGTCAAAAATTTTTACCAAAAATTAAAATTCCATAAATTCCACAAAAATTTCAAGAAATTCCAAAAATTCCATCAAAATTTCAAGAATTCCGAAATTTCCACAAAAAGAAATTCCAAAAATTCCATCGAAATTCCAAAATTTCCACAAATTTTCCTAAGTTTAGAAGTTCCAAAAATTCCACAAAATTTCTGAGATTCCAAAAATTCCACAGAAATGTAAAAAATTCCACAGAAATTTCAAAAATTCTTAGAAATTCCAAAAATTTCATCGAAATTCCGTAGTTCAGAAATTCCAAAAATTCCATTTTAATTCCAAAAATTCCATCAGCCTGTACCAAAATAAATGAAGTGGATAACCCCTCGAAATAGCGACACAATTAAACAAAAGATTCTTGGCGGTTGTTTTGTTTAACTTTCTTATAGGGATCGTTCATAAAGTGCGAAAGAGATGCAAGATATGAATAAAAATGTAAAAGAAAGAGACGCAAATAGTCGTCACGCGCGACATACCTCAGACTGTTTCAGATTTCGTGTCAAAAATCATTTTCACCACACACACACTTGTGGTTTCGTTACAAAAATCGTTTTCACCTCGCTTTCACCACAGCTATGAATACGTGGTGAAAACGATTTTTGAAACGAAATCTGGAACAGTCCGAGCTCTATATGACGGCAGTACGGTATCATTACACACTGCCCTATCAACGTTCCAACTTTTCCTTAAAAAGAATTTGAATTGAACGGTCTACTACAACGCAACAATAGTGAGGGCTACCCTTTTTTGATACAGAAAGTGCAGAGGCTGTTACAAACTGAAACAAACAGAGTCTCACAAAGAATACTCTAAAAATCTCTTCACGTGCTGGACCTGGGTTATGATGTAAAATTTCTGAAAAATAATTTCTACGAAATTCGGCGACACAACAAAAAGCAATTCTCGAAATGACATGAATTGCCAGCTAAACAGCAGTGAAAAGTGTCTGTTTAGACAGTTGTTGTATTTTCGCAATTGTTCCAAGGAGTTTTAAAAGAATTGAAGGTATCCTCTGCAGACCAAAAATAAATAAATAAAAGGCAGACATGTCTGTCCATTCACCTCTTAAAATGAGGTGGATGTGTCGCCTAAAATTCTATTTTAATTTGCCGTGAAACCATGTAAGAGAAACGAATTATTTTCTATAGCCTTCTTGTCGCTTTATAAATTATTTCTAGGGCTTCGACCCATTGTTGATTTGTTTTCGGTGAATTGAACGTCTACTCTTTACTGTGTTGTTTAACTGAAGAGTGTAGACTATAACTAAACTGGGAAATGATGGATATACTTCATATAAAATGTAGAAAATTGATGCGATTTATAGAAGAATTTCTCAAAACAAAGTTGTCAAGGAAGGTTTATTCCACGAACTTTGTTTTATGTCTGTTGCGGTTGCACCCAACAGCGAAAGTAGATCTTCACAACTTTTTAGACCCATACGAAGAACGTAGTGCTTCGAAAAGTGGTATATAGCCGAGTGGCCGAGCTAGGGTCGTAGTGGTTTTTGGTCTTTTGTACATAGCTCGAGTAAATCTTTTCCGATTTTCGTAAATTTTTTTTATTTGAAAGACCTGGGCATAGCCAACAATTTATGGAAGAAACTTTTTTGAATTTGAGTCCTTGGACTTGGCTAGGGCACTAATGAGTTTCTGCCAGGGCTCTATACATAACTCGAGTAAATCTTTTCCGATTTTCATAATTTTTTTTTGTTTGAAAGATCTGGGCATGACCGACAATTTGTGGAAGAAGAATTTTTTTTGGATTTGAGTCCTTGGATTTATCTAGGGACACTACAAACGAGTCTCTGTTAGGGCCCTACGTGTTTTTTGTACATAACTTGAGTAAATCTTTTCCAATTTTCGAAAAAAATTTTTGTTTGAAAGATCTGAAATGACCGACAATTTATAAAAGAAACTTTGGCCTGTGCTTAGGGCTCAAGTAGGCCTCATAGGTCCTAAGGTCGGCCCAAAACAAAAAAAATTGTTTTTGCTATTTTGCAGAGCAAATTGAGAGAAACATTTTTGTCTATGGAAGTATATGTCCGAGGAGCCCTAGGTCAGTAGTAAGGTCGGCCCTAGCCCAAAAAATGGTTTTTTGCTATGTTGTGGAGAAAATTGAGGAGAACATTTTTCTCTATTTGGGGGTAAATTTTGTGCTTTCGAAAAAAATTTTCACACCGTTTCTTCGGACGGGTTTTTCAATATTGCCCTATCGGCAATTTCCAATACAATTTAATGTGGACGTAAGGCAATATTTACTTAAATACGTTCGAGTCTTTTCGTAACATCAACTCTGTGTGCCGTATCTATTCTGGTGATCTGCTGGTGCAGAATTGAATGGGAAATTATCAAATTTTATAATTGTGTAGCGTCGCAAGTACAAAATAAAAATTGCTCTTCCGCATGCCTTTCATTTGGATATAAAGGAAACGGGGAAAGCTAAGAAAATTGGGGAAGTAGGTAGGCAAAAGCCGAATGTACGTAGACAGGAAAGGGAATTAAACTTGAAACTTTCTGAACTAATACTGTGCTGCTGACTTACAAATATTTGTTTCGCAGTTATACTCCTTGTGTGGTAATATACTAATAATATACAAGATCTCAACGGAGATGCAAAGATTTATCTATTTTCTTTTATCTGATCGAATCCCGTTGTTATAAATCCCACAATATGGTGTATCAATAAAAGCGTATCATCAGCTATAACAACTGTGAAAGATTTGGTGAAAGACTCTATTCTTAAACAACATTTTTCTTTGATCACTCTCTCTCTTTCGCTTGTCACTTTATTTTGTAAACAAATTGTATAGGTAGTAAAGCTCTAGTTCGTGTCTAGATAAATTGTGATTTATCCAAATGGTAAATCTGAACCCTTACTAGCTTTCCTTATTCCTTTTTTTTATTTCCGTTATATAATTATCATGTAGGCAGTGGATGTGAATAGACGTAACAAATGTTAACATATACAATGCGATGATATACCCGAATACAAGGAATGTAGTTTTCATTCAATGTTCTCACATAACCAGATTGGAAGAAAATGGAGAACACACAAATGTAATGCCGTAGTTGAATCAATCTCTTTCGTACAATGTAAACTGAATGTAAGCTTTGCACATACACATTTATATCATTTATATATAAAGAAATGTTTTGTCAAATTCAAGATTAAGATGTTCATGTTTTCGTAATAACATGCGAATTCTACATGTGTATTTTATATTATAAAGGCTTTTCCCAAACGAAACAATAACATTTTCCGAATAAAACCTCCAACCCTTTATCCCGTCTTTATTGCAAAACACACCTAATGAAAATATACGATTATTATTTTCAGACATGTTTTTAAATTGTTTAATTAGCCAAATTTCCCCTTTACATTCCTTTTAATAAATGTAATAACTGTAAATTACGAATTTATTCGGAAAATTTTTAGGATGGTCCCGAAATTTTTATCGCTTTAATTCGTCAAAATGATTTTTTCTGTGACATTTACTTTGTTTTGTGTATTTCATTTCCTTAATTGATCCGCTTCACTAGAAAGCTAATATTTGGAAAAATCGTAAAATTCGTTTTAAAGAATTTTCTTCGAAGAATTTTTCCTCGAATGTTAGACTCTAGCCTGACGGATTTTTTCATAAACCTACTATACTTCGATGAGACGTCAATTCTTTAAAGTTTTCAAGTCGATTCATTCGGAGTCTCGCTCAGAAGGTTCAAATTTTTATTAACTTTTTGAAATTAACGACTATCACGACTTATAACTTAAATGCGAGTGCTAGCGTTGCTAAAAATGTGTACACAATTAGCGAATCCAGCGTCGTTCATGTGAAACCAACGTCATTAATTACAATCTCACTATATGTAAGAGTTACCACAGGGGTGGTCGCCAACGGTAGCGACACCATGGTTTCCTGAGCTGGCTCAGCGGTGCCTATGGGGGTTAGGTACACCCTTACCGAAGTGGTCTGGTAAATTCGAGGGTAAATTCGGTACCGCGGGGCTGGGGGCCCCGGGTGTAGTGTGTCATGCGATAGGGCCGCATCCGACCCCAGCACTTGGTTGAGGTGCCTAGTGGCGCTGCAACGCGGGGGCTGTGGAACATAGTGGACTGCGTCAGAACAGTCTGCGCTTTGAAATGGGTGACTACACCCCTAGTCCTTCCTGGGCAACCAGGTTGGCGAGAATACAGTAGAGAGATGATAGTATCTCGGGCCTTACCAAGGTCACGGAGGGTTACGCAAACCTGCCGCAAATAGGTGGAGTCACTTCGGCGACTCGCGTTAATTGGGTGTATCTCAATTCCACGTTCATGGGAGCCGTGCGGTTAAGACTATGTCAGGTACGCACGTTAATCTGCAATTACTTCGTGTATGTAAGAGTCTCTTTAGTTCGTTTTCTCCATAGTGTAAATATTAAAAAAAAATATCCGGCAAATGTCGTGATGGATTTTTTTTTAGATTTAGATCGAACTTGGGGCATTCGAAAATAAGGTGAAAACCCGCTTCTTCTTGCAAGCCACAGGAGCACTCCGGGTCACCTAAAATCTTCATTTTCGTTAGGTGCTTGTTGAGTCCGCAATGGCCAGTCACCGCTCCCACGATCCTCCTCACTCGGTCCCGGATCATCGTCATTGTCCATCTCTCGTTCGTAGTGGGGAGGAAGCACTTCCTTCATACGCTGCCCAGATCTTACAGTGTTCCGCCTTCACCCAATCCCTTATCATTTTCGTATAAAGTGAGTTCAGAACAGGGATGTGTGGTTCCGTCCCGAAAGTGATAGCCGTCGAGTCGGTTCTAGCCAGCTCATAAGCTTTCTGATTGCCATCGTCTCTCGAATGAACCAGTTTGACTCGATTCTTCAGCCCTATCTGATTTAGGTGTTCCTTGCATTCTTTCACCAACTTGGAAGTCACAACGGGTGATATCAGCGCCTTTATCGCTGCCTCACTATCCGTGCATATTAGTATATGTTTGTCTCGAAATTCTTCCGGCAGAAGTTCACGATCACTTAGGAGTGACACTGAATTTTCCGCCTGGAAGATACTAGAGAGCTTCCCTAGATGAATCCAGGTGCCGGTATCCGTTCCTGGGTGGTATATACCAGCTCCAGTCCCTTCACTCATCTTCGTCCCATCCGTAAAGCCAACCCATTCGCTACTAGGTAACGTAGTTGGCCACCCATTTTCCCATTCATTCCTATCTGGGAAGATCTCTTCAAAGTTCCCTTCGAAACTTAATTCTCGCTTCATGTAATCCCGTGGCATGTCAAAAATGCGATCAGAAATCATACTTTTGATCTTCCCATGCCCGGTGCAGAAACATGAAGTCCACAATCCGTTTTGCGTCAAGCTATCCGCCTCTACATTTAGTCGTGATGGATAATTAGCATCAGGATGAAAATATAAATAAGATTTAGAAATGACAGCCTATCTGTCTGTCCTTGTGCAGCTCTCCAAATCTAAAAGGACACATGTTTACTGGAGAGTGAGTAAATGTTGGTTCGTTTAGGCGTTTTGAAGCGATATTTCCGAGCAGGCAAGAATGGCTAGATGGGTGGCCAACCTGATTGCCTAGAAATACGAAAGTGTTTTTCACTGATGAATCCAAGACCGTAGAAAAAGCAGGGGCTGGAATATACGATCCAGACACTGCACATGGCAGTTGGTTCCATTTGGGCAAAACTTCCAGTGTCCTTCAGGCAGAGGTCTACGCAGCTCTCATGAGAGCTCAAGAATCACTGCCGGTGGGGACGCAGGGAAGAGAGATCTTTATCTGTTCGGACAGTAAAGAGATGATTAGGGCGCTCATGTCACCCACCTCGACCTCCAAGCTGATGAAAGAGGGAAAGGATTATCTAAACTACATGGGACTGAGTAATCAGATTACCTTGGTTTGGGTACCTGGACACTCTGGCGTGGAGGGAAACGAAAGTTCAGATGAGCTAGCTAGGGTGGGCTCCGCTATACAACAAGCGGAGTGGAGCCACGTCTACCAATACCCCAGGCACTATGCAATGATGCATTAAGCAACTGGGTGCGACGGAGACACGCAGAACGCTGGGAAGCGTATGAAGGAGGCGCGCATACGAAGCGATTCTTCCCGAAACCTGATGAAAGATGGGCCAAGGACCTTGTCAAAATGGACCGTGATCGTATCAGAAGGGTAGTAGGGGCGACCACTGGGCATTATGGGCTGAACCGACACCTGAATAAGATGCGGTTGTCGGAGACCCCAAGATGTTCTTGCTAATTAGAAGAGGAAACGGGCATACACGTGATATGTGATTGCCCTAAATTCCTCCAAATAAGACGCAGGATTCTTGGGAATTTCACTGTGAGACCATCTGAGGCTATCAAATGTGGACCTGTCATTTTGGACCGGTTCTTGGAAGCGACAGGAAGGCTCACATAATGATTTATATGATGAACGGGAAAAGGAACAAAGGATCCCAGGATCATCTGTGTTTCAAGACCAACAATAGGTCGTCCCAAACTGATAAATCTAAATGTTGGTTCATGATGAGGGGTGGATAAACGTTAATTTCATTCGAACCTGATCTTTTTTGTTTAGTTTTTTTTTGCTTTCAATTTTTATTATTTTTCCATTTTTTTTTTTAGTTTTTGATTTTTTTTTTTGGTTTTTCTCAGTTTTTTAGTCTTCTTCTAGTTTTCCTACTTTTTCCAGTTTCTTTTTTAGTTTTTGTGTCTTTCTTTGTTTTAAAACTAGCTTTTTGTTTTGTTGTTCCTGATTTCGAACCTGGTTTTTTCGGTTTATCCACCCCTCGATTTGTGATCTTATTCAATCTGCCCAACTATCACTTTTGTCTGACAATTGATAGAGAATGTTTTTGCTGAGAACTTAAAAATTATATAATAAATCCATGCAACCAAATCACGAAATCAAGAAAAGTTGACATGCTTCGAAGAAGATGTTTGATGGATTACTAATAGTTAATAGCTAACAGTTGATAGTTAGTAGTTAATAGTTGATAGTTGATATCTAACAGTTGATAGTTGATAGCTAATAGTTGATAGTTTATGGCTAATAGTTGATTACCTATCATGATGATTATATGATTTGCGAGGAGTGAATACAGTGAGCGATCATCCTCTAATTCAAAAATTTATGTATTCCATGGCATCCGGTCACCCACCGTATCTACCCCTTTTCGCAGTAAGGACGAGTAAAACACAATTTTTCCAGTTTTTCATTTTAGTTTCAATTCACTTTTTTTTATGAATGTTTAACGCTAGAACGCTACTGGCATAAATTGTCAGTTGCAAAACCATAAAATAAAAAGGTAATGAAAAATATAAATGAAGCAAAATTACGAGTGAATTAAAATCAAATTAAAAATGCAATTTTATAAAACAAAATTTGATTTACATAGTGTTATTCTACCGTTATTAAAGTAAATTTTTATGCACTATGAACTTCAGGACCTTACTGTATCATGTAACCCATTTGTTGAAAGTAATTTTTAATGCAAATATTTTTAACAGCAAAAGCAAACGCTCGACAAGTCATTAAACACTTCAACAGACCACATTTCTGACTATCACCCAAACACAATTTTGACAAATTAAAATTTATGGAAATGAAATTGGCTTATTTCTTTGACGAATGAACACTGTACTCACATGTGCCGCTCTTCATATGAATGTAACCATCAAATTGACAACCTCAACTCAAGGCACTAGAAGCTTATTTTGTTGAATATGATGTGATGTGTTTATTCAAAGCATTTTCGTTAGATCAACGAGATGAGTGACGTTGCAATAGCAAACGGCTACTTAAAGTTTAGCATATTTGCAGACGCAATGCAAACTTAGAATATAATAATTTTAATGAAATGTGAGGATTTCTCCATATAGAAAGTTATGAAAAGTTACCAAGACGCTGAAACGTAATGCCTTCAGATTTCTAAGCAAATTAGATAAATCCGTTGAATCGACATGTAAACAAATTAATGGATTACATCGGTTTTAATCAGTTAATACTACTCACTGGCAGTGACGCTCGGCTATTCATTCGTCAGGGTTGTATGCGGTACAACATGTAACTAATATGTCCGTCTGCGTCATCATTGTTTTCATATCTGCGACGGACAAGTATACAAGCATACAACTTATTCCACAATTAATTTGTTGAAGTAGTGACAAGAAAAATCAACAAAAAAATCCTTTAATAAAACTTGTTCAAATCAATTATTCATTAGCAAACATAACTTCGAGTATAGAATTACAAAACAAACAAAAACATTATTTGATCCAATGATTGGACAAATTATGCGTTACATACGATATGACTGCTTGTGATTGTTCACCACTTTCCAAAAATCGAACCAGGTTTTATAGATAGGCAATCCATTAAAACCTAAATAGGTCGAATTTCAAATATGATAATTCAAAGTGGAATCTATTTTTTCGGTCAGTAAAAAAAACTATTTATGCATCACAGATAGCGTCCGATCGAATACATCTTGGAATCCTCACTGCGTTCTAACCTCTAACTTCAGGTAGATTTCTGGTTTTGTGATCTTTTTGACCCTGTGTTCTTCCTCCGTTACTTTTCTATCATTCCACCTAGTCATGTGTTCGATTTTTAGCTAGATTCCCACATTTACACGCCCCCATTCAGATTACACACTTTTTAGACCCGTTAGCCCCCGTACACACACTACGATACATCTTCTAGCCTACTAGCCACAACTTTTGCTTATTCTACACGAGCCCCGTGAATGCGGTGTATCCCACACAACCAAGATACCTTTTTTTAGGACATTTGTATGATTGACCATCAATCTGTTTGTGGGAACACAAACTTATCGTGCATTCCGAACTAGCCCTATATTGTAGCTACAAATAGGATTTTTTTATTTGGTGTTGATTATATCTACGCCTTAAGGCCCATAACTTGTATGCTAAAATATAGTCTACATTTAGGCGCTCAAATATTATATTTTTGCTGATATCAGTGGACAAAGACGCAGTTTCAAAAAAGTAAGTCAGCATTTCCCTTCCTAAATATGTTGCCTTTTAATAGCAACTAAACTTATTTTTTGGGATCCTACCTACTCTGAGAACGGCGAAAAAAATCGTCAAAATTTACACAAAAATTCGTCGTTCTGAGACAAGGTTCAATCCCAAAAAATAAGTTTATTTCCTCTTAAAAGGCAACATATTTAGGAAGGGAAATGCTGACTTACTTTTTTGAAACTGCATCTTTGTCCACGGATATCAGCGAAAATACAATATTTGAGCGCCTAAATGTAGACTATATTTTAGCACACAAGTTATGGGCCTTAAGATAGGCTCAGATATGTGGACTCAGAATTTATCGTACATTGGTGACGTCGTGAATGTCATTCTTCTGTGCACGGTTTGTGTGGACACCAAACACCACAAATACCCAGAATTTGAAGCTTGAGTGTGCTTAGGAACGATACTTTCATATTACAAGTTGAAGAACAATCCTTTGCAGAATTTCCCTCATCAGGATTGAACCCGAATATTCTTAGTGGAAAGTCAGCACGTTACCACTGACCTAATTCGTTCCTCCACCTCAAGCTTAGCTCTCGATGTAATTTCAAAAAAATTCTCAGGGGTTAATACTTCACGGAAAAAGAAGAAGAAAAAAGAAACCATTTCATATTCTCATCGCTATGCCACCTACCCCTTAAAAGCACGTCTCAAACTGTCAAATTTGCGATGTTTTTTAGAATAGAATCCCGCGCAAATAACAAATTATTCAAAATTATAGCTCATATACTGTGAGGGGAAGACTCTCACACGAATAATAGATAAATCAGAATTAAAAAAGTTTCAGTATGAAAGTTGAAAGTTGCTCTGAAAAATCATCGCATTCCGAGTTCATTTGCGATGTTATTTCAGAGCAAATTTATACCTTCATACTTAAGCTTTTTGAATTCTGATTCATCTATTATTTGCGTAAGACTCATCTTCTCACAGTACATGAGCTCTAATTTTAAATAATTTTTTATTTACGCAGGATTCTGTTCCAAAATATTTGAAATCAAGGAAAAAAGAGAATAAACTACTACTACTACTACTACTACTACTACTACTACTAATATAGAAAAGTGAACTTGAAGATCTTAAGTTCCCATTCAAAGGAGAAGAATTCTGTTTTTTAGGACCATTTTCGTCTTTCTGCTGAATGAATTAACTCAATTTTTCGTAAGGACTTTGCATCTGAAAAGCGTCAGGCAATGCGAACAATGTCACTTTCTCGATTAACGTAAATCGAATTCACATACTTTTGAGTCGCCAATATATATTGAGAACTTACGAAGAATCAATACACAACAAAATTGCTGATCAAGAACTCATTTTGCTGACCACAATTACATGTGCCAACCCCAATCTAAATGAACGACCGTCATCCATAAACCATCGCTGTTCCGCACAATGATACAAATATAGCGTCGGGTACTTGAACACTGTGAAACATTTATAGGGTGTGTACTCAATCTTTCAATCATTTCATGTTGAATGAATTTGATTTATATCTCCAGTGTACCATATGGTTTCATTTAAACAAAAAAAAAAAAAAAAGCGCAAAACAGAGTGAAACATGACCTAATCAATTTAGGAGTCGTACGGACGACACAAAGCATTCATACACCGATTAAGTTGAGAGCACTGAGATGAAGTTTTTTTTTACTTACGGAAAGAAATGAATGTGCAAACTAGTTAATTAATAAATAAATATTATTATTCTTTAATAAAAAAAAGAAAGGTGTTCTTCTGTGTCAGAGTGTATGAAATTTCGCTTCACATAATATTAATTTTGTCATGAAATCTTGTATACTTTGACGTAAGCCGACTCTGACTAAAAGTCTGAATCCTAGTGTTAAGTGCGGCAGTGCGCAGCTCTGCCGTACAACGCATAAAAAACTTAACGACGAGAATTTGTGAGAGAAAATATATGAAAATCTCTCATCTGATAACGTCGCTATGTTTTTTATGCGTTGTAGGACAGAGCTCGGGACGGCCCCAAATTTGGAAATTTTTGTTTTCGCAAAGTTTCGTTGTGCTAACCGACACTAAAAACATTGTGTTTGCGATCAACTCAAAATCAGGTAAGTTTCTTAGAGCCTTATTATTCTTAAAAGGACACTTTTACAGGGTATTACAAAAGTCTGCCCAAAAATGGTTTTCGTCAATTTTTTTTTGTAGTTTCACTTATTTTTATCACAACAAAAACCTCTTAAAAGGTAGAGTGTGAAGTGTGAAGCAGTCCGTAAGTCCGCTTCCAAATTAACGATATCGCTTAAGGTGACGCTATCGCTGATAATACGCAGAAGTTTGTTTGAATGGAACCTTGTGTTCAAAGTTTTAATTTCCTGAAAAAATTACAGCGCTTTCTTTAAAACAAAATTACGTTGTGTTAAAAAAATTGCGTCACAAATGCCGGACCCAACGACGAAATAATTTTTGTGCACTTTCAGTTTTTGCACCTTTAAGAGGTTTTTGTTGTGATATCAGTCGTTTTGGATGGTTTCAGTTGTTGAAAAAATTGATATTTTCTGAAAAAAATTTTCTCCGAAAAAAAATTTTTCCCGAAAAAAATTTCTTCAAAATTTTTCAAATTTTTCTCCAACAAAAAGTTTTCTCAGAAAAAATCAGAAAGAATCTCAGATGAAAATCTATAACTTTCTAGAAGAAACCATCTCTATAGGTAGTGTCATTCCGAAGCTAAAATTCGAAAAGCGAAACAGCATAAACGAAAATCCAAGATGGCGCCGCTATGACAGCTGGCAGCCATTTTCTTATGACACCAAAAAATTCTCCTGATGAAACTCTATAACTTTCTACAAGAAAGCTTCTCTCTAAGTTGTGTCATTCCGGAGATAAAATTCGAAAACCGAAAAAGCATAAACGAAAATCCAAGATGGCGCCGCTATGACAGCTGGTAGCCATTTTCTTATGACACCAAAAAATTCTACTGACCAAACTCTATAACTTTCTAGAAGAAACCAACTCTCTAAGTGTTATCATTCCGGAGCTAAAATTCGAAAACCCAAAGACGCATAATTTATAAATCCAAAATGTCGTCACTTCGGCAGATTTCTGAAAATTCCAAAAAATTCTACTGATCAAACTCAAAAACTTTCCCGATGAAACCAACTCTCTAAGTATTGTCATTCCGAATCTAAAATTCAAAAACCAAAAAAAAACCTAATTTATTGCTTGAGCCATTTTCTTAAGATCCCAAAAAATTCTCCTGGCCAAACTTTATAATTTTCCCGAAGAAACCAACTCTCTAGCTATTGTCATTCCGGAGCTAAAATTCGAAAACTGCGAGCATTACCTGAAAAACCGTCAAAATTGACCACTTTTCCACATTCCTGGAAAAGCGGTATATGAAATTTTTCATTTTGGGCCGATACTGACGTTCGGTGCACTGTGCGACGTCGACTCATGTCATCGTATACAAAATTTCATCCCATCATTCAATTTCAGTTTTTTGCTTTCTTTTTTAAAAACTTTGAATCGAATTAAAATTTCATGATGAAGTGCATAAGTCGACAAGCTCATTAATTTATGTCGCTTCACACATGATAAAATTCATCATGAAATATTGTATATTTTAACTGTTTGACTTAATATTGTATATTTTGACATAAGCCGTCGTGTGAATTGGTATATAATCCCATTAAGTTCAGACAGTTCTGCAACATTCACAACAACACAGAGTAACTTTGTGCCGTACGGTACATTGTTATTTCTATTGTCTTTGCTGTACGGCATTGTTTTAAAATTATTCGAGAGTGTTTATATCGCTCTCACTACATAAGCCCTCTCGGAGGAGTAGGCGGTGTGTTGAATTGTAAAGACGCAAAAAAGATTTGCTCCGTCAAAAAGTTTTTGAAAATATAAATAATTTCGATCAAAAGTTGCAATATGATAAGCGAAATAGTCAATAAACTGAATATTTAGTTAGTGAAATGTGTGGGGGGTCCGAACATAAGACGTTTGAGTGTGTTACTGTTTCCACAAATTGATCGGTTTGAGTGCAAGATTTTCTCGAGGAAGCCTTTATCTATTTTTTGTCTTTCGCTCGCTGTATGGATAGGTATCAAAGCGAATTTATGGTTGAGAATGTTGGGAAACGAGATTGTCTAATATGAAATACTGTTGCTGATTTTTTTGTGGAGGTGGAGGAATAATGCGTTCTCTCGTCGTGTGGAATCCAGCGTGCAGGATTTTAAATCAATCGAATTAATACGTGGACGTGATAAAATGAATGACTGCTCGACAGGCAGGAGAGACAAATGAGACTTATGTTGTGTACGAATGACGAGCGCAGTAGAGAGGTGCGAATATGAAGCGGATGTACAGTAAGAATGCATGGGGGTTCAGGTTGGAGAACGCGGTGAGTATGGTGAGCATAATGGGTGTTGGATGTGTGGCTGCATGTAAGGTAAGTCAATGCGTACGAAGGTAATTTATGTCTGAGAATGATTCACATTTATTTAGTAGATAGTCCAACTGCATGCTCGAACGACGGCAGTTGTTGTTAGTTACTACTGTAGGAATACAGTAGTCTATAAGTGCAACGCATCGCAAGTAGCGGTCCAGCGCTGTTCGCGACAGGAGGTTACAGAGCATTTACGTGTATGTAATTGTCTGTTGGGAACTAGGATAGACACAACGTTCACCACCATCAAATTTGACTAGTTGAATTTTTTGAAGTAATGTTTTAAAATGTCTTTCTGGTTCTGGGACCTAGCTCAAGCTTGTGATGTAAAGTCTCTCTCACAACATAAGTCCTCTCTATTTAAAATTTAGGACAAAATTCTATTCGCCAGACAACCTAGTAAATAATGAAATAGTCTCAGTGACAGCAGATACTTGCTTTTCCATTGACCTTATTTGACCCGAAATGAACAAATGTTTGCCTAATAAAGCAAATTCCACTCAAAACGCCTTGGTAATAGTAAGGAAAAATTTAGAGGTCAACAATAGAAAATGGTACAAACCAGATCAGACGATATAGAAAATTGTGGGCAAATGAAAGGGAAGTCAAATAAAAAACTGAAAGAACACGGAAAAAGTAAAAAAAAAACTCTAAAAAACTAAAAACAAAAGAAAACAAGCAAAGAACAACTAAATAAAACTCGAAAGTAGAAAGAAAAACTCGAAAAGTAAAGAACTGAGAAACAAACTAAAAAAATGTATAACAAAAGCAACTCAAAGAAAAACTAAAAAAAAATGATTAAAAAAAAAAAAAAATTTAAAAAAGGTTCGAACGGAATTATCCACCCCTCGTTTCCGAACAATTTTGAGCGGGCGTTGTAAGTAATTTGTTTTAGTTTATCGAAAAATATTTTGACGGAAGAATTAATGTTTATCATACATTAGACTTCCTTCTCGTTCACGCGAGTTTGAAATTACTGGAATTCTAACCCTTCAATATAGATATATACACGACCGTAATCGATAAATTTTTTTCTCGTTATCAAAATATCATTGGGTTGAATTGATTCATAGAGTTCAAATTTCATAAATGTTCGAAGCGAATAGGCAAAGGATTTATTTTGCTGGTTAATGAAGAAGTTTATAATCTGTTTTGTAATTGATTGGATTTGAATCCTTTTTTGATTAATTTGTTCAAATATTTATTTTTCCGTGCACTTTCTATTTGTTTTATTGATGGAAGAGTATCTTACACTCCAGACTGAGGGCAGAAAAGATTGTACCAATAAATTACTCGTAAAATGAAAAAAGAAGAAACCATTACGATGAAAAAGAGGGAAAATAATGAGCTTACCATCTCCACTTCTCGCTGTTGATTAATATCGCAGAATAATTTTGTCAGTAATCTTCATATTATTTTAAAAGATGATTATCTTGATGATGGCTGATGCCACAAGAAAGTTTACTCACCTGAAAAAGAAATAATTTTTCGTTATTATTTATAGCCACCAGTTTTTTATATAAATTAATGAGCTTTGAAAATTCCAGGGGAGGTTGGTAGAAAAACTTTGCGGATATTTCTTGATTCCATTATTTTATTTATTGTCGCACGGAGAAAATAAATGTATACAACTTTCTTTATTAGCTAAAAAATAACTTATTACGAAGCTTATTACATTTTAGAAGACGTTATAATTTACAACAATTCCATTACGATTCCATATTTCGTTGGGATTTTCTTATCGCTCCGTTACGTTGTTTAGGTGTTCAAGTTAACCACAACAAAAACGTACGTCTAAATGCATTACCCTCTGAACAAATGAAATTGTTTAATGATATTCGTCTGGTCGCATTATAACTCCCTGACATTTGCATTTAGATTAGCGAAAAAGTTTATAGACGATTTTGTCATCTTTTGCCACCCTTTTGGAATTTTTAACTTTATTCTTCTTTTGAAAAATTGTTAAATCAACTGTTCTATCTAAACTTTTCCTATTATACACATTGCGGGAATAGTATTTATTTTCTCACCTTTTGCATGTCTCAGTTTCGCTTTGGAGATTTCGTCGTCAGATTGTTTAATCGTAACCCTTCAATATTGAGTTTCAGGGGGTCACTTGTTAGCGTGTGCGAAGTTCACCGCGCTAGGAGGGAAGTTCGCACAGTGCGAACTTCTCGCCTTGGAAGGAGTTTAGCACAATATGACCGGTATGTTCGAGGTATGTAGAAGCGGTGTGTGAACTATAAATTCGGTGTGCGAACTGTAGACTTGGTGTGTGAACTGTTGACTTGGTGTGCGAACTGTAGATTTGATGTTCGAACTGTAGATTTGGTGTGCGAACTATAGATTTGGTGTGCGAACTATGTATTGGGTGTGGGAACTGTAGACTTGGTGTACGAACTGAAGATTTGGTGTGCGAACTATGTATTTGGTGTGCGAACTATGTATTTGGTGTGCGAACTATGTATTTGGTGTGCGAACTATGTATTTGGTGTGCGAACTATGTATTTGGTGTGCGAACTGAAGATTAGGTGTGCGAGCTATAGGTTTGGTGTGCGACACGGAGGGGAACTTCGCACACGGCGTGACGGTTTTACAAAAAGCTCTCACACTCACTTTTCTCAACTATTTCTTCAAAATAAATTCAAAACAGCTTTTTAACCGCTTTAATTCTTCCTTTTACAAAATTTTTGTGAAGAAATATAAAACCAAATACATAGTTCGCACACCAAATACATAGTTCGCACACCAAGCTCACTGTTCACACACCAAAAACACAGTTCGCACACCAAATACATATTTCGCACACCAAAAACATAGTTCGCACACCAAGTTCACAGTTCGCACACCCAATATATAGTTCTCACACCATGTCTATTTATATATAATTTATTTTGTGCGAAAGTAACCGCCTACGAAGGGAGCTTCGCACTGTGCGAAATTCTCCGCTTGAGGGGAATTTCGCACACTTCATTATCTATAGTGTGCGAAATTACCCCGTACTCAGTTTCAGAGCTCGGTTTCAATTTAAGAGATGATTTTCGTCATATAGATCGTTCTAAGCCCAATTAACATCTTTTAGATATGCAGTAATTTTTATAACTGACCACTTGGATATTTTGTTATTGAAATTACTCAACAGTTTGACGTTCGATAATCATCAACATTTTATTAGTAGGTTTCAACACATATAAGAGGTGTACATATGGTATAATTCTACGCACATTGTCATAGTTACTTCTTACTACGGATATAGTCTCTTTATAGTACTGCGGCTAATGGCACCGGTTTTTTTTTATAAGGGTGAGGTAGTGTTGGATTCCATTCTTCAATGACCTACCAACTAAAACCTCCTTCCTTACTCTCTTCTCCCCGGAACCGCCTCACAGCATTACTTCGGAAATGGACTGTGATTTCGCACCTACCCTCTCAGATCAACTACAGGTCTTAGATCGTCTCTCCATGCACTTTGCAGCTTCTCCATTGTTTTTGCAACTTTGTCCGCTACTTTCCACACCTCCTCATCGCGGCACATCTCTGATATTATGTTTTCGGCATTTAACTCTGACCTACTCGCCGTCATCACCTCACCTCGTTCTTGTTCGAAGCGGGAGCAGACAAAAAGTACGTGCTCCGCAGTCTCTTCTTCTCCCTCGCATGTCGTGCATAAGGGTGAATCTGTGAATCCAAACCTGTGCAGGTATTTCCTGAAGCACCCGTGGCCCGACAGAAACTGTGTCAGTTGGAAATTAACCTCCCCATGTTTCCTCTGTACCCATGGCGTTATATTTGGTATGAGTCTATCGGTCCACTTCCCTTGTCCGTGGAGTCCCACTCCTGCTGCCACTGTCTTAGTTATTCGACTCTTAATTGCGTCCTAACTGTTTGACCCTCCCTTCCCTTCTTTCTACGCCATTCGCTGTCCTCCGTCAGCGTTATGCATCTCGGTAGCGTCCTGGCTACGACACATACCGCTTCTAGGGATATCGTTCGGTATGCGCTTACGACTCTTATGCTTGCCAGCCTCTGGGCTCCATTAAGCCTCCTCCGGTTAATCTTCGTATCTAACGCCTGTATCCACGCTGGTGCCCCGAAGCGCAATATCGACAGAGTGACGCTTGCGAGCAGCCTCCTTTTGCTGCTGCGCGGTCGGAAGCCGTTTGGCATTATTCTGGCCAGTGCTGCAGTGGCTTTCATTGCCTTTTCGTACGTGCAGTCCACATATATATTACAATTTCTGCGGTCGTCCAGTATAACTCTAAGGTATTTTAATAGGCGAGAGGATGTGATTTCTTCCCCGTCAATGTTCATCACGATTCGCACAGTTTTTTTTGCAGTTACTCACTAGCATAATCTCGGTTTTCTGATGGGCCGTTTTCATCCAGTTTTCGGCTAGTTCTGGCGTCTCCATCGTAACTACCTCCACCTCCATCTTCGATGTTCCGGACACCGTGAGGATCAAATCGTCGGCAAAAGCAATCGACTTAGCTCATCTTGGCAGAAAGGTGACTCTGTGAATCCAAACCTGTGCAGGTATTTCATGAAGCACTCGTGGCCCGACAGACCCTCTCCATGTTTCCTCTGTACCCATGTCGTTATGTTTGGTATGACTCTATGGGTCCTCCTTCCCTTGTCTGTGGAGTCCCATTCTTGCTCTCAGTGATTCGGCTTTTATTTGCATCCTAACTGGGTGCCATTGAGAAATGACTATTGGTACCCAGCACCCGTTACCATTAGCCGAAGTATATAAAAAAGACCTGGTGCTTATAAAAGACTTCAAAACTCGCTTCCACACAGGGTTCCTAAATTCAACAAGCAAGAAATCATGCTCTAACACACGCGAAATACATTTTATTTTCAAAAACGCTCTTTACAAAAATTGCCAGCACACAGTTCTCAATAAATTCGATTTATACCTGGGAATAAATTACCAGTTCCTACTTTCTTTCCACACACAACCCATCAGGTCTTTTGAGCGAAATAATTCACATGGTTTCAATGATGTTAAGTGGCAATATCTCGCTTTGTGTGCCGGTCATTTTTTTTTTTATAAAAAGTAAGCGGGACTAAGTGGTATCACATTGATCAAACGAAATGACGACCTAATAAAAATGATGATAGGACGGTAGCACATAGAAATTTATTTACTTTGAATGGGTTTGCTGTCATAGTAATGAAACGCTTCAAAAGTATTTACGGTGTCCAATTAGACTCTTTGGTATGGTTGGGTTTTCATTAATTGTGATTTATATTGGTATTTGATCCTATCACAAAAGCTACTGAAATATTCCTTTTTAAAAGGGACAATTAATTCTCGATTTCAATTTTGTATATTCGTCGGACTTGACATAAATGCTTCTCAGTTTTCTCCGATAATACTTGTTTGTAGGGAGAAGATACTTTGAATACAGCCATCGAAGTAAGAAATTCTTTGACGGATTATCTACAACAGGATTTTCTTTGCTATAAGTTATTGTGATTTGCAAAAGCTGAACTAATAATCCGCTTGTGACTCTCCTCTAAGCCTCGTATCGTCTCTGCCTCTGACACTCTGCAGAATTAGATCCTGTACACATTTGATTTCCTAATTTGTTCAATTTCTAAATTTATAAAAATTTTTTTATTTTCGGCTTCTATTGAACACAATTGGTAAGCCAAAATGAACTCCTTTGTCGTCCAAATAACAACTATATATATTTGATTTTATTTGCCGTCATGCGATGTACAATGTACAATGTACACACAAAATCATTCATTTTTATGGGACAGGAAAGACCAAGAGACATTATGATTTATGATCCTCACTCTAACATATGGTCACACGATACGTTAACCCTTTATATTCCGTAGAAACACATTTTGTACCAAGTGTAATTTAATGATGTACTTGTAATTGTGTTTCCTTTGTTAATTTTTCACCGTACTAAGTCCGGACTTATGGTTTTTCTGTTGAAAAAGTAGAGATGGATTGGCATTTCTATGTAAAATCTCATGAGTTTTGGCTTAAAAGCTTGCCTATGAGATTTTACGTAGAAATGCAAATCCATGTCTTCTATTTCAACAGAAAAACGATAAGCTCGGAGTTAGTTACACCATATGCTGTATTATGTTTTAACTTTTCTTTTGAAATCCGCTGAAGGGCATCAGGTCGCAAAAATTTGAGCAGTTAAAGTTGCGATGTTTTGACAGTTGCGAACACCGATTACGGTTAATCATCGCCCATTTTATATAGTAAAATAGTAACAAATAATAGAGCATTTAGAAATTCACATGGTTAAATACGAAAACTGAAAATTGCTCTGAAAGAGCCGTCATCCACAAAATTGAAATGCGATGTTTTTTCGGAGCAACCTTACACCTTCTTACTTACTCAACAACTCTGAATTCTGCTTCATTTATTTTTTACCTGAATACCATTTTCGCATGATAGATGGGTCATAATTTGAAGAAATTCGATGTTATCGAAAATATCACTCAGAAAAAACATCGCAGATTTAATAGCTCATGTAACGCATCAGTTTGAAGATGTTTTATAAGAAAATAATGGACGGAACAGAGTTGACAAAGCTTCTACAGTAAAGATACCTTTTAAAAAACATCGCATCCTAAGTTCGTGTGCGATGTTGTTTCAAAGTTACTTTAGTAGTTATTTTGATACTATTCTCAGACATCGCATGAACTATAATTTTGAACAGTTTCTTGTTATCGCGAAAATCAGCCATGAAAGAACATCGCAAGTTAAAAAGTTCTTTTTTACGACAAACAAAATATCAATAATTATCTATTTTCGATGTTTTAGTCGATTCATAATGCCAAAAAATCTGTCGAATATCGATCACTGATAACTATTGATATTCCATTATCATTCTTTGGCACTATGGTCACGTGCGGGGCTTAGTAATGTTGTGTTTTGGTTTCCTTTCATGGGTAGACCTCTCCTACATCAATAAAATTGTTTATTTTCCTTTAAAGAAAATTTTCTTTTGTTAGATTATCCCAAGCAAACGAAAATATTGTCTGACATACATAGATTCTTATCGTGATAATATCGAAAATGATATGTCAACAAGCAATCTAGCATTTTCACCAAAGTCACGATGATAGTACAGTATTGATGGGGAAATGTGTGTGTGTGTTTTTTTCCTCATTTTCTCTTGTTCTCACAATGAAATGTTTTTCTTTAAATGGAGGGTTTATTTAAGTGGTTTACGAACTCCTTTTCAGAACCTCTTCAGTTGTTTAATGGCGCATTGTTCACTTTCAATTTTCGATTTTCCTTTTCAAAATACGGAAAACGTTTGGAATTTAAAATTATGTATGCCGGTTGAGTGGAGTACTACAACATTGATTTATGCTTTTCCCAATCGAAGCAAAAGTTGACAAAAAAAAAGAATGAAAGCCAAAGTAAAAGACTTTTCTTTTCATTTGGTGCGTTGATTTCTTAATATATTTTTTGTATTGTCGTTTTGAAAATTTATGAGATAAGTTTTGGTTTTATCAAAGTCAAAAGTTTTCGTTTTTGTTGAATTATTTTGATAAATTGATTGTTATTCGAAGGATTTTTATTTGAATTTATTATTTGGGTGTTGAAAATTGAAATTACTTCTTTGGAAAAACTTTTCCTGTTGAACGAATGGTCTGTATACAATTCCATTCAGGTGACTCTCACAACGTAATTCAATAAAATGCCGTAATTCATCAATTTAGCAACTAAAATGGAACACAAACACATTTAGACTCAAGTAATCTTTGTTTGTATTCCTAACTGACTCAATAAATAATTTATCTCTGAACCTTTTGCTACTTGCTATATAAATGTTGGGTCCATGTTGGATGGATGAATTTTTCCTGTATATCTGAGTATCGTCGATTCATCATCATTTCGCTTTCGGTAGTTCTTTATGACCGTTATATACTCAACGTTCCAATTTTGCTTTATTAGGAAGAAGTGAGTGAGTGGGTAATGAAGAGGACGAATTTTTTACCATTTCTGTATAAAAATTTGTAAGAATTATAATTAAGAGATTACCTTTTTAATTTCATTGAAATATTTCTTTAAGTACCGAGAGGATATGAAAATTTCTCTGTAAGATATTTGTCGACGATTTATGGGCGTGGACCCTTTTGTTTGAAATGAAATAAACATTTTTTGGAAAAAAATTGAAAAATTCGGAAAGTAAATTAATAATATGCGACTGCCCGTACGAAATATTCCGATTAGCATTCTCGCCACCACCGAAGTGGGACTCGGCAATTTCGCAGAATTGTCGTTCAGTAAATTTGTCAGCACTGATCTAAAAGGTTCATGCGAGTGTGACTTTTTGCCGTTTGAGGGTCCACGAAATCTTAATTTATTTTGCTTCCACTTGAATAGAGCACAAATTGACCCCCAAATAGACAAAATTTTCACCTCAATTTTCTCCACAACATAGCAAAAAACCATTTTTTTGTCTAGGACCGACCTAGGCAACTAAGAGGCCTCGGACAAATACTTCTATACATAAAAACGTTCACTTCAGTTTTCTCTACAATGTAGCAAAAAACCAATTTTTGTCTAGGGCCGCCTAGGGCCATGAGGAGAGGCGTCGGACAAATGCTTCCATAGACGAAAAAGTATCGCTCAATTTGCTCTGCAACATAGCAAAAAAAATTTTTTTGGTTAGGACCGCCCGTTCTTAGGACCGACCTGAGGTCAACTTGAGCCCTAAGCACAGACACCGGGCCTAAAAGACCCTATCGGATAGGACTAAAATTTCGGTCCACAATGTCCCGAGTTCTAGACTAATGTCAGGCTAACTCGGGCTATCTTCCTTATCACAACAAAAACCCTTTTTAAAAAGGCAATGTGACGCAAGTCCTCGTCTCTTCTTCCAAAACAGCTGATATCAATTTGGGTGACGCTTACAGCTTCGCAACGCAAAAAATTCTTTTGAAATGCGTCACCAATGCCGGACCCCCAAAGTTATAGTTTTTCTTTCTTTTTGCGTCACATTTCCTTTTTAAAAAGGGTTTTTGTTGAAGTATCAGTAGTTTTAGAAGAAAAGAGAAAACGAAGATAAAATTTCCCGTGAAAAAAATTTTCAGCGACAAAAAATTTCCGGCGAAATTAATTTCTGTCGAAAAAAAATTTCCGGCGAATAAAATTTCCGGCGAAAGATAATTTTTCAGCGAAAAAAAAATTTCAGCAAAAAAATTTCCAGCGAAAAAAATTCGGCGAAAAAAAAATTCCTTCGAAAACAATTTCCGGCGATAAAAAAAGTATGCGAAAAAATTTCCGACGAAAAAAATTTTTGGCGAAAAAATTTACGGCGAAAAAAATTTTCGGCGGAAAAATTTCAAACGAAAATAATTTTCGACGAAAAAAATGTTCATCGAAAAAGTTATCCGGCGAAAAAAATTTTCGACACACTACACACTCAACCCAATAACTTTTCCTTTGACACCAAACATCTATCTCCAACCAAAAAAAATTTAATTTTCCCCTAAGTCCGTCCCATACCATCTATCTCCATCCTAACACAGTCTAAAAATTTGAATACACTCACACACACTTACAATACATTCTTTTATATTGGCTTTATATGACGCTTCCTAAGAGCCCTGGCGGCGAAACGAGGCCGGAAGGTCCCTGCAAAATTTTAAGAAAAGTTATCAAGCCGTTTTCGAGCCAAAAAAGTCGGTTTTCATACAAATGGCCCTGGAACTAACTAGGATGTTTCCATTAACTTTGGCTTCTATGTATGGAAAATGAAGAATTTCTAAAGGTCATATCTTCGGATCCACTGGACCGATTTTAATGAGTAAAGTGTCGATTTCAATCAAATTTGTACGTAGAATCTAGGTCTCAGGAGGGGGGGGGGGGTTAGACGCAAGGAAAAAAAGTCAAAACTTAGCCGTATCGGTTCCGAAGTCTAAGAAACAAAATTTTCTCAATTTTTTGGGGACTTGCGTCACGGGCGCATCGCTTCCGCCCGCCCATGATCCGAAGTCTACGAAAAAAAAAATCTGAATTTTTTGTTCGTATGGGGACTTACGTCACGGGCGCATCGCTACCGCGCGTCCATGATACTTGACATACTAAAAATAACATAAAACCACCTTATGGAACCTATGAATCGCTTCGCTGGTGCCTTAAATGTTCATGTCTTTTGGTTTTTCAGATCCTATTTTTTTCTGTGGGATGCAAATCAGCCTCACACTAAAGTTGTTGTTCTATGAACTACATACGTTAAAGTTAATTCTGTCAAACTTTTAGGTTGAGGCGACTTTGCCGTCCCACTCTAGACGTTATCCGATAGGGGCTTTTGTTTTTGAATATAATTCGGTATTCGGTTACCTCTCAAATAGAAAAAGAATTAACAAAATCTGTTAGGATTTACACGATTTATGTAAACAAACACGTTGGGGCCTAGTATAAACTCAGTTTTAGGGTCCTCGCATAGTCCAAGGGCTTCTAATCAAAAAAATTTTCTTCCATAAAATGTGAGACATTCCTAGACCTTTCGATTAAAAAAATCGAAAATAGGAAAAGATTTACTCCGGTTATGTACAAGAGACATGTTGAACCCTAGCAGGGACTCGTTTTTAGTCCAAAATCAAAAAAGTTTCTTCCATAAATTGTCCTCCATGCCCAGACCTTTCAAACAAAAAAAAAGTATGAAAATCAGAAAAGATTTCCTCGAGTTATGCAGAAAAGTTCAAGAAACACTAGCTTCAGATTCAATCCCATAGAAGATTTTTCGATTGCCTTTCAGGGAAAAAAGTTTTTGATAATCGGTTGAGCTATCGCGTTGTCAGACGGACGGACATTTTTTTTTTATTGTTGATTCGTCATCTAAGGACCATGATCGATGCTCTCCCCTACTCCCGGGTCGAAATTCGAGTGGTTACAAACTTCGTGGTAAACACAATAGACCCCTTTTCGAAGCACTACATTCTTCTTAGACCCTAAAAAATGATTTAAGGCCCATAACTTGTATGCTAAAATATAGTCTACCCTTAGGGCTCAAATATTATATTTTCGCTGATATCAGTGGACAAAGACGCAGTTTCAAAAAAGTAAGTCAGCATTTCCCTTCCTAAAAATGTTGCCTTTTAATAGCAACTAAACTTATTTTTTGGGATCCTACCTACTCTGAGAACGGCGAAAAAATCGTAAAAATTTGCACAAAAACTCGTCGTTCTGAGATAAGGTTCAATCCCAAAAAATAAGTTTAGTTGCTTTTAAAAGGCAACATATTTAGGAAGGGAAATGCTGACTTACTTTTTTGAAACTGCATCTTTGTCCACGAATATCAGCGAAAATATAATATTTGAACGCCTAAATGTAGACTATATTTTAGCACACAAGTTATGGGCCTTAATCTCGAATTTAATGACTATATTGTCGTATTATACCGCTAGATTGTCAACTTATGCGTGGACGCAATGGTGCAAATGATGAGAAATTAGTATTCGTGATGACCTCATTGAAATTACTGGGACACTATAAAGAAGAAATATTGACTAAATGAAAATAAATGTCACATTCTTAAGCAAAATAAATGAGCGTACCACATACTTCCACATCCACAAACCGCACACTTGAATTATAGAAATAAATAACCTTTGGATTTAATTAAAGTTTTATTAACTAAACACCGTACGCAAGGAAAAAGACATTTAATTTTACTTTTTCTTTTCTCGCCACGATTTTTCTAAAATGTCCAAAATCCTCTTGATCTTAATTTAATAAAAGCAGACCAGGTTTTTTCAGATATTTAATTGAATCTTAGCGTCTAGTTACATAAATGTTTAATAGATTCAAGTACACGGAATCAAACAATCAATTTGCAGAAGACCCTCAAGCCACTACCTCTTTTGTTTAGTTTTACATTTTTTAAATGAGGTGTGTGTTCCATCATGTACTTTTTGTTATACACTTTTCGTATTCAAATGAAAATGCAGGTTCGCTGTTAAAAGATTAACAAGAATTGTATTAGCAGGGAATTTAAAATGAGAAAACTGCAGTGGGAAAACGACGAACGTATCGTATAAAAATTCAGGTATTTTCGTTTTCGTTTTAATTTACATTTTTCTTACCGACGACTTTTCTTTTTTTTTAATTCTGTTTCATTCTGGAACAAATTTTTTAACAATTTTTTTCAATGGGAAGAAAATGAATGAAACCGACGAGGACACTAATGACGTATTTAACTTTACTACTACGAAATGCTGGTAATGCACTAGTTTGAAGTAAAGGGCAAGTGAACTTTGTTATGAATCATAAAAAGTATTTATTTGAGTGATAAAAAGTAAAACAAATTATAAAGTTGACTTTTTGCAATTTTTTGTATACAGTGGACTTAATTTCTAAATGTTACACTTTGACGTTTCTAAATGTAAATTAACAAATCAAAGGGTAACATTTAGAAATTAAATCCTCTGCAATAGTTATTTACAGGGAGGGAATCATAGGTTTGTGCACCTTGAATATTTCTCTTTTATCTCTCTTTTCACGTATTCGCTTGTAATAGGGAATGTAGGGAATGCAATACCGGTACCAATGCCTAAAACATTCAATACCGAATACCGGTATTGACAGAAAATACCAGTATTAATACCAAAAAATTCGTGGTAGTTTCTGAAGAGAAAATATATGGAATTAGCCATCGGTACCGTAACCCGGGTCACGTATTTCATCTTTTTCACTCTTGCAAAGTAATTTATACTAACATGAGACAAAATACTCGTTCCCTAGGTTACAAGACTTCTGCTGCGAATTTGCTTGCGTTCACCATTGTTTTCAATACAAACTGGTAACTTTTTTATAAAAGTGAACGAAAATACATTTGTGTACACTCAGTTTCTAAAGCATTTACATTATTTACAACGGTAGAATGGTACGTATGGTATGTAGAATAAGCCGTATATAATTTTTTTTGAATTAGAAGAAATACTTTTTAAAGTTACCTTTTTGTGTTATATTCTGAGAACATTGTGTTTCACTGATTCTACGCGTTAAAAAATCTGATGCGACCCTATTCATTTTATAATATTTGAGCAATTCTACTTGAGGCCACGTCGCAAAAATGTGAACTGTCAAATTTGCCATGTTTTTTTAGAAGAGAATGCTGTGTAAATAACAAATTCTTCAAAATTATGGCTCATGAACTGTGAGAGGATGACTCTTACAAGAATAATAGATGAGTCAGAATTCAAAAAGTTTAAGTATAAAGAACAATTTTGCTGTGAAATAACATCGCAACCTAACTTGGAATGCGATGATTTTTCAAAGCAACTTTCGACCTTCATACTCAAACTTTTTAAATTCTAATTCATCTATTATTTGTGTAACAGTCATCCTCTCACAGTACGTGAGCTATAATTTTGATTAATTAGTTATTTAAGCAGGATTCTGATTTAAAAAAACATCGCAAATTTGACAGTTCAAATTTTTCAATGTGCCCTTAAACTGTTTTTAGATGATTGGGACATAGCAACTAGCGAATCTGTCGTGTGTTTTGTGCGTCTAATTTCTCGAATTTTCCAGATACGCCTGAGTTGTTTCGTAAGGAGAACTTTACCCACTCTCAAATAGACTCGAATTTTGTCGTTTCCATTCGTAAAGGATGTAAGTACAACTGTCAACTTTTTAAAGCTGTCAAATTTGAATTTCGGCACCAAATTTTATAATAACTATTTACATCCATAAAATTCTTTATATTTATGTTATATGTCCGGAATCACTTTTAAAACTTCGAGCTAAAATTCGAATTTCACAGCTGCCAAAAATTGAGAGTTGTACTACACCCTTTACGAATGGAAACGACGATTTATAACTCATTTATAACGATCAAGTTAATGTAAATCCACAAAAACTCATGCAACCTTACTTTCCGGTGAATCTAACTTTTTAATGTTGAACGCAGGTTGAATTCATTTTGTTAAGTTGCAACCATTGGCAAAGCTCAATATTAAACAACGCAGTACGGCATAACAAATCTTATATTCACAGGAAAGTCGGGTTCCGTACTTTTGGCGACCTGTCAATGATTTGCATTACCTTCAGTTTTTATACTCTGGTTATATGGTGTACTAGTCGAACCCCCGCCCCTAGGGCCTACGCAGGCTTTATCATTTTCGCTTGTTGTCTATTCAGAGAGCTAAATCATTTTTTTTGTTTTAAATAATGATGCGTAATGTTGAAGGTCGTTATATCACTTCGTTGATATAACCGCTAATAAGACTAAAATCCAAATGGGCGAGAAAGGCACTATAAATCAAAACACTTTCTTTGTCGCAAAATTACTCCACTCCCCCCGTATTCCACTTCCCCGTATTCCATTCCCCCATATTCCATTCCCCCCATATTCCACGTTCACCGTATTCCACGTTCACCATATTCCACGTTCACCGTATGCAACGTTCACCGTAATCAACGTGCACCGTATTGCAAGTTCCCCGTATTCCTCTTCTCCCGTATTCTACGTTCCCCGTATTCCACTTCCCCCTAATTCCACCTCTCCCGTATTCCAAGTTCACCGTATGCAACGTTCCCCGTATTTAATTTAATTTTCCCCGTAATCAACTTTTCCCGTATTCCACGTTCCCCGTATTACACTTCCCCCGTATTCAACGTTCATCGTATTCGACGTGCACCATATTCCACTTCCCCCGTATTCCATGTTCCCCATACTCACCGTTCACCGTATTCCACTTACCCCGTATTCAACGTTACCCGTATTTCAAGTTCCCCGTATTCAGCGTTGCACTTGCTACGTATTTTACTCTGACACTTCCCCGACTTCTAAGACGACATCTTGACTGACTTTTGGCCGATTTTCAATTTTCACCCTTTCTTGACCCATAACTCCCTTATTTCAGAACAATATCCCACCCCGGAACATGTTTTCTCGACGTTTTGCACCATACCCGACAACATATCAAAAATTAATTTTTCAGTAATTTTCGGGCAGCGGAGCAAATTTTTGTCCATTTTTGCCTCCTTTGAACGACCCTGGGCACCGAACCGCTCAACCGATTTCGTTCAACCCAATTCCGCTACCTTCACACTGTCGAAACCTTTCATTTGACACCTCACTGGCCTCATTCCGGGAACTACCGCTCGAGATATTGGTTAATAAGTTCTCCTGCTCTGGATAAAATCGCCAAAGAACGACCTATGGCTCGGTAGTATGAAACTTTTTCACCCAACATTGTTCAGCAAATTTATTTCCACTATCGATTGGCACTCAAAATGTATCTCTACTTTGTCCAAAAACAAAAGTTCCCTAACAACAAAGTGAGGAAACCCCAAAGTTTTAACAGTTTTCGCTGCCTAGCTCCTCTGCATGAAGTCGGATCAAAAAACTTTCTTCTACAAAGTTGTAGGCAATCAAAAACTCTTCCCCGTCCAAATCTCTAAAACGACATCTTGACTGACCTTTGGCCGATTTTCACTTTTAACCCTTTCTTGACCCATAACTCCCTTATTTCAGAACAATATCCCACCCGGGAACATGTTTTCTCGACGTTTTGCAATATACCCGACAACATATCAAAAAGTATTTTTTTTTGTCTTCGCCAGTGTAAACGCAATTAAACGCAAAAATAACGGGATCGTGGCAGACAGACTTATAGTCGAATAAATGGACACATAAATAGATAGATAAACAGACGGACATTAGACGTTTAAATTAGTAATTATATTCGACCGATGAACTAATTTAATTCTACCAATAAGAATATTAAATATCAGATTTTAATTTTGTTGCATTCGGATCTGCATTCTGATTCAGAATTCGCTCTTTCGCAATCATATTATGATTAACTTCAGGTAACACTAATTAATGAGTATATAGAAGCGAAACCGATGAATGAAGTTAGATCCGTGGGATACAACCGGACTATTTTCATCCCATTTCTTCAGATATACTGAGTACTTTCCTATGAAATTATTCTTGTTGAAGCCTATGGGAAGATTTTTTTTGAACCGAAGGCGCGGATTGAATCGGCAACCATTATTGTAATGGCATTTATTATTCTTTTGAATAAATGTATATATATACACGCCGAAACATGAAATTTCCTTGCTAGACAGTACTGTGTGAAAAAAAATGCGAAAAACTGGAAAAGAAAAAACAAATTTTAAAGAAAAAATTTTCGGTGAAAAAAATTTTCAGTGAAAAAAATTTCCGTCGAAAAAGATTTTCTGCTAAAAAAAATTTTCAGCGAAAACGTTTTCAGCGGAAAAAAATTTCGGCGAAAAAAAGTTTTCAGCGAAAAAAATTTCGGCGAAAAAAAATTTGTCACATCTAGTGACATAAATTATCACTTTTCAGAACTTGTTGCATAAACTGCTATTTTTGATATGTGTGCGAATAGCAAATCAGGGGGACCATTCACATACATGTGTGAATAGCGAAAAGACTGTAGAACTGTAGCATGTTTTCGAAAACTCCACGCATTTTTCCTTAGTTTTCAACAAAATGTGTGCAACTACACTTGTACGAAGGGTCGCTTTGTAAATGAAAAGATCTGAAAACAAGCGTACGGCAAAATTGATTCCCATCTAGCAGTACGGCAACGATAAAGGCGAAGAAGCTGTAACTTTAAAAATATGATTTGTATTGTGGCATATTTTTGATCGGCATTTATTATAACAATAATGAACTCGGGATCTGTAGCATAACCCCCCAGGGGTACGGTATTCATAAAATAATCAAAGTCCATATCATCAATGAGCGTTCGGAAATTGAACAAAATTTTACGAATTTACTGGAGTTTTTTTTTGTTGGAATAAACAATTTTATGGGTCGGAAAAAGGCCTCAGATACATCGCCAGATTGATATTGATTTTGCTACTAAATCCACTTGCCATTTTCAGATGTATTTATGATTTAAATGTTTATTTATTTATATTCAGTCATAAACCTTATTTTATTTTCATATTTTTCCTATCAACCAAAAAATATATTACCGTAGAATATTTTTCAATTTATGTGTAAACAAAATCTGGAATGTACGCAGTAACACACACCCCATCATAATCATCAATACATCTATGAATGCTCAATTTCATGGAAAAAGGGATGTCTGATCTTTTTTCACTTTTTTTTTATTCAACTCCGAAATTTACTTACATTTCTGGGCATTAAGTATATGTTGGTTTTTATGTAATATATAAATCATACAAGAAAAAAACTTCGTGCCTCTCACATCTAATATTACATGGGTAGATTGCAACTTGATGTTGTTTTGATGTATATACAATTTTGTGTTACCTATGTAGTACACAATTTGCATAATCGCAAAAAGGATGTGATATTAAATATACATAAAGATAATCCATATCATAAGAAAATGATGAACAAGATTACTTTAAGAAAGCGATTTTTTTTAAAGAAATATTGTTTGAAAGAAGGATCATCCTTTATAAGGTATATACCTTGCTTTCCATCGGTAATGAAAACTGTTGCATATTAAAATTATTAGGTTTCTATAGTCTCAGTGAAACGCAGGGTGGATGGCAGATCCGTGCGATTCATATCGAAAGAATAGATATCGATAAGCCAGTAAAACGGTTAACATGAGAAACTGTGCAGAATTCAATGTAAAAAATTCGAGTGAAGTCCTTGACCACGTAGTTTTCATCTGGAGTCCAAAGTAAAATTTTTCTGTTCCTTCACAGTCTACATTCATAACGAAAAAGTCATCAAGAGTTAGGGTATGTTTTCGACACTAAACAACGAATCTTCAAACAATTTTTCCTGTTACCCGTGGAACCTTTTCAGTTCACTGTCAACATTTGTTACAACGTAAACAAGTCTGTGGCATACTGATACCTTTTACAGATTTCAATCTTTGGGCGTGTGAAACGAAAAAGACACAATAGACCTACCGGACTCCGTACGGGCTTAAGCATTTTATACGTGGGTGTTAAGGTTGCTATGAATTTAGTGTACAAATTCTTATGAAGAAATGAGATTTGTTTGAGGATTGGAAACATTTTAAAGCCCTTATTTTCGAAATTTCAATTAATCATATTGAGGTTCAGTATATCTGTCAACTTCTTACACAAAAATATTACATTCTAAACCCTAAACAATTACAAAGGTATACACGTTGGTTACACTGCGAATTTCGTCGCGAAGTTGCTAAGTTATCTTTATTGAGTTATGTGTAAAAGAAATTGGAGGAAGTGGATTGTTGTAGGACAAGTCGGGGTTATAACATTCTACTTGTGTATTTCCATCCTTTTAATACTCTTTGTGTAATATAACCTCGCTTGCTGTGTTATGAAGAGCAAGAAATGAAGAGAAGAATAAATCTTTTCTAAAAAAAAGTCGTGTTCGTACTGCACGTAACTTTTCGTTTGACATAGAACATGTTGATAAATATTGGTATGGGAGACATACGTTTTTTGCATTTTACCTTAAGGCCCATAACTTGTGTGCTAAAATATAGTCTACATTAAGGCGCTCAAATATTATATTTTCGCTGATATCCGTAGACAAAGATGCAGTTTCAAAAGAGTAAGTCAGCATTTCCCTTCCTAAATATGTTGCCTTTTAAAAGCAGCTAAACTTATTTCTTGGGATTAAACCTTGTCTCAGAACGACGAGTTTTTGTGCAAATTTTTACGATTTTTTCGCCGTTCTCAGAGTAGGTAGGATCCCAAAAAATAAGTTTAGTTGCTATTAAAAGGCAACATTTTTAGGAAGGGAAATGCTGACTTACTTTTTTGAAACTGCGTTTTTGTCCACTGATATCAGCGAAAATATAATATTTGAGCGCCTAAAGGTAGACTATATTTTAGCATACAAGTTACGGGCCTTAATAAAATCGCAAAGCTTTCATTATTTTGTGCAATAACATCTCAAAAAGTTATATTAGAGATTATACTTATAGAGCAGGTGATGACGTTTCACGAAAAATCACCAAATATCGTATTTAATAACCAAATTCTTCCCATTTCAAAATCGGACATCCTTCGGAAAAGCTTTAACAAAGCTTCTTTTGTTCTTTTGCCTAAGCTTTTCCAAAAGATGTCCGATTTTTCAAATCGGAAGAATTTGGTTAATTGGCACTGCTCTAAGTGCTCTAGGTCCGTTCTAAGATCGGGCCTAGTGCAATTTTTTTTTCAAATTTTTTCCATTTTTTAAATTTTGGGCTCTTTTAAGGATTGGAGATGTTCTTTGCGCCGTTTCTTCGGACGGGTTCTTCAATATTGTCCTTTCGGCGATTTCCAATTCAATTTAATGTCGACATAATTTCATACACTTAAGAGTTAAGGTCATGCACCAGTAACCAATTCCGTGAAGGCAGGCTGATGTCAAAAAATTATGTGTCGGCAATTTGAATCTAGTAACCAGTACTTTACGCCGCAATACTTTTCAATTTGACACCAGACTGCCCTCTATGTAACCATGAACAATGAAAAAGAAGGCAGCCTGGTATCAACAATGAAAGGATATCACCGTGACGGCAACGACGAAAGCTTTACACGCACTAAATTTTAATTTGACACCAGACTGCCGCTGCCATCTACATTTAAACAAACATAGCTCAAGAACGATACCTGGTGTCAAGATAAAAATTGTAAAGCATTCGTTAATCTCGTCATAGTGATATGCTTCTTATTGACCTTGAATTATGACAAAGTACGCAGCCTGGTGTAAAATTTACAATTATTTTACCATAAAGCACTCGATTTAGCATTCACTTAGCACCCACTAAGGAATGGGTAACCTCAGTGTTAGCGTACTGGCTTTCCACCAAGAATACCCAGGTTCAATCCTGGCGAGTACAAAATTCTATAGGATTTTTCTTCACCTTGTAGCAATGCAATGCAATTTCCCGGCATTTTTTGAATCCCGGGAAACGGGAAGTACGGGAAATAAAAAAAAATTGCCGGGAAATTCAAATTTCGTTTTTAGCTATTGTAACTTCAAAAAAACCACAATTTTTAGTGATAAAATGATAGAATGTCAAATTTATTGTCTTGACATTAATTTTTCTTCCTCTTCTTTCTTTTTACATTGAAAATACGGGCTCAGGAACGTATCGTATGAAATTATCTAGGATACAATCAAATCTTCTTGACGTTGAAGACCTGTTCGTAACTCCCACCGATTGCGCCGTCGTCTAGGTAGAAAACAACAAATTCGTACGTCATGACTTCAATGATTGGTTGAATTGATAAGCAGAAGAGCAGTGGTCCGCAGGGATCTCCTTGCTGGGCTCCATTTTGTGATAGAATTGTTTCTTCAGAAGAAAAGTGGTGTTGCCGCCGAATAACACTGCCACAAAAATGGGTATATGGCCGGACAGTTCGATTTAATATGTTCCAAAAAACTGTTTCTATTAACTTCATTGAGAGCATTTTGAAAGTTTATCTTCAGAATAACTCTACGTTTCTTACTATTCTGTTTTCTTAATGTTCTGGTCGCATGTGCTGCCGTCTCACATCCTCCTCTTGTACCAAAACCAATTAGCCTCGTGTTGAATTTTTCAGCCATGGATGAAACAAGTGACGCACATGCTATCTTTGCAGTAAGACGTCGAAATGTGTTTCCAACTGCAATGTGCCGTATGCCTCCATCTTCCTTTACTTGTTGAGTGCGCATAATGACGCGCCATACATAATTTGAACGGTGTTCTGCACCATCTTTGTCATTCTATTGTTACCACAATAAAAGCACTCAGTTACTGCAGAACACCGTTCATTTGGGCTACTTCGGAGGTCGACTTTCCAGATAACATCAAGTTCGATAAGCCAGTGAGTGCTTTGAGTAATCTTAACCCAGCTTCGCCAGTCGTAAGTGATATAAAATCTTTCAAATGTTTTGGCACTATGCCATCTACACCTGATGATGATCCATTTTTAAAACTGCCAATCCTTCTAAACACATCCTTTTCAGTTGCGACAAGGGTTACGAAGTGGTCATCTAGTGGATCCGGGAAAAGTAGTGTTCTTGTTGGTGGTGGGTGCTTCAGTATCACTCGTTGTAGTGTTTCTTGATTTTGGGGCGCCAATGTTTCTTTAGAAGAAATTATTTTAACCGCACCTTTTACGTCTCTGATATTTTGTACTCCACTCTTCTTGGAATTGAGATCGGCGTGAAGTTTTCAGATGTTTTCGGGATTTTCCATATTCTTTTTTACCAATGACGTTAAGGATTCATTTTTGGTTTTTTTCGGTACTCGGAAAAAAAAATGAAATTCGATTTCCCGGGAAATAAAAGCTCAATCCCCGGGAGACGGCATTGGTTCGTCCCGGGAAATTTTTTCCCGGGAGCATTCCCTAAGCATGATAGTATCGTTCCTTAGCATACCCAGACTTCCAAATGTGAGAAGTTGTGGTGTTTGGTGTCCATAACAAACCGTATATAGAAGAATGACATGCATGACGTCACCTATGTACGATGAATTCTGTGTACAGATATCTGAGCCTATCTTAAGGCGTAGATATAATTAACACCAGATAAAAATATCCTATATGTAGCTACAATATGTAGGCGAGGTTCGTAATTCACTTTAAGCATGTGGTCCACTTACCAACCTGCACTGGCCAGCGTGGGGTTTCAATGGCTGAATACCCCTTATGGGGAGGCCTGTACCCAGCAGTGGATAAAATAAAAAGGTTTATAAAGATGAAGAAGAAGAAAGCACTCGCTTGGCTATAACATTTCCTAACATCACTTTTTGACACCCGGCTTCCCGGCCGAAATAACATTTCTCCTCTTGTCGCAACTTTCTGAAGGCTGCGTACTTCGGATTCAAGGTCCAGTAGTTTCATGCACTAGAGGAAGGATCATTCTAGTGCACGAAACAACTATAATTGCTTGATGTTTAGTAGATTTTTAGAAAAATTGTAACAAAGTACGTAATTTGTGAGACATCACCTGGCAACATTTACTTTGATACATTCGAATCTTTTTGCAACATCTATTCTGTTTGCCACATCTATTCTATTCTGATACCGACGGGTCCCTTGCATGTGTTTATACATTAGCATGTATGGCAGCTTGCTTTTTTCGAGCCCCTCTCCTTCCTTAGTAGCGCCCTCACTTTGAGAATGGTCCCTAATGCTAACAACAATGTTGAGGTTCATCCACTGTATGATTTTATTTTAATTTTTGTTCCATTAATTTTTAGGTCGTCACCTAACCAAAAGTGAGTTTTTCACACTTCTTTCACTGCTACTAAGCGGGAAAAATGCTTTTTTAAACTTGTGAAATATAATATTTCGTACAAAAATATGCATCCCATCCCAAACCTTTGACTCGGGTGTCAAAAAACTGTTTCTAACTACTCACTTACTGCATCAGATGAACGTTTACTTTATTAACGCCTTTAATGTTCAAAGTTTAGTTACAACATTCATGTGTGGTGGGTTAGCAACAAACTTGAACTAAAAAATTTTTTTTATTGAAAAAATGGAAAATTGATACAGTTTGACACAAAAGCAGTGAAACAAGAGTAATTTTTTAATTTTAAAGTTTCCCTTTAATTAAAATTGTTTGTAAAAAAAATTATTAAATAACGTGCATCGTAAAAGGTTTTATATCCCATCCCGTTATATCCCGTTAGAGAACGTTACTTATTCATGTAGTGAAAATTTCCCTGAAATTTTCCACGCCTGTGATCAAGTAAATGTTCATAAAATTTAAACTTAGCTCTATATTTCGTTATAAGCTGGAGCAAAACGTGTGTATTTTCTACTTGGTATGATAAAGCATGCTATTTCTCGTGACTAATATTGTGCATGGAGATCGCTTAAGTTTTTTTTACTTGCTTTGGCTTGCTTACATATATCACTTGATTTTAATCCTGTTTTCTGCTACGTTGGTATACGTACACCGCCGTTTTATCTTTAACTCGGTAAAAAGCTAACAGAGTTATAATTATTCATAAAGAAAATTACCATACATCGTACTTATAGCGTCTGTTTAGCCTTTTTGTTGTATTTTTATATTTGGGAAGCAATTACATCCGGGGAATAACGTCGTGTGTGTATATGCATGGCAGGTATAACAAAAAAAAAAAACAAATAAACAAACGTTGTCTACCGAAAAATAAGTATTGAGGCCACAAATGTTTATTTATTAGATGCTAACTTGAAAATAAAACGAACATTTCAACTTGACTTAATGACTGTTATATTACGAAAGTACGTAATTAATTGTAGGCAGGAAAATTCAATAGGATGGAAAATTGAAAATGGATTTGGTCGACGATGGAAAAATAGAAATTTTGAATTATTTCTGCAGAGAAAATAGGTAATTAATTATAAATGAAAGCTTAATGTGAACTTCGGGTTAATATTCATGATTAAGCACAGTTGAGCATGACATTGCGGATGTGGTATGTGTTTTTTTTATTAATTTGCATATTAATACCAAGGTGGTATGTTAAGTAAACGGGAAGCGAATCACTCATAACGAAAATAACGCTGAGGTTGTAGGGGATGATCTAAATATTAAAATGTGGGATCAGAATATTAGGCTTATACGCCAGACCCTAATGAAGTGAGCTTGCAATTCTTTGACTTGGATTTTTGCATACATGCACAAGAAGATGCATGTTGCCTACTCGTCCATACAAATGTGGATATGCCTAATACCGTGTAGTTGGTACCGACCCATTTATATTTATTATTATTACGTTATTACGTTTATTACGTTTATTACGTTCATTATTTGACATATGACAGAATTCAGAGAGTGCATTTCACTCTGCTCAATATTACAATGCCTGTTTCCTCAATTTCTAGGGCCTGTTCGTGGATAGTTCAAATATAAAAAAGGTGAATTTTCCGATGAAGACAAGAAAAATGAAATGATCACTTTAGAAGCAATGAAGATCTTTCTCCGTAGGCTAGGATTGTAATTTGTACCCGAGTCCGACCGGCCCCTTCCCGAAATTTAAAAAAATGCCTGCCCTTCAAAAATTAAGTTGAAAATGTCTCCGGTATAGTACAAAACAAACTTAGTAATGCAAAGGTAATCTCTCTCATAAATATTCAAATTACGTGTGTCGTGAGACCTAGTTTTTTGGATTGTACGTAGAGATGAGCGGGTTGCCCGAAACTTCGAAAAACTCGACCCGAACCCGAATTGTTTTTTTCGGGTTCATGGGTTTCGGGTTTCGAAAATTTTAATCGGATCGGGTTCGGTCCGGGCCGGGTTTGGAAACAGTTCGGTTTTCGGGTTTCGAAAAATTTGATCGAGTCGGGTTCGGTCCGTGTTGTTGTATCATTTTATTCGGGTCCCGATCTTTTATTGACTTTTTATATTTTACAACACTCGTCTAAATTTTATCATCTTACATTACACGAATTTTGTTTTAGTCTAAGGTCCGTGAAGAATGCAGACGTCGGGCCTTGAAATAATTTTTGTTTCGAAGTAATTTGGGTGGCGAGTTTCAAAAAACTTGAATGTCTGGTTCGGTCCGGGTCGGGTTTTGAAACAGTTCGGGTTTCGGGTTTCGAAAAATTTTATCGGGTCGGGTTCGGTCCGGGTCGACTTTTGAAACAGTTCGGGTTTCGGGTTTCGAAAATTTTAATCGGGTCGGGTTCGGTCCGGTTCGGGTTTAGAAAAATGGTCGACCGCTCATCTCTAATTCTACGTAAAATTTTGATTGAAATCGATATTTTAGTCATTCTAATGTGTGTGAGTGTATTCAACGTATGGGTCAAATATAAGCAAAATTTTTGGACTGTGCTAGGATGTAGATAGATGTTTGGTGTCAAAGGAAAAGTTGATGGGCTGGGTGTGTAGTGTGTCAGGGTGACCAACAAAATGGCCGACGGTGGTATTGGACGAACTTAGGGGGAAAATTATTTTTTTTGAGTTGGAGATAGAAAAGTTGTCGGGTTGGGTGCGTAGTGTGTCAGGGTGACCAACAAAATGGCCGACGGTGGTATGGGACGGATTTAGGGGGAAAATTGATTTTTCTTAATTTGTTTTTGTTGAAAATAGATGTTTCGTGTCAAAGGAAATTTTTTTTCGACGACCATTTTTTTTCGCCGAAAAACTTTTTTCGACGAAAATTTTTTTACCGGAATATGGAACCTTTTTTCTCGCCGAAATTTTTTTACGCTGAAAATTTTTTTCGCCGGAAATATTTTTCGCCGGAAATTTTTTTTCGCCGGAAAATTGTTCTCCAAAATTGGTTTTCTCTTTTCTTCCAAAACTACTGATATCACAACAAAAACCCTTTTTAAAAAGGAAACGTGACGCAAGTCGTTGTTCCTTCTTCCAAAACAAAGGATATCAATTTAAGTGAAGCTTCGGAACGCAAAAAATTTGTTTGAAATATTTTCACTTTCGATTAAAAAAATGCATCACAAATGCCGGACCCTCCGAACGTAATAATTTTTTTGCGCTTTCAGATTTCGCACGAAAAAAATTTGGCTACCCGTACTCCACACATCACGTAAAACTTAATTTTTTACCTCCCCCATATGAAAATTCATCGTTACTATCGAAATCCCCTGTAAGAAAATTTGATTTCCCTCAGGGGATTTTTCTCATCTAATTGATCCTCAAGTAATAGTTCTTACTTCCCAGAGGTAATGGCCATTACTTGAGGACCCATTACTTGCGAATCATATGATGCGTATGAATTGTTTTCATTGATACAAAAACTAATTGTATTTTTTTTGTTGTTTAATTCACTAAAAACTTTGTTGTAATATTGCTTGAAGTGGCAAAGAAACTAGAAAATCAGCCGAAAAAAATAATGTCTACTTAATGTTGAATTTACAGAAACTTATCGGCCATTTTTGTTTTCATTGATCATGACATTTTTTACGCAAAAACACAATTTTGTTATTAAATAATATATAAATAATATAAATAATATATGAAATAATATATAAAAAAATTGTTATTATATATTATTATTATATTATTATCACTTCAAGCAACATTTAACACAAATTTTTCTTCACATTATTTAACTGAAACAAAAAAGGACATCGCCACAACAAGTGAGTTCGAATTTCGAACTGTCAAAAAGGTAAACAAAATTTTGGTGCGACGATTGTCTGTGGTATGGCCAACAAATTGTTATTCCTATGATCCAGCATTGAAAACGAAAAAAAATATTTTCTTTCTGGGTCTAGACCAGTTGCACATTTCATAACGGCATAACGTCTTAGAATTTTGCGCTATAATATTGAATAATTTATCTCATTGAGAAGTTAGATTACATTCATTACGTTGTTACGTTATGTTAAAATAAATAAGAAAAACAAAAGTAATTCAAACTGCACTGGCCTTAATTATAACAAATATTATTTAATTGATTTATTTACTGTAAACACAAATTCCTCGCGAAATTCAATATAAAATTACAAAACAAAAATATCACATCGTCGCACCAAATTTACTTTTTTTGTTTTCTTCTTTGACAGCACCATATTCTTTCGAATCTTCGAAATTCGACATAAAAATGTCAGAGGACGGGATATTTTTTTGAAGGGAATGAGCCGACGCTTATAAGGTGAAACCACATGTTTCCTATTACATTCTTCTACAACTACAACCGAAAGTCTAAACCTCAACAAAAAGATAAATTTATTTCGATTAGGCCAAATTCAATAAAACAAAATGTTAAAAAGATGTCAGCGATCCCAGGATTGAAGTAAAGTCATTATTTTTTACAACCAAAACAATATCTGCCGCTACAACGGCGTTCGGATCATTTGATCATTTTCCTAAACTAACACTTCTTTGTAATCAGTCCGATTGGAAAAATAATAACTTGACGGTAATCCTAGCATAACTTGTTACGTATTTCGGCCTTTTTGTTTCACTCAAACAAGAAAATCTACATAACAGACAATCCACGGAATAGAACATAACCTCAAAAAATGATTTTGTAAATTTTTCGTTAAAACTTTTCGTCGACTTAAAAGTGAAATTGTGTCGATTTATAGTTGTTTGTTCCAATTTTATTATTAGAAGTGACAATCGATAGATGACGGCTGCTGATGTCAATTCAACAACTTTTGCAGGTTCATTCGCAAGAACAACTTCACGAAAAAAAAAATATGTAAAAATACACCAAAAAAAGTGACAGAAACCAAAAATGCTGCTTCAATGTTGTTGGGAGAATTTTTCATGCGTCATTTTGTCACCTCTCGATTGTATTCCATGAGAATGGCACGATCTTTTTTTTAAATAAATGTAAACGCAACACCATTTCATCCATCGTAAATTAGCACAACTTCACGTTTAAGTTGACGAAAAGTCTGAATGAAAAAATTACAAGAAAATTGTTAAGCTAAGGTAATGTTTTCTTCGTGAAATCAAATTTTCTTACAGGGGTTCGATAGTAACGATGAATTTTCAGATGGGCAGGTAAAAAAATAACTCACATTGGATGCTGTGAAAATAATTCATTACATGAGGGACCAATTTTGTGAACTCGGGAACTTACGAATGTGTTCTGAGGCAACTCGCTTTGGAAACTGTTTTTTGACTCGCGTAGTTGTATACCTCGCCTTCGGCTCGGATATACAAACTCTACCCTCGTCAAAAACAGTTTTCAAAGCTTGTTGCTTCAGAACACATTCGTAAGTTTCGCTCATATCACAAAATTGATCCCTCATGTAATGAATTATTTTCACAGCATCGAATGTAATCTACTATTTTTCGTCGATCAATTTCCATTTATGAAGCATGCCAGCGCAGTGACTATGGCGAGTACTTCCGTTTTGTCGGGATGCGGGCAGAGTCGCCACTGCACTCTAATTACAACCACACTTCGTAATCAAGTTTTGTTTAATTTCATTTTAAAATTTCTGACGTATACTTCATTCCACTTTTTTTGCAACTGTGCGAAGTGGTAATGTCCAAAAAATGGAGTTAAACTTTGTCAGTGAAATTTTGTGTTCGTCTTGCTCTATAAACGTTGCTATTTTTCGATTATTTTTCCTTTTTTTTGGATGGTATTAAAATTTGTTAAGGCTGATGTGAATGAAGACTGCTCTCTTTATATATACTTGAGTTAATAAAACATGAAATAAAAACTGCTTATTTTACCAGCAGGAAAAACCCCAGAGTTCCATAAAATTAATTAAATAAATGAGTCGGAGGTGTTTCTTAGAAATAAATTTTTCATCATATAAGCAACTACGTTACGGCATTAAACGAAATTGTGATATTATCTGTACCAATTAAGGCTTCATTTCTTTACTAACTTTCTTCGATTTTTCTTTTTCTTTATTACGCTAGTAGGATGAAAACATAAATCAGGGAAATTATCATCAACTTCTTTACCCAAAATTGAAAATAAAAAGGAAAAGCGGCGAGTTGTTTGAACCGTAATTTGGTAATTTTATATGGTTTAGGTGCTCTTCCCACTACATACCTAAATTTCTGGCTTCTTACAAAAACCAAATTACTTTGTAAAATTATATTAATAACTTGATTAATGTTTCAAAAACATTTCAACGTCAAACGACTTCACAAGGGCTTTCAAAACAACGCGCCGGTTGGCTGCAATAAAATTGTACAACATCGTTCCTTCTAAAAAAAAGTCCGCTTGGGGTTTCCATATAACCGACCAAAGGATGAAATAATATAATTCCATTGTGTATCTATTTCCTCTGATAGAACAACAAACTGCACGAAATAATGCAATACGCCATTGCATAAAATAATACTCGAGTCGATATATCACATAGTGAGCCCACACTCCAATGAAATTTGTTTGTTTGTGTTGTTCCGAAAACCACTTAAAAGGTTTCATTTTTCGAATGCATAAATAAGTACAAATATATTTTCGCTGGATTAGAGTTCAAGAGTTAAGTATTTCGAAAAGCCATAGCCGAATTGTACGAAATATATTTAAGTTAGGGATTTCGCTGCATTAATGTGTTTATTGTACATTTTCCAACGAAGAAAATTTTATATATTTTTTTAGAAAAGACATCAAAATGAAGTTGTTTTGGCTTGAGAATTCAATTCGTTTTGGGTTTCTCTCATGTATACACATAAACATGTCTTGTCTAGCAGGGATTTTTATTGTCTTTTTATATTTCAAACTTCCTTGTTGTTGATGTTTTACTAGGCCACTCACGCTCAACTCTTAAATGGAATTTCTTGCAAAGTTTATATAACGAAAGGATTATATGTTTTAAGATGTCATAAAAACAATATCATGTCTTTCACATTATGATCACTTTTTAGTAGAATTTCGTTTATTATCGCACTATTCATTTATAAACTTGTACGAAGTACACGAGACTTATGCGTTTACGACTCGGTTTGATGCAGATTGTGAATGGGAACATCTGATTAGGAGGAATTTGTTTGTGGTAACGCTCGGCGTTGCTCGACTCCAGTCAAAGAAACGCTTGACAAAATTTTAAATTATGTATTTTCAAACTTGGTCCCGCCAGAAGGTTGGGTCATGCTCCATGACTTGTATAATGATTTTTTAAGTATTTTTCGATAAAGAAATATTTTCTGCCCTCACTAAAGAATAACATTTCATAGTGTGGAACACATTATCGTCCATAACCCAAACTAAGAGATTGTCACCATTTTTATATGATAAGTCCCTATCATTTACAAAAAGATTCGTTTAAGCTAGATGTCATTCACTCAACAACTTTCATAGTTACAGACACATTTTCCATTGTAACTCAGAACCTATCAGTCGAATCACGATGAATCGAACAGAAGAAATGTGGTAGCAGACTCTTATTATTAAGAAAATGTTATGGACATCATAAAAAAAATGGTAACAGACACTCAATTTTCCGGACGCAGACCCTAAATTACGGCAAGGGAATATATTTTGTTTGTTTCATATGAAAGCTTCGATTGACAAAAGATGGAAATAGATCTAATTAGTTACGCAAGGACGACTTTTTACCGTCCTAAACGAGACGGGCACATATTGTGTGAGGTGAAAATCCACTGTGATGTATTGTAGTAGAGACAATAAAAAATAATATTGCAACGAAATCATTCTCTGTAAACACATAGGAAATCAAGGTATCATAGGAATTTGTAACTAATTTCGTTGTAAAAATTTAACTTTTCGTCCGAAAAGGTTTATTACGTGGTAATACCTACTTTATGTTTTAACCCTTCCTCCCGTCCGTCCATCTGCACCTAGCTGTACCTTACTACACCTAGCTGCACCTCACTGTACCTAGCCCTAGCTGCTCCTCACTGTACCTAGCCCTAGCTGCTCCTCGCTGCACCTAGCTGCTAGCTACAATCAGCAGCACATCACTGCACCAAGCTGCTAGCTGCAACCAGCTGCACTTCACTGCAACTATATGCACTTCACTGCACCTAGATGCAATCAGCTGCATCTAGGGAATCGTGTTCTTTGATTTCAGCCTATCGCAACTTTACTATATACATACACATGTCAATGGTTTACGTTTTCGACCGTTCTGTTCGTCCGCTTGTACACGTTAACCGGAGACTCACCGATGATCTACCCTCGAAACACCGATGATTCACCGTCGAATCACCGATGATTCACCGTAGAATCACCGATGATTCACCGTCGAATCACCGATGATTCACAGTGGAATCACCTGTAATTCACAGTGAAGTCACCTATGGTTCATCGTGGAATCACCGATGATTCTCCGTGGAATCATTGATAATTCACCGTGGAATTATTGATGATTCATCGTGGAATCATTGATGATTCACCGTGGAATCATTGATGATTAACAGTGGAATCACTAATGATTCACCGTGGAATAACCGATGATTCACCGTGGAATTACCGATAATTCACCAGGGAATCACCGATGATTCACTGGGGAGTCACCGATGATTTACAGAGGAACTACCGATGATTCACAGAGGAATCGCCGATGATTCAGCGATTAATCACTGATGATTCACCGATTAATCACTGATGATTCACCGAGGAATCACCGATGATTCTCCGGGAAATCACTGATGATTCACTGAGGAATCATCGATAATTCACCGGGGAATCACCGATGATTCATCGGAGAATAACCGATGATTCACCGGGAAGTCACCGATGATTCACCGAGAAATCATGTAACCCGAATGTAACCTGTAACGCCGATTTCTATCTATTTGTTTTATTGTAAAAACTTGACATAGTCCCTAAGTTAGAATTTGAAATAACCGGAGACTAGCTGGTGATACGCCGAGTAACGAGATGCCACTCAGATCGTTAAGTTTTGAAATGTCATTTGACACACACGAGAATGTTGAGCGAAGACGAAATGTCTTTTCGTTTTTGGATTCCGCAGAGTACAGACGGTTTAGTCTGAATATAGTGAAGGAATTAGTGTTGAAGTACCATATTTTTATTGAATTTGACGAAGCGTGTGTTAAAGCTTGGGGGGAAACAAGCTTTTAGGTGACATGAACATTTTGGTCCAAAGAAATAACAATTATATTTTCTTCCGCACGATTCATCATCATTTTGTTAGTTGTTGTTAGTTGTCGGCATTAATAGTCTCATCACCCAACCTAAAGATGTTAGTTCAAGGGGATGCGCACACTAGAATAAGTAAAATTAATTAATCATAAGAGTCATTCAGTGGTAATAAGCAAGTTTGTGAAAGTTCTTAAGTTGGAAATCTAGTAGTTTGCTATTGAAATGTATGTCGTTGTAAAGAAATCTGTATGTTACATTGACGAGGTGGAATAACCGTTACAACCACCGATAATTCACCGAGGAAACAAATGATTCACCGGGTAATCACAGATGATTCACCGGGGAATCACCGATGAATCACAGATGATTCACCGGGAAATCACCGATGATTCACCGGGAAATCACCGATGATTCACCGGGGAATCACCGATGAATCACAGATGATTCACCGGGAAATCACCGATGATTCACCGAGAATCACCGATGATTCACCGGGGAATAACCGATGATTCATCTTGGAATCACCAATGATTCACCGGTGAATCACCGAAGATTCACCATGAAAGCAGCGATGATTCACCTTGGAATCCATTGATTCATAAGGGAATTACCGATGATTCACCAGGGAATCAAATGATTTGGTACACTCTGTCGCTACTTTCCTATACACATTTCAATTTTTTATTTACTTCACATGCTTCATTTGTCACTCGGAAAAAACTTACGGCTCTTGTCCTTGTGAAGCAAATAATTAGTAAACAAAAAAGCAGTGACGAAAACGCTTTTTCCCTACTTTGTTTTCGTCACTAGTTGCAAAAACAGCTTTTTAGCAAATTATTTTTGAATGACGCAAACATGTTTTCGTCACATTGCGAAGTTGAAGTGTTTCAAGAGCGAAAAATTCGAAAACAAATCTTCTCATCCTGAACTGAATCTTTAGAATAACTGTTCTATGCGAGTGCATCTAAAATGTTATAACTAAGACACTTTCTTCCACATTTCCACAGGTGGGGTGCGTTGAGATAACGACATTATTTATCAAAATCATATAAATTATGTAACTACCCTTTCAAACCAACGGACGAAGACTTGAATTGCGCGTCCATATTTTTGGTTCATTTTGGGTAGAGTAGAACAGAACATATTTTGAAATATGGCATCTCTACTACAGTAAGTTAACACGTTTCCCAGCAATAAATCAAACGCAATTTTCATTTCATTGTTAAAAATTGAATTTGAAATTACTCTTCGGCCAGTGAGTTGCTTATAAAACGATTCTATTAAAAAAAGCTCAACTACATCATAGAAAAGCCCATTGATTTTGAATGTAATTAGCCCAGTTTTCGTCTATTACATTAACAAAAATTATGTAATGAATTGGTTGAGCTCATTGTGGCCTTAATTCTCTCTGAAATGTTTTGCATCTGAAAGAATTTTGTAATAATTTGTAAGCATTTCAAATTTACAGACCATTTTCTTTGTTCTTAAAGTACTTTGTTGGGGCAAAATTTTTTTTATTGAAAAGTGGGTGGACCGAGAGCTGCATAGATCATAAAATCACCAAAAATAACCTACTTTGTATTATCGTGTTGTATATATTTTGCTGTAGGGTAGAAATCCGATAAGAAACATGGGTATAACGAGAAAAACCCATATTGAAAGCTAAAACTGGTTGCCTGTGTTTATAATAATTTTTGGTTGAAAGAAATAAACCCGGCATTGGTAATGTCACAAATGTTGTTTTTTCTCGTGTTGCCTTGCAACCTATTTTTGTTTCAGATGAATGCTTTTAGTTTAGTACACATCCATAAACAAGAGTGAAACCAAAACCAACCGTTCACCACATGACTTGCCTTTGTAGTATAAACATTTACGTGCCAAAATTAGTTTCATATCCAGTTGGCAAGATCTTTGTTATATGTTTTAGATTTCATGCATGGATATTAATATTTTTACGGAATTTGAACATTTATTTTATTCCATACACAGAATATTAAAGTAAAAAAATATCTAATTGTTAGCAATGATTTCGTTTTTTGGCGCTTTAATAATTCATTATATCTGGCAAACGCTACATTTTGAAGTGAGACAATAGCAATTTATTTAATCGCTTGATAGATAACATAAGATAAATTAATAAAAGTGTTTGTTGAAGGAATTCCAATTTGAAAAAAAAAACACTTCAAGATTCGAGACGAAAACAATGCGGGAAATAGTGCTCTCAAAACAACACTACAAAGACCCGTAATATTTTTGCCGGACGCCTTGATTATATACTAATGACATTTGTAGTGTACAGTCACTTTGTTTCTAATAAGCTAATATAGTTATTCTCTCGATATTCGTAACGTTGCGTTATGTAGACAAAAGAGATGGAAGATATGGGAAAAAAGAGAGATTTTAATTACCACACCAAGTTGATTTTTATCAGGCAACACGACCAAAAATGAGAGAATTTCTCCGAACCAACCAATGTTGCAGTATGGTTATAGTCACATGACCCGAAAGCACTGGAAAAAATCAATTTGGTGTAGACGAATGTTAATGAATACAACTAGAACGAGCATACATTGTGCGCCATGTGGAGGTATGCGCGTAAACATTATGCTCCGTTTTTTCGTATAGGTCTAAGAGTTTAAAGAGACAAAAATTTTCTCTTTCAAACTTTTAATTGATAAAGTAATTCACTTAAGTGGACTTGAATCAGCTGAATTCGTTTCTCTAAACGCTTTTTGCAATCAACTTAGTTGGTAGAAGTTCTTAAGATGCAAACAAACTTCCTTTTATAAACTCATTTCATCAGGCGCTCAAAAGTCAAACAGAAAACCTGTACCATTGGATATGAATGAAATGTTTTGAAATAATTTTTTGAGCTAAAAACATCAAAACAACTGCAAAAGTTTTAAACTGTCGTCTTATATGTGAAATGGCCTCCTTTTTAATTAAACTTTTGTTTTGCCGTAATGAAATATACAAGCCGCAGTGGATTTTAATTTTAAAGCATAAATCTTTCACAGTTAACATAAGTGTTCGTCGAGGTACAAGAAACGCTTTTTCATGTATTATTGAGTTAAGTTTGCGGTGTTACCTGGTTACACAGTCCTTTCTTCACGAAGGAAAATTGTTTTTTTAAAGCCAAACAAAACACCGAGTATTTTAACATGAATCATGAATGGGATGTAGTAAAAGCTACATCAGAATCTTCTCTAGCTAGCAATTTCTTGACTTTTAGCTTTGTGGGAGATGGCGGTAACGAAACCGCTTGTCACTATATCCTCTCAAAAGTGACGAAATGGCATTCTTGCAACCTTTGTGAAATTGTTCTCCGTGATCGCGCGATCACAAATCATAAAATTTGCACAAATCGCCAGCACAAATTCAGACTTAGTAGGGCTGCTAACGTTCAAAATCAACAATTAAAATTGACGAATTTGCACTCGGCTCCCAAGTTAGTACATGGGACGAGGACTTGCGTCACGTTTCCCTTTTAAAAAGGGTTTTTGTTGTGATATCAGTAGTTTTGGAAGGGGTCATCCCTAAATTACGTAACGCTTTTTCAGTGTTGTCACACATTTTAAATCTGCGATATCTAGAAAAAGACGCATTCCAGAAGGGTCAAATGTATGGGTGACCCCCCCATTTAGGGGAGGGGGGGGGGTAAATGGGGGGTCGGCCATACATTTGACCCTTCTGGAATGAGTCCATTACGAGATATCACAGATTTAAAATGTGTGGCAACACTGAAAAAGCGTTACGTAATTTAGGGATGACCCCGAAGAAAAAAAGGAAACAAATTTTGGAAAAAGAATTTCTGGCGAAAAAAAATTTTCAGCGAAAAAAATTTCCGGCGAAAAACAATTTTCAGCGAAAAAAAATTTCGACGAAAAAAATTTTCGGCGAAAAAATTCGACGAAAAAAAACTTCGGCGAAAAATTTTCTGACGAAAAAACAAAATTTCCGTCGAAAACATATTCTGCGAAAAAAAAATTTTCGGTGAAAAAAAATTTCCGCGAAAAAAAAATTTCCGGCGAAAAAAAAATTTCTTTGACACGAAACATCTTCAACAAATTTTTGTCAATTTTCCCCCTAAATCCGTCTCATACCAGCGTCGGCCATTTGGTTGGTCACCCTGACACACTACACACTCAACCCAATAACTTTTCCTTTGACTCCAAACATCTATCTCCAACCCAGAAAAAAATAATTTTCCCCCTAAGTCCGCCCCATACCAACGTCGGCCATTTTGTTGGTCACCCTGACACACTAAACACTCAACACAATAACTTTTCCTTTGACACCAAACATATATCTCCATCCTAACACAGTCCAAAAATTTTGGTCATATTTGACCCATACTTTGAATACACCCACACCCACACACACTTACAAAACATTCTTTTATATGAGCTTATATGGCGCCTTCTAAGAGCCCTGGTGCTCAAAATAAATCCCACCATACTTTGTACTTCTGCGCAGGTTTTTAACACCGCAAAAATCTGAGCAGAAGTACAAAGCTCTTATTTAAATTTCGGTCGGCTCCTAGACCCGCACAAATTCTAGTACCTGCTTATGAGTCTTATTCATAGCCAGCCCGGTACCAACTCGATAGTGTAGTGGTTAACACGTCTGCTTGCTACTATGAGATTGAGTTGCCGTTGGTTCGAAACTTAACCGCAGACGGATTTGTTCCAATCGGTTCAAATCATGTAAAGTTGAGTGTAGCTTACCGGTGGAAGTAATTGTTATTTGGCGCCGGTATTCTGCTCCTTATGGTTTTGCTCGTACTACATCTCATAGGTGGTACAGTAAAAATTTTCCGGTATTGAAAGGATCTCAAAAAAGTAGAACCACAAAACAGCGAACTAATAAAGAGTGATCTGGCCTCTAACCCTTCATGGGTTGTTAAGGCACATTATTACATTATTATTATCATAGCCAGCCCAAATTCCGGAAGGAGAGCTTCTGACAATATGGACCCATAATTTTCAATTCATAATATGTTTTTTGGTAGCCCCAAGCTTTTCCGTTCAATACGCGATACGATATTATAAAAAAAGGTTTTCAACCTCCAACTTGTAAAATAGGTTTAATGCTCTAATTTACTTTTCAATTTCAACAAAAAGGTTGTATGAGTTAAATTAGCGTGAGTCCTAGTTGTTCATTCGACAAAAAGCACTAACTTCTTAATTTCCGCAGAATAAAAATAACAAACAAAAAAATTGCAAGAATAAGGTGGGCTTGTTAAACATTGCATGCATATAATTGAATTAAGTTGTTTAGCAATTATTCAATGGTGTTTATAATGAAAAATGTTTCGCGTAAATAAAATAATCATTTTGAATATTAAAACAAAAGAAAAATGTTGCCACAATTTCACTACACAGACGGAAAATGTATTATTACAAAATTATGTTTATGTTTATGGAAGTTATACGAAGTAAATCTGCTTCATCTCCATTTCGCTTATTATCCTTCCTCTTCGTAATATTATTTTTGTATGTTCTATGTTAAACAAATGCCGTGCTATTAGCAACGTACACTCTAGCGAAAAATGTACATCGGTAGAAAGTTTTCCTTTCCCTCTGAAATCCAATAAAATATTTTGATAGAAGTTTTTCTTTTTTTAATAAAATGTTTGAATTAAGTGTATAAATAATTTTCAAATTTTCTTTTACCTTTTTTTTTATATTCCGGTTAAATGTAGAAATTTGAGAATTTCTGTTTCTGCTATGCTAAAGTACGGAAGGTATTCTAAGGCATGCGGATAATATGGTTTGCATAAATTTAACTATTTTACGAATTCAAAGAATTCTTTCGACATTGATATTTGATATAGAAATTATTCATGCAAGCGAATTATTGTTCAGTCGGTTTTACAAATTCAGGCAAGTTGAATAATGCAATTTTTCCATTTTCCTTTCATTAAATTTGAAAAAAAAAAAAATAATAAGGAAAGTGAATCAAGTTACATTTGTTTCTAATTCAAATGAAACTTTCAAAATTCCTTTTCATTCACGAGACACTGTGAGACACTGATTGTAACAGTTACCTAAGAGTTCGACGTATTGAGCTTCGCCAAGTTATGTGACAAATACACTGGTAAGAAATAAAGTGCGCGTTAAATACACGACTCTACGAAACGTGGTAATTCTTTACTTTACTTCTTCAAATGACTAAAAAAGTCGACAGTAATCATAACACTTATAATGCGTGTACCTGAGGGCGTGATAGGCCGAAATCAGCGTTTTGTTATTGTCCATTGTTTCGTCCCTTATATAGTGTCCTATATAGTGTCCTTCATAAAAGATGGAAAGTAAAAAATCCCTTTCATCACATCGGAGGGGATATTCCATACATTAAGTCTTTCCGTATATAAGGGATATGCCGTACCTTATTTTATGTATTAGGTGCCGCCTAGGGACTTCCATTTTACTTTAAATTATTATTATCCTACAGGAGAAGAATCGTAAGATTGTGCAACGTTTCGTTTTAGCTCGTTTCACCGAAAAACCGAGTTTTCATGCATAAAATACAAGCAAATACGTAAAAAGAGAGGTAAAAGAGAAATAAAAAAGTTGCACAAGCTTATGATTCTCTCTCTGTAGAATAATAGTAGATTATTGAACAGGCCAGTAAGTGACGTGTTAAATAATTGTATTTTTGAATATACAGGAATAACATACAAACAAATAATTACGCATCGAGGAATGTTTTTAAGCAAAACGCTTTGAGAACTGTTTTTGGACGAGGGTAGAGTTTAGATTCCGAGCCGAAGGCGAGGAATATAACTACACGAGTCAAATGATAAATTAAATAAAATTATTTATTTCATTTCTGGACCAAATACTTCAAATTTAATTCCCATTTATTCAGCTCATTTAAGAAACGTAAATAAAGGAAATAGAATCTAATACTTTTGGTACAGTTCTACTATGATAGCCTGCCGATATTGACAGGGAGTGAGAGTCAAATAATTAGACAAAGATCACTTGTGTTCCTCTTTAACCATTAATCCTTCAACCTCTTCTTTCGTCCTAAATTCTCTGAATTTGTTTATTCACAAATCGCTGAAAATAAAATTTTTGGAAAAATCGAACCAAAATAATGTCTTTTCGTCCAAAAAAATATAAAAAACGCGTAAATTCGAAAACGAAAAAATTACAAAATGTCTCTGTCACTGTCACGTTATCCCTAAAGTAGCCTAAAGACGCCGTTTCGTCCCGCTAGTTTTGAGGATGACAAAAGTTACATTTTTATATTTCCCGTGAAATATAAAAAGAACAAAAATCGATGGGGGAGCTCGTCAGGGACGTCATCGATTGTTCATTCTTAAAACTATGTGCGTTCTACGGTAGGGTGGGCAAATATTTAAAAAAATTTATTTCCAAAATAATTTAACCAAAAACAAAATACTCAAACATTTAAATTCGTTTAATTGAGTTAATATAAAAAAGAATAAACAATAACATCTGACCTCATTCATCAGCACACGGGTTCGTTCACATATTTGCTTTCAAAATTCCTCCATATCTTGCCTTTCACTCCCTTACTCACTTTTTAACGAAAATAATGAAAAAATGAAAAACTAATACTGAAAATTTGTTGAAAATTCACGGAAAAACAAACACTTAAATTTAGAATGAAATTTGATGAATAATCGTATGATGCGTGTATGTTGCAAAAATCGAAAAAAAGCGAATTGCAAGTCTAAAATGAAATTCCTCATTGAAAAAAAAAAATTCATCCACCCAGATTCGAACATTGGGCACTGAATATGAAAAAATTGGAAAAAAAATCCTACGCTCTAGCCCGCACGGCTACCTAGACTTTGTGTATAAAACGCTATTGTGGCCGATATGATAAAATATTATATGCTACTGTAGAGATACCCTCACATTACACTCTTGTACATAAGACACATACACGCGTTCGCTTCGCTCACTTGTTCGTGTCTTATGTACTCGAGTGTAATGTTTGGGATATCTCTACAGTAGCATAATATATATTATTTAGTTCGTTCACTCTAATATATTTGGTCAAAAGTCCAAGCCATACAAAGCTATCAGAGATAAATAACAACCACGCCGCCCCGATGGCCGAGAAATTGGGATACGCCCAATTAGTACGAGCCGAACCTTTCAGATTCTGGTATATAAGTACCACCCTTCATCCAAGGGGTAGACTGAGACTTTTGGCCGTCTCTTCTGCCATTATGATCCAATAGTGGACGATATGAACCATGCGTTCGAATACCACAGCCCCCGCGTTTCAGCGCCAGTAGACATCTCAACCAGCGTTGGGGTCAGATGCACCGCACGGTACCAAATCGACACTCGGTCTTTCACCAGTTCTGCTTAACCGATTACAGTTGGGGCCTTACAACCGCGACACTGCTAGATCCGCTCGGGTGAGGGATATCACGACAATGGTACTGCTGGAATAGGCCTGAAGGCAGTTGAACCAGCGCAGCGGTGTCCAGCCCTGCTCATCCCACAAGAATTTCAGGGTGTGACAGTCCACGAAAGAGCTCATGTCATTGTCTGTTCTGCGAGTATGTATCTCCTATGACAGTCCACTAGAACTCCCACCGAACAAAATGCAACTGAGGCCGGCTCGGGTGGGGGGTGTAAAATAGTAAAACATTTCCCATGTGCCCAGTATGTAGTTTCATAAGTATGATATATACCAACAATTTAATTCTTGAAACAGTGACTCGCCATCCAATGAATATCACGTGGCTGGCAAAATACTAAACGTTTGCCACCGCCTAAGTATTCGCACCGGTGCAACTCCTTGAGGTCCGTGACATAGGAAGCAATAGGATAAGCTTTGTAACAAGAAGTTTAAGGAACGTTTAAGGATTTTGTCAGTTTGAAAAAATATTTTTGAAAAATTTTGAATTTTTTGAAAAATTTTGATTTTTTTCAAAAATTTTGAGTTTTTTCAAAATTTTGAGTTCTTTCTAAAAATTTCGAATTTTTTCAAAAATATTAAATTTTTCAAAATTCTTCAATTTTCTAAATCTCAATTTTTTCCCAAATCTTCCATTTTTTCAAAATTTTCAATTTTACAATTTTTTTTTTAAATAAAAATCAAATAATTGGAAAAAATGAAAAAACTGAAAAATTTGAGAAAATTTGCAAAAATATTTCGTAACTGTGTTTTAACGGTGGAAGAGACTGCAAGGGTTTACAGTGTGTGCTGTTTTGGGCATGTTAAAAGGATGGGTTATACAAGCTACGAAAAAAGATGGGTTGAGAAGGGGGTCCATCAGCTGCAGCATAAAAACTTCATATCGAAAGCTCATAATTGGTCACATGTGGGTTACGTTAATATAATGGGCTGTCCACAAATTACGTACGCGATTTTTTGACATTTTTGATCCACTCCCCCCTCCGTACACTTCCGTACGAATTTTGAGACTCCACTGTCGTGTACGTACGATTTCCCATTCCGTGAACTGGTAATTTTCGACACTGAAGGGCTGTACACATCGTTTGGAACTTTTCCATATACTTTGAGACTTTCAGGCACAATGTCGCTTAAAGAAAAGCGACGACGTATAGAGACAGTTCTCTTCACACGCCTTTTTCGCAGCTGACACACCTTCATCGTTTTGTTCTAGAACAATCGGCGGAGGCATGAAGGTGAAATTACGGAACAATTGAAACAGGTTGCTTCGTAATTTGCCACAGCAATCTTCGTTTCGACATTTCACGATTTGTGTGAAATACTGACTCCTTTGAACTTGCTGGGATTTCCACCTTGTGTCCTTTTCTATCAGATCTTCAACATCGATTCTTTTATCGATTTACGGAAAAAACTTAACCGTTCACGGCAAATGATATTGGGAAGAACATGGTAAAATTGTTGCCACAACCGAATTTGTCAGTTGCTGTGACAATTCTAGCATTTTCGACGCAATATCATTTGTTGTGAATAATAACTTTTTTCATGGAAAGGTACTTTTCATTCACAACCAATGATAATTGGACAAAAATGTAAAAATTCTCACTGCAACTATTAATTTTGGTTGTTGTAATGACTTCGGCATAGATGGCACTGGGTTTGTCGCACAGCTTACTACTGGCACAGTAAAACTTTCCGGTAATGAAAGGATCTCTAACCCTCCATTGGTTGTAAGGCAGATTATTATTATTATTATTATTATTAATAACTTCGGCATGTTCGTCCCAATATCACTTGCCATGAACTATAAAGTGTTTTCCGAATGATAATCCAGATTTTATAATGCAGAGGTGTAAATAGAAAGTCGTTTAAATTTTTCGTCGACTCTCATGCATTTACAAATCCGTTAGTTGTCAAATTAAAATATTTCAAAAAAATTATTTTAAATAAATACATCAAATGGAGGTTATGATTCAGTTAATTTCTTCGTACAACCGCGCTCGACCCCCCCCCCCCCTCCCTCCCACCGTACGCTTTCGTACGAATTTTGAGACCCCACCCCCCTAAGTGTGTACGTAGTTTGTGGACAGCCCCTAAGAAATTATAAATATTGATCAGTAGCAAGTCTGGAAATGCTTAAATATTTCACCTGGATTCGACGATACTTCAACAATTTTTACGATTTGAGCGTCTTTCAGAAATTTTTCCCGTTACGTCACAAATTGGTGGGAGCAGGTGGAGGTAACGAGCTTGCGTGTACTTGTAGTAAAAACCGTGTCATTTCGGAGTCTTGTCCCCTAACCTCAAGTGGTGACATCTATGTTTTTTCATAGCTAAATTAACATTTCAATGTAGAACTACCCCATTTTCTCATGTGGCGTCATCCATGCTTTCATAGCTGAATACTGACAAACATAAAACAAGGCGCCCAATCCATCGACATGTTGTAGACATTTTTCTGCTAGTGTAATCAGCCTATACATAGTTGGTCTGAGGATAAGCCGAAACTAGTGCTGAAACTAATCCTTTCCGTTTAAATTTATGTTCTTTCTTGAGACAATACCTTGTGAAACAATTGATTACAAAATTGAAAATTTTCAAAATCTCATTTTATTAAATTTTATTTATTACAATCAACGTTTACAATCAACCAGGCAGCCATTTCTCATAGGAATATCACGTAACTGACCTAATCACAAGCAATGTCTGAAATAAATCTCTTAGTAATTTAATAAGAACATTGTCAGAATATCCCTTATAAATGATCCTCAGAAAATTAACATCATGGCACTAAAATATACGCACAGTATTGGCATAACGACGAAGCTACATCATAAGAAAATAGAAAAAGCTATTTTCGTTCGGCGATTGTTAATGCATATCAATCAAAACCTTTATCTTCTAAACTAATCCCAAACTGAAGGCTGATTTGATAAGCCCAATTTATCTACACACCCCCAGTGCCTTAGTTAAAGTTCTACATAACATTTAAAGAAAATCCTCATCGTCATAACGGTTGGCTTCATATCCTATATTTATGGTACATTCAATAAAGCGATACAGTTTGTGATATGAGGAGCAAAAATTCTAGATAAATTCTAAAGGATGGAGAAGATATGAAATCAAAATGTTAAGCCTTTCACACATACTGACATACAGAATTTTATGTGAAGACGGAGAATGTGGCATAGGCTTTGTGTTGTGTACAGATATTTTGTTGTGCAAGTCGGGCGCGGTAGCAATTATTTAGATTAGACATCTATGTGATGCGTTAGCGTGAGTCGTAGACGATGTATGTTATCTTTACCGTAGGCCATAATTGAAAAGGTCGCTGTGGTTATCTCGGTTGAAATAATGTGCTGTGTGGAAAATTTCAGTGAAAAAAGTAATTTAAAAGTCTGCCAACTTTTTTTTTTTGTTCTGTGTTGTGTATAACCAAGGGATTTGAAGAGAACATTTCTACGTTGTGCACAGAGCTATTCTAATAGACGATGGAAAGGAAAAAAAATTAAAGAATCGCAAGTGCGGAAAGCTTTGAAATTAGAATAGCGCTTTTCAATATATCAACGTTGCACGTTATATAGTAGTGGTTTGTAAGGCGGCGTACATTCTGAAATTAAGCTGTTAAGAAAAAAAAAAGTTATTTTGCAAACAGTGTTGCTGCTATGTATGGAAATTTCTTTCAGCGAAATAATAATAAGATCGTGAATGGCTTGTAGGAAATGAAAAAAGGTAATTAATTAAAAAATTTGCTACGATGATGTTTGTTTGTTAAACTTTTCTGGAAAAAAAAGAAAGAATTATTTAAGCTGCGAAAAGCATGGTTGAGGATTTAATAATTTGAAATTGATTAGAGAAGCAGATGGGAATTAAACAAAAAACTTGTGGTTATTGGAGTTGTTTTAATTGGAAGAGTAATATTCGTTTTAAATTAAAAAAGTAATTTAGTTTGTGCGAATCCGAAATGAAACTTTTGTTTACAAATGACGTCAGGTTTCGGTACCCTTTAGTGGGAGGTGAGAAGGTTGAAGTCTTATGTAAGAGACGCAAAGCACGCAATTCTAGAGTTTTCCAAGGTCAAACAACGTAGGCAGTAGCGTTGAACTTGAATGATGATTTTTTTGATCGTATGACAAAACGTTTATTTTCTTAACAACAGAGTTTTTTGAAAGTTATTACAGATTTTCACTAAAACATTCAGAAAACATTGTTCAGAAAACATTTCCACTTTCAAATTTCAATGTCCAAATCGTCAATCCAATTTATTGACTCAGTTGACCCACTGAATTTTCGAAGAGGGCAATGCTGCAACACATGTTGCATCGTCTGTATCACACCATCTCCACAGTCACAATGTGGAGAATCTTTAAACTTCCATCTATACATTTGATCTCCTGCACATCCATGTCCTGAACGGAAGCGATTCAAAATTTTCCATTGCCTCCGTTGAAGATTGAATCCTTCCAGTTTTTCGTACGGGTTCTCGATTAGGTGTTTGTTAGTGAAATCCGGACTATCATTCCAGAATTTTTTCCATTGCTCGCGTACGTCATATTCTGTAGATTGAATCTCTATGTCGCTCCAGATTGGCGTTCGTGATATGAGGCGCGGTGGGGGAGGATGTTGAAGCATAGTTTTAATTGGCAAGTCATAGGAACGGGTATCATCCAAACATTTCTTCCATTCTTTGTGTGCAGCCAATTTTCTTCTGATTTGAGGGGGTTCTATGTTTAATAATACATGAAGCCACGGCACAGGGGTGGAGTCGACTGAACCAGTTATTGTTCGCATGGCGACATTTATCTGAGTATCAATTTTGTCGGTATGACAGCTTCTATACCAAACCGGTGAAGGGTATTCAGCAGCAGAGTACACCAAAGAAATTGCTGCTGTTCTCAACACGTTGCCGTTAGCCCCCAATTCGCACCAGACAACTTTTGAAGCAAATTGTTTCGCACTTTCAATTTTTGTGCTCGTTGTTCCAAAGCTTGTTTGAAAGTCAATGCCCGATCCAATGGGAGACCAAGGTAAGTGGGACTAAAGTTGTGTGTTAATCTTATTCCATCAATGTAGACGTTTAGCTGTCTGATAGCTGGGCAATTATCAAGATGAAACATTGTCACTTCTGTCTTATCGTCATTTAAACACAAACACCATGATTTTCAAGTCGTGCTCCAGATTTTCTTCGCCTCGTTCAAACGTTTTGACTTGCGTAGCCAGTCCCAGATCATCAGCAAACAAGAGCTTCAATGACCGGGTCGCAGGCATGTCGCTGGTGTAGATGTTGTAATATACCGGCGCGCGAACACTTCCCTGAGGAAATCCATTGTTCAATTTTCTTGGGCGGCTGCTTTTGTTATTAATAAACACACGAAAGAATCGATTGCTCAGCATGACATTCACTAAGCTGCCGAGTTTCTTGCTAGGTATCGCACTGTAGAACTTCCACATGAATCCACATCTCCAAACAGTATCAAATGCTGACGAGAGATCAACTAAAGCTAATGCTGTCTTTAGTCCCTTTTCGAAGCCAGCCTCAATGTGTGTGGTTAACGTCAAAAGTTGTTCAACACAACTTCGGTTCGATCTGTAGTCGGCCTGCTCAGCTGGAAGTACGTCATCGATCGATCCTTGGATACGATTATAAATAGGCCGTTCCAACAGCTTATACATGACGCTCAGAAGAGCAATGGGACGATATTTCGTGGGATCGTCGGCGGATTTGCCAGGTTTTAGGATGGCAATCATGTTTGTTTTCATTAGCAACGATGGAAGTTTAGACATTTTTAACATTTTATTGAAAAGTTTTAAAACAAAGATTCGCGCACGCTTACCCAGATGTTTCAAAAACTCTGGATAGAGTCCATCCAGTCCAGCTGCTTTACCCAGTTTGTTTGAGTTAATTGCTTCGTCGAGCTCTTCCGGCGGAAACGGCTTGTCAAATTCTGTCACTGTCAGAGATTGTCTCAGTTTTCGTAATTCTGTCTCAACTTCACGTCTGAAATTCTGTTCCGGCGAAATTTTCTTTGAGTTCTGAACGATGACTGATGAAATTAAGTTTGGATTCATATTTGACTTTGTTTTTGCTGGCTTCGTAGCCTCTCCCAGGTGACGAATCAAGCGCCAGCTCTTCCGACTGGAACGTGTAAAAACGTAAGGGTGATGGGATAATGACACATCGAAGACGTTCTCAGTTGCTTTCTTCAAGTTCTTAACCCCCATGAAGAAGAAAAAAACACAAAGAGGCCGTTTTCAGACTGGTATTTAGTCGGCAGTGTTATTTCATTGACATTATTTTACTACAGGTGAGCGACCACAGCCACTTTATTGGATCCGTACGAATTACAAAAGGGTCCTGTACGTTTACTAAAACCACTTTAATTTAACAAGGGGTAGATCGAGGCGGGAGTAGGGGGATGACGAATCAGCAATAAAAAATGTCCGGTCGTCCGTCCGTCTCCACTTTTTTTCTAAACGGCTCAATTAGACGTGTGCGCCGAGTTTAAAACAATCGGCGGCGGTGCGCCGAGCATTGAGAAGTCGGCGGCGGCGTGCAAAAGTAATTTAGAGTCGGCGACGGCGGCGTTTTCGGCGCGCCGAAATTTTCAAGCTAGTATTCAAAAGTTTTACTCGAAAATGTTTTACAATGTTCATTCGTTCATATAATATTTATAAATTTTAGAAAACCCCATTCAAATAAATGTTTTCCGTATTGTTTGAGCTTGTTGAAAAATTATTTAATGTTTAACATTTAAGAAGGGGTCGAATGAGATAAATCTCAGGAAATAGTTTGCGTAGTCATCCCGCAATCGCTTACGAAAAAGCTCTGTAGGACTGAGTGGATTTTTTTTTAAATTCATCCTATTGGGACGGTTTATAAGTGGATCACGAAACACAGATCTAGTGATCCTTTGTTCGCTCTCCCTTTCATTACGTAAATCGACATCCCGAACCCGACTAGGAACTTGTCTTAGCCGTTTTGTCCTAGTCTGGGTCCTCCTGAGGGTTGAACCACTCGAGCTCCAAAAGTCCTGAGCCTAAGGGAAGAGAATCTATGATGTGAAAGCCTAAAGACTACGTTTACATGTGACCGAACTTAGTTTTAGTCAGCTTGTGCACCTGCTCGGACGTTCTCAATAAATTCCACTGTTAACTGTGCTTCTGCTAATCTTTATAGGAATCTGGAAAACCAATACTTTTATCAGAGATGCTTTATGCGACAACGGCCCATGTTAAGCAATTCTCCAACCCACTTCTCATCGGATATCGGGCCAAAACAATACAAAATATTAGGAACGGCTTTTCATAGAAATAGCTTAATCTGGTAATACATAAGTACATAGTTTGTTGTAGAGGGGAGTGAGATATCTCAGAATTCGTTTTACTCTCTTCTTCAAACTATGAAGTTCGTCTTACTGTTCTCTGTACCTATCTCATAGTTCCTAGAGATGAGTAAGATGAATTCTGAGCGTATCAAATACATGAATACAACATACTTAGTATTCGTTTTACTTCACTCCGCTAACTATGTATTTATGTATTATCAGATGAAACAACTTTTATGAAAAGATGCACGTTCTTATGATTCAGTTACCGTATTAATTTGTTAAAAAAATTTTCAAGACTAAATTTTTCGGCGCGGCGAAATTGGGATCGGCGGCGCGGCGGCGGCGTTGGCTCATTTTTTCGGCGGCAGCGTTTGTCGGCGTGAGCCAAAAATCGGCGGTGCACATGTCTAGGCTCAATCCTCCTAAAAGGTACATATGTCCCATGATTCAAGTTCAAAGATCAGCAAAATCAATGAAGTAGTTCCGGAAATGTAGTCGAAGAAGTGTCCAAAAACATGGATTTTTGAGGGTCGGCGAAACTTTTCTGCAAATATCTTAGCAAATATAGCACGGAAATTGTTCATTTTGGTGTCAAATGAAAGCAAGAACTTGGAAAAAAAAAATTTGTGGAAATGGAGTCAGTGGTCTGGGCACTGGGATCAATGGAATGGACGAAATTGAGTTTCTCGCCCACATACGTAATCAGATGGTTTTTCGTCTAAATTTGCTCAACTATGCAAAATAGGGATTTATTATCGAAGGCAAAGTTGTAGAGAATAAATGTTTAGAGAACATGTGTTTAAGGGTTTTTGGGAAATACAGTCCAATCCTGGGATATGATCACTTCTAGAATTGGGACATATGGCTCATATCTCCAGAACTATGGCAGTTAGAAAGTTGCTACCGAAGGCAAAGTTGGTGAGAATTACATTTTACAGAAAGCAGTTTCAGGATTTTTTAGAGACACTAAGTTGGTTCTATTTGTGATATGGTGCAGGAGAGAACATTTCGGCCAACTTAGTCAATGGTCTCAGATGTCATAAGACGTACTTCGGTAGGGTTTTTGACATTACCTTGGATAATTTCTGTGGATCGTTTCAGTTCTTATAGTTCTAAAAGGACATAAAACATTGAATGCTTGCTCATCTATTCTGATACGTACGGGTCTTTTCTTAGGTTTATCAATAATTTATCAGAAATGTGTTCACACTGTAAACATTCATTTCGATTGACTGTCATCACACTGTTGAAGTGATAAGCCGTTGTAACGTCTGTCATTAATTATGCATAAAATTACTTGGAAGTTTGTGGTTGTTTATGGAATTAACGTCTGGCTGTTGTGTTCAATTACAACCTACAGGTTTTATATTTTCCATTAAACAAATTCCTATACAATCTTCGATCTATAATAATATTCTCGCTACCCAAACAATGGCAATTTTCACCTTCTACCTTCCATAAATAATGTATGGTTCCGTTTTTAATCCAAGGAAATATCGTCCAATATTATTGTAAGGGGTTAACAACATAGGCACACAATATTGCTAAGTACAATCCATTTATACTGATTTAATCTCGATACTTTAATTGTCAACCCAAAATGACACATTACAGCAATCATTTATTATAAAAAAATATTTCTTTGATTGCGTGACTATTATTGCTGCCACACATTCATAGTTAGATACGGTTTGAGCATTTCTCCTTCTTAGTGTACACATTTAATTGACTAGAATGGGTGGCAAAGCACAATAAATTAAAGAATGGTTTTTCTTATTTAGCGAGTCTTTTAAGTGAAATTACTTTTTGTATTGCGTTGTTTTATAGCATCGACGATTGTTTCATATACTTACCATGGTTTGTGTGGCTTACATGTATTTTCAAGCATAGTACAATCAAAATATTGCCGTAAGATTTCATTTTGCACCTCCTTTACATTTATCAGATTGAATATATTAGACAGAAATGCAAATTCAATAAATTAATTTTGCACGAAAAATCAAACTAAACTTTTATCTTTACTTTATAAAGATATGTGCGTTGGTGCTTAAACCTCGGCACCGACACTACCAAGTGAACGCATCTATTAGTTGCTTCTCTTCCGAATTTCGAGTTTAATTGACAACGAATTGCGAAGTCTACATAGTATTGAAAGGGTGGCAATAAACGACCGATATTTTTATTCAACACTACCGATGAAAAATAATAAATTACCGTTAAGCACGCTACAGGTAAAAAATAATTTGAGTAACCAAGAAGATGAATCTTTTGGAATCTTACTTGATCGTGGAATAGAAATTATTGAAGATTTTCCTCTATTTATCGAACCAATAGCATAATTAAAAAGCAATTTTTGTTTGTTGTCGAACGTTTCGTAACTTTATTGTTACATCTTCAGCAACAGTAATGGAAATTTGGAATTAGAATTATTTGAGATACAAGTCGTTATTTACATTTACATTTACATTTTACTAAATTTCCAAATTTCCATTACTGTTGCTGAAGATGTAACAATAAAGTTACGAAACGTTCGACACAAACAAAAATTGCTTTTTAATTATGCTATTGGATTGATAAATAGAGGAAAATCTTCAATAATATTAATAAAAAATAATAAAGTACCGATAGATAAATTCCACAATACCGATAAAATTATTCAAAACTACCGATAACTTTGCCTTTTTATCGATCTTTCATAATTTCTCATCGGTACTTTATTATTTTTTATCAGTAGCATGCTTATCGGTAATTTATCATTTCTTATCTTTTATTTATTTTTTTAATCGGAAGTGCGAAATTAATTTATCGGTCAAATATATATCGTCCCGTATTAAATTACCGGAAAATAGTTCTCAGTAGGTCGTTCGTCGGCTCTCATGCACGACGATCTAAATAACCAAGTACATAATTATGCATGAATTTTCCATCATTTTTCCATGAAACGTACACAAAATTTACATTATTTTTACATCAAAAATATAATTTTGTCGAATATAATTTTAAAATTTACCTTTTCAGGGCGAAACTCTCGTTATTGAAACTACTGGTCACTGCTAACCAGTAACAATTTCACTCTGATAAATATGATTAAACTTATGAACATTTAGTAGGTTTTTCTCATCCTCTTCTTTAATTCCACCTAAAAGTATTCTACGAAGGTATCTCTAGACGGCATACATACCATGGTGTTGAGTGGTTTTTTACCGTTCGTGTGATTTTCTCTGTGTGGTGCTTTTTTCAACTTTGTTTTCTTTTTCTATCGATATTTTTATGCGATTTGTACACATTTCGTAGGCTACTCTTGCCCTACTGCCCAAATTGCAAGGCTTGGGTTGAATTTGGTTCGTTCCTCATCACCAACCATTCACAACAACAAAATGTTCAACTCCCAGAGGGTTAAAACCGGATCATCTCTACAATGATGCACCAAAATGATAACAAAAAATTACGCGTATTTCGCTACTGATATTAAATGAAGGAACGAGTGTTCCACAAAGTTTGAATCGTGGGCGCGCGGGACGCAAGTCCTCATACGATCAAAAAATTAAGAATTTTTTTTTTTCGTAGACAGCGCGGCGGAACCATATATACAGCATAGTTTTGACTTTTTTCCCTTGTGTCGTACCCCCTGAGACCTAGTTTTTCGGATTCTACGCAAAATTTTGGTTAAAAAAATCGGATCCGAAGATATTACCTTTAGAAAATCGTGATTTCCTATACAAAATGTGCTATTTCATAGAAGCCAAAGTTAATGGAAACATCCTGCGTTATTAGTTTGTTAGTGATTTCCATTGGCACTTGTATGAACAACTTTTTTTTAATTTTCTCGAGAACGGCTCGATAACTTTTCTTGTATTTTTGTGGGCATTTCCGATGGGCATTCTACGCCATATGAGACTTTAAAAAAGAGGGGGGGGGGGTACCGGCACATGTATGTGTTTGTGTGTGTAATATGTACGATAGCACATTTTGTATGAGACAAGGTTGGGTGTTTGAGATATAGGGTTTGGTGTCAAACGGAAAATTGTTGCATTGGGCGTGTAGTGTATCAGAGTGACCGCGGAAAATAGGCGGGGGCTCAAAGAAAACTTTTGATATGTTGCAGAGGAAGATGTGGCATCATTTTCGCTCATGGAAGTAGTAGCCGCCGCGCTTCGGTTTGACGGCGGCGGCTCAAAAAAACTCTTGATATGTTGTAGAGGAAGTTGAGGGGATAATTTTTTTTTTCGCCAGAACTTTTTTCGCCGGAAATTTTTTCTCCAAAATTTGTTTCCTTTTTCTTCCAAAACTACTGATATCACAACGAAAACCCTTTTTAATAGGGAAACGTGACGCAAGTCCTCGTTTCTTCTCCCAAAACAACTGATATCAATTTGGGTGACGCCTACGGCTTCGGAACGCCAATAATTCTTTTGAAATATTTTCACTTTTGATTAAAAAAGTGCGTCACAAGTGCCAGACCCCCAAATGCTATAGTTTTTTCATTCTTGCTAGCAGGGACGAAAAGAAAAATTTTAACCCACTTTTCGCTTTCGCCCCTTGAGCCGACAACCGACATTTTTCAATTTTCGTCCCTGCTGGCAAGCATGAAAAACTTAATACGCAACACGGCAAAGCACTTTCGGCCTGCTCCCTTGTTGCGTAAATAACTATTCTGTTCCGTGATGTGTGGGGTACGGGTAGCCAAATTTCTGGCGTGCGAAATCTGAAAGCACAGGCATTTGTGACGTATTTTTTATTTCAAAAGAATTTTTTGCGTTCCGAAGCTGTAAGCGTCACCCAAATTGATATCAGCTGTTTTGGAAGAAGGGACGAGGACTTGCGTCACGTTTCCCTTTTAAAAAGGGTTTTTGTTGTGATTATGTAATTCTCAGCGATTTATAATCGAGTGTACAGTTACGCGCCGATAAAATTCGATCAGAACACTGGTCTAACTTCATCTTCAGTACATTCGATTTTTCCAAAAGTGTTTTCATAACTTGTTGAATTATTAAAGTTTGTTAGCAAATGATTTCACATAAAAATGTTAAAAAAGAGCTCGAAAAACTGCTGCATTGCCTCATGAATTATTGAATATGTACACAGTTAGATGTTTTCCGAGTGACGAAATAAAATGTTCGTTTCATCTCACTCAACTGTAATTCATTTGAATATGTTAAATTTCAACTGCTGAACTTCATGTTCCAATGTAAAAGCCATTGCAATGTTTATCTTCAATAATTGATTAACAACGTTGACCATAAATTATAGAAAGATTGACATCATGGATTGCAAACATACTGCAGCTATGTAATAGATAAATATTGTAGCTACACGGTCGTACAATATTTACAGGCACTGCAAATCATGTGATACTTAGGACCCGTGAGAAAATCGAGATGCTTTCGAAACTGCCGAAACGTTAGATTTTGTGTATTGTGTGCGACCACGGCTTAGTTAAAGTATAGTAATTTCCTAACGCCTGTCACGGCTGTCAGGCACTTAATATCATTGGTTTTACGGCCTACGTATCTCGTTATGAAAATGACTTTGACATAAGCCGTTGAATTCATGGCAGTTTTGTAAGTTCTCAGTCCCTCTCACAGTCTCAAGTATCAAGGTGCCGGGGTGATCCATTTTCAAACATTCACCAAAACTAACGATTTCGTATGCAACAAGAATACGCTATCATCATCCGAGTGGACCGCAGCAATAAAATTAAATAGTAACTACGCCAATCTGAATGGTGTGCCTGGTGTTTCAAGCGCTTCCAGCCTCTGTCGCAGATGCGACGGAGAGAATGAAACAATATCCCATGTAACCGGAAGCTGCCCTTCAAACAACCAGCAGATTATATCACGCCATCACATCGTAAAACACCACCTCTACTCACTGAATTGCTGCGTCAGAAAGGATACGAATGCTTCGAAGAAGTCTACGCTATGGATAGTGAAGGTCGATCAAGATTTAGCGACATTATTGCATTCGACGGGAAATTAAGGAACGCATTCATCATTGACCTAACAATGCGATATGAAACCAGCGATACTGGTCAAGATTCGAAGACTCAGATGGAAAAAAGAGACATTTATGAAAACTGTATCCCTTTCTACGAATGCAAATACAGTTCAACATTTGGAAGACGTAATGGGTCAGTCCGCGGACTTTGGTTCGGAAATCGTGGTACAGTGGGACAGAGTGTAATATATTTTTTAAGGAGTGCAATTTAGATATTTCAAGACTAACTTCGATAACAGAAGGAATTTTTATCCGAACGCTTCAGATAATTAAGAACCATGTATACGGTAACTAGTCACTAAAATGTTAAATTTCGCTAATGATGTAAATATTTTGTAATTTTGTATAATTGATTGATATGCTGTGTAGAAGATAGTTATTTAAAACAGACTCACATGATTCAACACCAGAACTAAGGAGTCACTAAAAGGGTTAGTCATGTTCGACACTACCAGGTGCGTGACAGTCGTTTGTTTTAATCTTTGCAACTAATATTCAACGTGAAGTTAGCTGCAGTTGCAAAAAAATCAGATGTTTTTTGAACTTTTCAATGAAGTCAGCTGGGTTAGGTAAATTTATGAATGAAATCAGCTGTTTTTTTTACAATGAAGTTAGCTTCAATCGCAACTGCAGCCAACTTCACGTCGAGTATTGCTTGCAAATATCAAAACAAAATACTGTCACGCCCCTGGACACTACACTCCTCCGATTTGTAACGCAAATTATAAATTACAAGAAATCATCAAACTACACTGTCAGAAATACTATTTTTTAATCAATCGAAATGCTGAATGTTATATTTCCGTGACTGTATTGAAAAATTAAAAAAATGATGCGAGACTTTCAAATTGATGAATTTTTTATCGTTCGGTAAACAAAATATATTTCTGAACCGAATTACGGTTTCCAATAAAATTGGAAAAATTTCCACTCAGTGTAAAAATATCCCATGTACCCTCTAATGAAACCTTTAACCTTTGCAGAAACATTTTTTTTTTTTGCATAAATAAACTCTTGACCAAGAGGATACAAATTCAGTTTTGAATTCGAATAGTGTGGGGTGTTTATGGTAAGCAGTAAGTGGGTGTAGCGGTATGATTAAAAATGGTAAAATAACCAAAGAAATATTTCTGAATTGCAGAACGTTCTACTTTTGAAGATGAAAAAATAGAAGAAACTGCCGTACACTATTGTTGAAATATAAAGTACTTGTTAGAGTCTAACGTTTTTTCGTTTTCAACACCTTCATTCATTTAAAATTTATGACACAATACTCAAAGTGGCACAAGCAAAGTGTTCAATTTGTTGCAAATCCATCAACGCATAGACATCGAAGTGGATATTTAATTATGTGTTTTGCAACACTAAATAATCGCCTGCCGCTCTTGAAGGAAGAGCTGTGTCATACAAAATGAATAGCGGAACTATTAGCGGATATGATTTCAATCAATTTCATTGATTGATGATGATTCTGTTCCATTTAAATTGTTCATCTGCAAGGTTGATTGAGAAACTGTGGTTACAAAATAACAAAAATTGCTGTTGGTCCTTTAATTAGGGGTCAGTATAGTAGTGTTTAGTAAAAGAGTGGAACATAGACTGACTTTATTATAACATTATTACATGTGTGTTGTTTTACATAAAATATAATTGCATTGCCTATTATACCACAAGTATAAATGTCCTCAAATATCCTTTTACGTCCGTCATATTTTTAGAATATGTATCAACATAAAAGTAAAAAATGGCTAATTTTCTAGTGGAAATTCTCTCAAATTACCTAATTTCATTCATATTTTCAATTTTATTTTTGTAAGCTCCAATTTCTTAAAAAGCAAGGAAGAAAGTCCTCAATTTGTCCTCATTTTGCTAAATTTGAATTGTGCTAAATAACAGCAGAATATTGTTACATTAGAGAATATGAGAGACGAGTATACGTACAGGAGTGCTTGTACGAGTGTTGATACAAGTCTCTTATACTACATGCGATGAAAAGTCCGCGGCCTCATATAGAGGTGGCGTCATTACTTCAAAATTTTTGTTAACATTCAGTAGTACCACAGTTTACTAGTCTCCAGCCAAAATTTCATGAAATTTCTGCCCTAATTTGCATAAGAAACTTAGTACGAAAGAGACAAAAAACTTTGTGTGGACTTTTGTATAGAATTTCTTTTTTCTCTTTCGCACTAAGTTTCTTATGCAAATTACGGCAGATTTAGTGTCATAGTTTTCTAATTACTGTCAATGGATTGACGCAGGTTTTTGTTGTTCCTAAAAAATGGAAAATAATGAACTCCGTGTGTGAAACATTGTTTCTTAATGGGAAAAAATACGGTGCAAAGCAAAGAATGGCTGGATAAGCGTTACGGCACATCTTCTCCGTCGAATACAACGATCAAGAAGTGGCATGCTGAATTTAAACGAGGTAATACAATCACCGATGATGCTCCACGTTCAGGACGTCCAAGTGAAGCAGTTACTGAAGAAAACATCAAAAGGATACATCGTGTATTGTTTTGGCTGATCGGAAAGTAAAAGTTAGTGAAATAGCTGACATCCTCAAAATATCTACAGAACGGGTGCGACATATTTTACACGAGTATTTGGACATGAAAAGCTTTCTGCGCGATGGGTGCCGCGTTTTCTAACAATTGATCAAAAGCAGCACCGTTTTGACCATTCAGAGCGTAATTTGTTCGAGCGTAGTCCAACGGAGTTTTTGCGTAGATTTGTCACGATTGATGAAACGTGGATTCATTACTATACACCAGAGTCCAATAGACAGTATGCAGAGTGGTTAGAATTTGGTCAAAGCCGACCGAAGCGCCCAAAGGCACAGCGTTCTGCAGGCAAGGTTATGGCCACAATTTTTTGGGATGCGCATGGCATAATATTTATCGACTATTTGGAGAAAGGAAAAACAATAAATGACGAGTGCTATGTCATATTGTTGGAACAGCTCGACAACGAGATCAAGAGAAAACGACCACATTTGCAGAAGAAAAAGGTCCTGTTTCACCGTGACAATGCACCAGCGCAATTGTTGGGGTTGTTTCTTTGCCGTTTGAATTAAATGTTTGTTGTTGATCTCGGATGATAGCGGCAACGGTTACAATGAAATGCACCAGCGCATTCATCCATAAAAGCAACTGTGAAACTGGACTCTTTGGGCTATGAATTACTCCACAACCCATCTTACTCTCCAGATTTGGCACCCAGCAACTACTATTTGTTCCCAAACTTAAAAAGATGGCTACAGGGAAAAAGATTTTACACTAATGCTTAGGTGATATTCGAAACAGAGGCCTATTTTGCAGGGTTGGAGAAACCATATTATACCAAAGGTATCCAAATGTTGCAGAACCGTTGGACTAAGTGCATTTCCCTTCAGGGAGACTACGTTGGAGAATAAAATTAATTTCATATGTAAAAATTAGTTCTTTCATTGCTAGGCCGCGGACTTGTGTAGTACGGTTTGTATGAGAAGCTATCTATCAGACCGATACAATTCTGTATTCGTGAATGGATGCCGATCTCGAATGTTGTACATCATTTGCGGTGTACCACAAGGATCAGTTCTAGGACCTGTACTCTTTTCTGCCTTCATAAATGACTTGACTTCACGAAAACATCAAACGCTCTAAAAGCCATCTGTTCTGCAGAAGACTTCAAGATCTATAGAACGAGGCAAACCTTTCTAGCAGATGCGAATGGTGTATCGTTGAATGCGAGTAAGAGAAAGGCAAGTTAGTCTATCCCGAAGTTATTAATTGATGTCCATACAATTACGTATGAAAACTCTGTGAGGAATCTAGGTCTGACACTAGGTAGAGTACTAAACTAGGAACAACAAACGCGTACTGATTCCGCTAAGGTACTTGCAAAGCTGTCTAGTATGTGACTGTCACTCGCTTCGCCCCTCTGAAAACGCGGATGCATTTGGAATAGTCGCTTCTATTGCCACAACTGACGTATTCTGCCGTGCAAAGCATAAAAACCTTGGAGTGCAGATTTTGAGAGAGAAAATTCACTCTCATCTTATGATGTCACCAAGGTTTTTATGCTTTGTACGGCAGTATTGTTGTCCAGTGCTGAGAGATCTATCGATCTATCTAGAGAACTTTTCTGTTCATGGAAGTATGGATCAGAGGCCTTTCCTCAGTGCTCTAGGTCGGTTGTAAGATCTGCCCTACCACTGGACAAATTCGCTCATGTGGTATGTACAAATTTTGCTGATACTGTTTGTTGACAAATAGAAGCATATAGTAACGTAGAATGTACAAATGTGTCTCTCACAAAGACTAGCGTTGTTTTTCTCGATATACAACATAAGCTTATGTATTTTGAGTGGTTTTCTTTACGTTTTGTATTTGTATTTGTATTTTTGTTCGTTTTGTATTTGAATCAGTTTTTATTTATGTTATAAATAAATATAAATAAAATTCAAATGTCTATATGAAAATAGTAATTTCACTTGACGACCAAAACGATCAAATAAATAAAAAAAAAATATTGGAAAAAAATTGAAAAAAAAGACCTGCAGCCGCCGGACTCGAACCCAGGACCCTGACCAGAGGAACTTTTAACATACAAGCTCACTTCGAAGCAGTGATAAATTCTCGCAGCTATCACATTCATGCGCTCGAATGAATAACGTACGATATTCTCTCGCCTAATGAAATAAAATATTGTATTGGTGGGCGTGAGAAATCTCGGATATCTTCTTATGTAAATATTGTACTCTCACTTGTTCGTACAATATTTACATTAGAAGAAATCCTCGATTTTCTCTCGCCCACCAATAAAGTACTATTTTCGCCGTTGTTTCGGGCGGGTTTTTCAATATTGCCTAGGGTGCAAATAGTGTCAGTATATTTTAGGTTCTATTGGCACCTGAGTGCTGGCAGAATGTTCCTTTTACAATACAAATGCGATTCGCGCCCGATTTTGTTACAAATAGTGTCAACACCCAAAATAAAAGTAGAAGTAGAGTTTGATATCCCAAAGTTCTTTTTTTTTCGGGTGTACCTTCACTTAACTTGAAAATATCCTCTGGCAGCTGCCTGATTTGGGTGCTCCTAACGACGGTCCCCAGAATTAAGCGTCGTGGCTTTGCAGTTGTTTCCGCTTTAATCGGAAAATCATTTATGAAAATTTGTAAAGAAAAACCTTGAAAAATATTTCATTACTCAAATTGAAAACACTTATTGTGAGATACGCTTATAGCCCTTAGTATTCAATGTGTAAATAATATCTGAAAATTTCTCATTCACGGCGCCTATACATAATAATCTACGGAAAATCAGCTTTGATGAAAGGTATCAGTTCAATAAATACCAATATCGGGATATCTTGCTCTTTTATGCGAAAATAATCTACCAAAATATACATAAAAGTATCCTCACTTCCATAGACAAAGTGTGTTAACTCTATAGCTAAATAGTTCCGTTTTATGTATTATTATGTACATTACGCGTATCCTATCTGCCGAATAGGTAGAGGTCTATATAAATAAACTCCCATTAAAGCTTTGATATACATATTTGGAAAACCGGATGAATGAAACTTACATCAATACGTAATATAACGAAGGCTAATTACATTTATAAAGGATTTTACCTATTCCACAACTTTGTGCTAATCTAGCTGTGACGATTTTCTCATAAAATGGAAGATAATGAGAACGAAATACGTCTAATTTAAAGACGTTTATTACATGGATTTCGCTTAGAATTGGATACTCGAATATTGTTATTTCTAATGAAAATGTTTCCATTCAGAACTTTCTCGTCGACCCTTTGCACTGTCTAAAACTATACGACACAAATAAATGTTGAATTCAACCGCAAAACCAAAATACTATGTGCTCTTGCTTCATAATATGTCTACTTTGGAAATTCATCTAATTGTGCACATTGTGAAATGGTAGCGAAAGTGTAAATTTGATGATATTCCACATTCTCCCGATGATACGTTTGAATACGTTACAGCGTGAACAGTAACAAGATTGCCTCCATAAATGTTAAAGCAGATTTCGTAATCGGATTTTCAGAATGCTTTCAAGCAAAATTATGTTCATTTTAAAAACAATTGTTGGTGGAAGTAGAGCACGAGCACGAAAGTTGTTGAAATAGCAAAATCTCTTCCTTTAAAAAACACTGAATTGATTGAAACGCTTGAAAATACCTTTGACTATGTGATAAAAATACTTGGAAACGGATCTCCTCCGTTGCGGATCCTAAAACATTGAATTAAGTCACATTTTCTACATAAAAGCCGAAACGATGACATAAATTTGATATTGTAAAGTAAATGATTGGCGTTCGTGACTCGGTTTGGGTAATTTTTAATTTTCATGAAGATACAAGCCATTTAAGTAGCTTGGGTAATGCGGATAAACATGAATTTAAATTCAACACCTGCCTGTTTACAACCACCCTTACATTAAAGGGTGAAAAAAGAATATTATTAAAATATGTAACGTTGTTACTAAATGATTGAGCTTAACACAATTTTTCGACCTATACGTCTCCAAGGTAAAAGGAAAACCATATGCGAAAAATTTTGTTTCAATTGAACGTTATGTATTTCTATTAAACGAAGGCATTTGGAACACGACGTTATCAGATGAGGGATTTTCATATATTTTCTCTCACAAATTCTCGTCACTAGGTTTTTTATGCGTTGTACAGCAGATCTGCAATGAATATAAAATGATTGATAGCTTTGACGTTTAAAACGTCATTTTGACGTTTAAAACGTCATTTTGACATTTAAAACGTCATTTTGACGTTTAAAACGTCATTTTAACGTTTAAAACGTCATTTCGACAGTTCGAATAGACCGATATATCGTTCTAACTCATATATCGTTCACGTTTTTGGGGTCGTACACATATTAGGTCATACTTTTTTCTCGATTTTTGATTCCCCCCTCCCCCATGTCACGTTGCATCACATTTGGCTTACACACCCTAAAATATGACGTCACATTTTCGACCTCACTCCCCTACCTGGAAATATATGTCCAGAAGCCGTTCGGTGAGAGTCATTTTAGTAATTCTGGGTTTCTTGTAAATAACTCAGTAATTTAATAGAACGGGAATCCTTGCAACCAGAATCGATTGAACTGGTTTCTTACGGGTCCGCGAAGTTTATGTTTTGAATGTCTAACAAAATTTTTTCCTTTTTATTGGAACGAACGTGACGTCACGTTCCATGCAGACAAACTCCCCTCCCCCCTCAGTCCGATTCCGTCACGTTTTTAGTGTGCACGACCCCTTTTATGCATGTAAAGAATTTGTAAAGTTTTTTCGGACTGTGTCACACTATCTTTTTTAAAAGCAACAGTGGCGGAGCACACACAACATTATCATTAATATTCGAAACATTAACGAGAAATCTATAATTTTTACATGGTGAGAGGTGAGCGACTCGACAAAAACCCGACCCGAACCCGAATCAATTTGTTATTTTTTTGTCGGGTCGGATTTTCATTTGCGTTTTTTCTTGTCGAGTCGGGTTTGAAGACTTCGACCAACAAAACCCGACCCGAAAAAATAAATTCACTCAATTATTTTCTCAAAATGAAGTTTAGAAAACATTTCAAATAAAGATCAAAACCCGATCCGAAAACTTTTTACGAAACCCGAAACACGCTGCCTGAACTGTTTCGAAACCCGACCCGGACCGAACCCGACCCGATTAAATCTTTCGAAACCCGAAACCTGAACTGTTTCGACACAAGACCCGGACCGCACCCAACCCGATTAAATTAATGTGAGTTGAATGTCAAAATTAGACAATCATTTTTAGGAACATCGGGAAAAATCCTATTTCAGTGAGTTATAAAGTTGTTATAAAGCTGTCATTTAAAGTTAATTGTCAGTTACAATTGACAATAAGCTTGAAAATCACCAGAAAATTCATCCTTTTTCTTCGGACTAAACTCGTATTCACTCGTTATCAATTGAATTAACGTTTCTATATAAGTACTTTGTAGCTCATCGAACTTCAAACATAGGGCGAACACTTCGACAAAAGATGAGTAATTATCAGTCTGCGCTTATGTCATACATAGAAACAAGCAACCGGAGTGCTCTACTTTTGATTTGGCTGTATCAGCATTGACTTGGATATAAATGCAGAGGCATATTAAGGTCAACTAACTTCTAGACTATTCTGATTACTCATGAATCATCGTAAACCATGAAATGAGTATTCTCAATCTAGTACTAACTGAAAGTCTAGAGTGGTTTGAGACGAGTTTATTAGATATGAAATTTACTTCAGCGTTGCAAAATATGAAATTTAAATAAAAGACCGGTACCCGAAAAAAATGATAACCCGAAACCCGACCCGACCGGAACCCAACTTGACCCAAACCCGACCAGACGCGAACCCGACTAAAATTTTCGAAACCCGAAAGCCGTGAACCCGATAAAACCAATTCGGGTTCGGGTTCGGGTCAAGTTCGGGTCGGGTTTTCCATAGTTTCGGGCGACCCGCTCATCTCTAATTTCAAATGAATTCTTTTAAAAAAAAAAGTTCGGACTTGGGCCAGGGTGTCGGGCTCGCATCGGGTTCGAATTTTTTATTTCGGATCGGGTTTGGGTCGGGTCGGGTTTAATTTTATACTTTGATTCGGATCTAAAACCTTAATTTTAGATTGGGCCCGGTTCGGGTCGGGTTTGATTTTTATTTTGGTTCGGGTTCGGGTCGGGTCCCATTTGGATAAAAAGGTCGACCTGCACACTTCTAGTCATTACTGTAATGTAACATTAATGTAAAAGTTATGGACAAATAATGTAAAATTTATGCAAGAAATGAAACAATATTCCGATTTGGATAAAAATTATGGAAAAATGATGTAGCAAAATGATGTTACATTAATTATCCATCTTTTGTGCGTCTTTTTTACATGACCTACATAAGTTTTACATAATTATCCAAGAACTTTCCATAATTTTTGCATGAGACTTGCACAAAATTTACATTATTTTTACATCAAAAATATAATTTCGAAATATGCACGAAAATACGTAATCCACCTAAATTTTAGGTAATCTTCTAAAATTTACCAACACTGCTAAACATTTTGCACTTTATGTTTGATTCAATTTGTTTTAATTTTTTGATAAAAACTGCCGATCTATACTTAATATGTCATTGGTTTGGAAAGACTTTAGCCTTACAAAGTAAAGCTTCGCCATAAGAACACTTGTATCACTTTATCGCATCTAAGTCGATTGAAAATCCGAGCGAGAGATTTTGTCAAACACGATTTTACGAATTTCTTACAAGATTGATAAATTCTATTTAACTTTCACTTACTTTTACGTTTATGTGCTTTTGAAGTAGGTAACAAGAGTGCGTATAAAATAAGCTTTTAGCATAACATTGCGGGTATGTACCATTATTCTCCCCACGATTAAATACCTAAAAGTAAATTGTTTTCCACCAAAATTGTAAACTCATTTCCATATAACCGAGTTTATTTGACAAAAAACAAAGTAATTTTGTTTCTTGTGTTTCCTTGCATTAATATCGTATCCATCGCACTACATCATTCCTTGTGATAATAATACTCTCAACCATACAACTTAACGGAATTTCATTATGTGTATACGCGTATGATCCTCATCATAAAGTCCTACTTCAACGGAATGATAATAACGCTTATCGTGTTTATAAAAGTAAGACCTCAGCAACATAAATAATGTTTTTCTTTTTTGCATGTAAAAGAGTATGTGGAGCAGCATTGTAAATTGAACGAACGGTTAAAATTGTATGGGTGTGGAGGGAAAAAAGCGTCGAAACTCTCAGACTATACTTTTGCCAACAATCTACTCGACGTCATCTCATATCAGCTTATCATTATTCAAAAGGGTAGAAATATTATAATAATCATTTTACGCATTGAACTTTTCCCACATTGTTGGTATTTTGATGTAAGAGATGGGAATACGACGACGAGTAAGTTTTTATTAGGCTTTCGGTACAATTTCACCGCATATTTTTGAGTTTTGTTGAAGAGAGTATTCAGTGTTTGGTAGTCAACCCCTATCCAACCGACAACCATTATGCAAATAAAACCATCATGATATGTAAAATCGGTTAATATTTAATATACATAAAAAGCATATAATAAACACAACCGGAAAGTTGTTGTGTGTGAATATATATTTACGAAATAATGATAATAATAATAAATTAAAAGAAGAAAAACGACAAAGTGAAAGGAACCCACCACATCAGAAATTTATTCCATTTATGTTGACTTCCCCGATGCTATTGACGGATATGGTAATTGAAACATTCCGTTTTCTTTCGTTTCTATATCATTATTTTTCGTGTGAACCAAACATTATTGCTGTATGTTTATAATGTTTACGCATACACATCAAATAAAATTTAAATGGTTTACACATGAAGAAATACGAAAAAGTCACTGAAAAAATATTGTGTATGAGGTTGAATGGGTTTTAAGGGGTGTATCATCTTTTAGTACAATTTTTCTACTAGTACATACTGTTGAATTGTTGCCATCCGAGTGACAGTTCATTGCTCAAATGCCAACAATAACTTTTTGAATCAACGCAAACTTCATGTAATTGTTTTCCAGTCTCATCACCCGGATGACAATTCTTTGTAAAAAGATGGCACTCTTTCCAATATTTGCTATTCAACGTGAAGTTGGTTGCAGTTTTGACATTTCATTCTCAAATTTTTTTACGTTTACTTTTATGAATGGAATGCCAATACTGCAATTAACTTCACATCAAACGTATACAAGTTAATGAATTAAATGTCGAAATGGCAATCAACTTCAACTTTGAATAGAAAATAGTGGAAGGCGTGCCATCTTCTGATAAGATTCGAAACTAACTTCACGTTGAATAGAATGCTACTCACAATGAAGTTAGTTGCAGTTTTTGCAAATTGAAAATAGTCACGTTTAAAGTTGGCGTTGATTCGAAAGGTGTATATATGAAACCAAAAGGCGTGACATTCTTTTGTTTTGATCTTGGCAAGTAATACCAGGTGCGTGACAGTCTTTTGTTTTAAGAGCACGTTGCAAAAATGTGAACTGTCAAATTTGCTATGTTTTTTTTAGAATAGAATCTTGTGTGAGAAACAAATTATTCAAAATTATAACTCATGTACTGTGAGAGGATGACTCTTAAACGAAAAATACATGAATCAGAAGTTTGAGTATGAGTATGAGTATCCAAGTTCATTTGCGATGTTTTTTTAGAGCAAATTTGTACCTTCATACCTAAACTTCAAGAATTCTGGTTCCTCTATTGTATGCGTAAGAGTCATCTTCTCACAGTAATGAGCTATAATTTTGAATAATTTGTGATTTACGCAGTGTTCTAGTCTTAGGAAACATCGCAAGTTTGACAGTTTACGTTTTTCCGACGTGCTCTTAATCTTTGCAACTAACATTCAACGTGAAATTTTGATAAATTTATGATTGAAATCAGCTGATTTTGTTGCAATGAACTTAGTTTCGGTTGCAACTGCAGCTAATTTCACGTCGAGTATTACTTGCAAATATCAAAACAAAAGACTGTCATTCCCCTGAGTAATACTCAACGTGAAGCTAGCTGCAGTTGCAACCGAAACAAACTTCATTGTGAAAGAAATCAGCTGATTTCATTTACAAATTTACCAAAGCAGCTGACTTCATTGAAAAGTTCAAAAATCAGCTGATCTTTTTGCAATGCAGGTCGCAAGCAAGTGAGAGCCCCGTAAAGATCAAACGAAAGACTGTAACGCCCTTGATGAAATTACATTTGGTAACTTGTTTTAGTTACAAGATTCTTCTCTAAAAATTCTAAGAAACTTTGCTCAACGTAAAATATCAACCAGAAAGAAAATGGGTTCTAATTATTCAATTTTGCCGACATCAATTTTGCCGATATCAAAGAATAAATAATTTCATGACAAAATGCATTCGTTGACACCCCAATTTTCCAAAGTATATAAACACTGAAGGCGCAGATCCACAGTTAGCCGTGGAGTCCAAGTTTGAGGAGAATACTGTTTTTTGTCATGTTGTACACATATGGAATTCGGTTGCATCAAGTTGCAACTAGTGATAAGATGAAAAAGATATATAGAAACGAAGCAATTACAGCAACTTGACGAAGCCAATTTCATATAAGTGCAACATGACAAAAACAATATTCACCGTAAACTTGGACTCCGTATTTCTTGTTACCTTGCGTTACCTTCTCTGTTTATATACTTCGCTTTTTCGTCCCTTGACCCCCTTGACATATTATGAATTTTGTTATGAAAGCTTTCGCACTTTGACATAAGCCGACACCGCACTGAAAATCCTATCCGCAAACAAAATGCTGTCAGAGAAAAAACCTGTCCCCGAAGCAGAGACTTGATATGACGGCTGTGTTCCTCAGAAAGACTAAAATGTGAGCAAATGTCATCATCATTTGACATTTCGTCACCAGAAAAATGCAAACAAAAATTTCTTCATATGACAGTTTGTCTCATCATGGGGGAACCCAGCCGCCATATCATATCTCTGTGGCGAAGAAAAAACACATTATGTGTAAGAAAACACACAGGAGTTACGAGGAATGAAGGGGACGAACGGTATGTTAAGAGTACATTGCAAAAATTTGAACTGTCAAATTTGCGATGTTTTTTCAGAACAGAATTCTGCGTAATTAACAAATTATTCAAATTTATAGCTCATGTACTTTGAGAGGATGGCAGAATTGAATTTGAAAAATCATCGCAATCCAAGTTCGTTTGCGATGTTATTTCAGAGCAAATTTTTACCTTCATACTTTAACTTTTTGAATTCTGATTTATTTATCATTTGGTAAGGTTCATCTTCTCACAGTACATGTACTATAATTTTTAATAATTTGTTACTTACGCAGGATTCTGTTCTAAAAAAACATCGCAAATTCGACAGTTCACATTTTTGCGACGTGCTCTTGAGGGAACGTTATTTACATTTCATTCACTAAACTCTTACTACACTACACTCGCACGATTTTAACTTTGGATGTTTCTTTTGTTTTGAAGCACACAGCGTTCTCTTCTAACAACACATTCTACCCTGCCTTACCACTACGAATTTGCTTGAGTTACCATTGTTTTATGCAAAGTGGTATATTTTTCATATTGAGTGAGTGAAACTCTATAATTCTATAGCGTTTACATAATTTACAAAGTAGAAATATGAACAATAAACCATTTTGCATAAAACTATGGTAACTCAAGGAAATTCGTAATGGTAACGCAGTTAAAAGGGAAAGCCGTGTCTTATCTCCATTTACTATGGATAGTGTACTAAGAGTGAAATGAAAATAACGTTCCATCCAACATTCCTATGAAATTGGCATTTTTCATTCGGAAAATTGCTACACCCATGTCAGCACATAGGAAAATATGCCAACCGCATAATGTTCCTAAAGTAACAATATTTTCTAAAATATTTTTATTTTCTTTTAACAATTTTTTCCTTTGTATTGACTTTGATGTCTTTATCGTCTTTTTCGAGTCTCGCATAATATATGTTTCCGTGTGTGTTCATGCTCATGTTGCCATCTAACAGTCAGTGATATAATTTGAATAATAAATAAATTGAATTATTTTGTATTTGAAATCAATATGCGTTATTATTTGAAAGAAAATGAAAAAAGCAACAGAATAAAAATGAACAAGAAAAAAATAAAGAAAGAAAAATAACATTATGCAAATGCGAAATCATATGAATTGGTAATATGGTACAGTAAAAGACAATTCAACGACTTAAATTGCAATATAAAATCTTACACAAGAAAAAGGAATGCCATAATAACAAAAATATTGATTTAGGATAGCTTTATGAAAAATTTCTTTTTCTTTAACTTTCAAATTAGCAATTTTATTCTGTCCTTTATGTCTTCGATTCTTGTTACATTTTTACATTCTTACATGTGTACAAATCAATTATTAATGGACATTATGAATTTTTGATGAATGTGATGTTCGTAGACCCGGGAGCCCCGTAGAGAGTAAGGCGAGTACTATCTGCCGATATGACCCCGATGTTATTGCGGTGTCGGCTAATGTCAAATTATACAAAGTTTCATGTCGTTATTCATAATTAGTCAAGCGACGAAGAATGGTGGGCTTGTCAGTTTATGCACACATCATGGAATATCGTATACTTTGACATAAGCCGACGCCGCACTAAAAACGTGGCTTTTCGTAATAATCTAGATGCTGGGTTCAAAGGCTCATATTTTCCAGTTAAAAAAAAGGGTGTTCAAAGTTCCGGTCATTGAGAAGATCCCTATGACCCTTAAAAGCGTACGAGCCGAAAATCGTTCGCTTGTGACTATCTAAGTATGAAGCAGACATTTAATAGAATTTATTGTCAAAACGAGTCTCCATCTAAAAACGATTACTACCTACCCATAAATCTGCAGGTAATAAACGACCTGACCGACCATAAAAAACTTTTCCAAGTCAGAAAAAAACTCAACAAATAACTTTCGTAAATGAAACAAATCTTTTTTTTTATTGTTAGAATCGAATTGTTATCAAATATTCACCATCTTAGCTGAGTTTCCATCTTAAAAATATTTTGTGAAAATCATTCATCGCATCGTTCGTTTAGAAAAGATTTTCATCTTAAATGCTTGCAATCTTTTGTACAGATCGCGAATAATAGAAAAACATTTTTCAAACATTTCCAGTCAAATCCCTTACCTATAATTAATGGTAAATTTCTCTCCAATATCCCTACGGGTTTGAAGTATTGAAAATTCTGAACATTATCAACATTTTAACGGTTATCATGGTCTGGTATATATGCATATACTTTGTGGATATAATGAAGATTTATTGTAATGGAATAGAGTTAGAAGAGATCATCGCACTCATCCACGTTCACTTATTGAAATGCAGTAGTTCAGTGATCCCCAAGTCTTAGTCTAAGCTGAGTACATTTTCTGTGAATTACAAGATAACCACAATATGATGCTCAAAATAAGTGAATATTGAAAGCCAAAACTGTATGGTACAGGCTATGGATTTTGCAAAGATGGCAGAACATCAAATACGTTGCTTATGTACTTTGCATAAAGATTGCTTGACGGAGAAATTTTAGTTTGGATATATGAGTTTACGAAATGATTTTGTGCATTCAATGATCCGACCTGCAGAATTTAAATCGAATTACTATTGTAATGAAATGGTTAGGGACGCTAGATTTTCGTATTGTGTAGATTCATCAGACTAAAGTAATCGCAAATGTAACGTTTATAGAATGCAAAATTGTTAGCTGTATCAAAATGTCGATTTGATTTCCGCAAAATGAGCATCATAAGTGTGGTAGGTGCGGGAAAAAATTGAATTCTCCATTTTCATCTAGAGGAATGCCCTTCCCTACTAGCTAAAACTTAAGCCGAGATCTCTTCGGGGTCGCTTTTAAAATGCGAAACGTAAAAATACAAAATTTAATGTATAAAACAACAGTTGTATTGTTGATGTAAAAATAATGTTTTACTTACCAACTGTAAGCGTTATGGATTCGTAAGGTATGTGTGATGTATTGGTGATGAATTGATGACTTGCTGACAACTTTCTCAGACTTTCTGACACTTGCTGATAACTTTCTGACACTTGCTGACAACTTTCTGAGACTTGCTGACAAATTTCTGACACTAGCTGAAAACTTTCTGAGACTTTGCGACCCTTGCTGACAACTTTTCGAGACTTTCTGACACTTGCTGACAACTTTTTGACACTTGCTGACAACTTTTTGACATTTGCTGACAATTTTTTGGATCCAAAAAGTTCTCCTCGCCAATCTCTATAACTTTCCCGAAGAAACCAACTCTCTAAGTATTGTCATTCCGAAGCTAAAATTAATTTCATGAAAATCGTTGGAGCGGTTCTTTAGATCGAAAATTATTAATAGACAGATAGAAACCGACAGATCAGTAAAAAAGTTTTCACAATAATCAGAACAATAGAATAATCGACGGCCCATAGCAAAATGTCACTTTCAAACCTCGATATCTCAGCCAATTTCCAACCGATTTTGATGAGTCTGGGCTAGCTGGAAAGCTGCTGCGACGTAGTTTTTTTTTTTATTTTTTTTTAATAATTTAATTTTAAATAAATTTAGAGCAGAGGCGGAAGATGAGAAATAACCAAAAGTTCGCGTATATGGTGACTTGTTAGAGGTTATTAAATGTTAAAGGTTATTGTATGGCGTTTTTTTGAGTTTGTGGAATTCTTTTTTGGAGTTTGGGGACTGCGTCACACCCTCCGCTACCGCTGCGGGCATTATACATCAGCTCTGCTACTACGGCATGATTTCCCTATTCTCTACCGCAACAACCAGATGTTTGCATTTCAAGCTGGACAGTCTGGTGTCCAACGAGTTTCTACCATGCAATAGGTTCCAACTTTGCACCTGGCTGCCTTTTTTAGATGTAACCATGTAACAAAGAACCATTAAGAACGCAGCCTAATGGGCGAAAGTTGGAAAATATGTCAACAATTTGAAGTCGGTAAATTTGTACCGAGAAAATACACAATTTGTATAAGGAAAACCTTCCGGGCCTTAATTCCAATTTTTTCGGGCGATAATTCCCCGAGCGTTAATTCCAAAGAGTGCAGCCTAATGCCAAAAATCTGTTTTTGCAATTCACCAACAAGAACCCGCTTTTTCGTGCGTCTATTTTTGGTGTCGCATGAAGTCATTTTCTCGTACTGGTGCGTAAATTTTTTTAAAAAATGTTTTACTCACTGAATGACTTCATGTTTTCACTTTTTATGTCCGTTCGTACGTCTGTGCCCCGTCACAATTATGACGTCATAAAAATGACAAATGACATTGCAAATACTACGTCACAAAAATGATGTCACAAATATGACGTCATAAATATGGCACCACAAAAATGACGACAAATTCTTCAACAATACAATATCGCTACTGTTCTATACCCATGCCAATGGTTTATTTAGAATTAATTAAAAAATAACAAGACGAAAAAGGCCGTTTTTGTTGGTAAACTACAAAAACCTTTGTTTGATGCACTATACACGTTACGTATGCTGGTTGTTCGTACGTAACTTGTATCGAAACGTACTATTATGTCATCGCAACGGCATGTAACAAATACTACACGTCAAATAAATTTCGACATGGCACCAGGCAGCAGCAGCCCGGCGCCAAATTGAAATTTATATAACGAATATTTTCAGCATCAGGCCATAAGGCTGCTCACATTTTCCAAGTACGCAGCCTGGTACCGAGACGGTGCCGAGCCGAGTGCCAATTAATGTACTTATGTGCCTATGAACTTTTTTGGCAGTCTGGAATCGACCAGAGTAACTTGACCTTTTCAAACCATTCTCTTCACTTGTATGCTAACAAATCTTTAAATTTTATTAGATTTCACGAATGTTAGGTCCTTCTTGACGGTTATACGAACTTGAATTAATTTTTTTATCGATTTTTTTCCTTCTATAAATTACGTAACCGAAAAATCAGCATTTTATTTGTATTCGGCAGCAAAATGTTCCCTTATTTAACATTACAAAAGTTGTGAACATCCTTTTCGACGATGTAACAACACAAAGCTTTGATTATGCTCCACAGAATGTATGCTGGATGTGATGACCAGCTGAGAAGACAAGGGAAAAAATAATTTACGACAAAACAAATATTCTGCAGATACCTAATGGTTACACCTTTCTCTTTCGATTTTGTAGCAATGGTAGAAATATATATCAACAGACAGAAGGCGGATGTACAAATAGATAATGGATTGAATAGTCGGAAAAAATCACCCCATCTTCTTCACATTTAGATAGAATAATAGAAATGTCTTTAAGAAAATTAAGTGTACTAAAAAGTTTGTTTTTTCGATTATTAATTGCATAAAAACCAATATTGATGGATGTTGTAAACTGAAAAAATAATATACTTTTTCCAGAGATTTTCTGAGATTGTAAAGGGCGGTACATTAAATACGTTCAGATTTTTTTTATTTATGCGTCAAGTATTGCACACGTAGCGTCTCTCAACACCAAAAAACTACTAGCTCCTCCCTCTTTTTCATTTACAATGGCATTATTCACATAAACATCTTCCATGACACCGTTCATATGTCACTGAGGAAGAAATATTTAGACAAAAATTGGCTAACCGGCTTTAGATCTCTTCTTTCGGGTAGTGTGGTGTTGGTTGACGACAGCGAACCGTTCATAGAAGAATGACTTGTATGACGTCACTCATGTACGGTGACTTCTGACGGATTCTGTATTTGACTCCCATTAGTTTCTCTCCCAGTACGCTAGGTTTTTCGCGTAGCTTAGAGTGAACTGAAGCTTAACTTAATTGTAGCCTAAGCCGAAATGTTAAAAAAGATGAAAATAGTACATTAATGTCTCGCTGGGACAATTCTTGTTGAGGCGTGTGGGAAGGTTTTCGAGCCGAAGGCAAATATCATGGGCGCGCGGTAGCGATGCGCCCGTGACGCAAGTCCCCATACGAACAAAAAATTCGGGGAAAAAAAACTCCGGAAAATATTTTTCCTGGATTCTACGGAAAATTCTAAGGCGAAGTGTCTTTTCACTCATTAAAATCGGTTCCGTGGATCCGAAGATACGACCTTTAGAAAATGATCTGTGAAAAGGGCTGTTTCATAGAAGCCAAAGTTAATGCAAACATCCTACGTTAGTTAGTTAGTTAGTTAGTTAGTTCCAGGGCCATTTGTATGAAAAGCCGTGAAAAACCACATTTTTGAAAAAACGGCTCGATAACTTTTCTTGAAATTCTACGTCATATGAGATTTTAAAAAAGGGAGGGTACCGGCCTCGTTTGGGCGCCATGGCTTATCCGTTATATTCATGTTCAAAAATCTATATCTCGTGAAATATTCACAATTTAAATGTAAGAATTCTTAAAACTTGATTTAAGAATGTTCAAAAATGTCGGGAAAAATATTTGTGCATGTAGGCCGCAGATTAATAGTCGTATGGTTGTTAGACAAAGTGACAGGTTTGATTTCTCCCCATACATAACCTCAAAAAAATATATTTTCCATATTTTCGTCAGAAACTTGTCGAAATCAGTTGCAAACGTTAAAGTAATTCATAATAAGTCGAAACGACCCTAGTCTGACGAAAAAAAGATGAATTTCTTGGTTGGTTCTTTGATTTTGATACTGACTGTCTTTGGGTCTCAGAGCGCTGAACAACAATTCGCTTCAAAACCACTGGGAAATTCATCCCTTTTTCGTCGGACTAGGCTCGTTTCGACTTATTATGAATTACTTTACGTTTAAAACTGATTTCGACAAGATTCTGACGAAAATATGGAAAATATATTGTTTTGAGGTTATGTATGGGGAGAAATCAAATCTGTCACTTTGTCTAACAACTATACGACTATTAATCTGCGGCCTACATGCACAAATATTTTTCCCGACATTTTTGAACATTCTCAAATCACGTTTTAAGAATTCCTACATTTAAATTGTGAATATTTCACGAGATATAGATTTTTGAACATGAATATAACGGATTCGCCTACTGTTGGTTTGTTGACTTGGGTTATCGCGGCGTGAATGAAAACAAAAACAAACTATTTGGTTGCAATATTTCGCTCGATTGTTTTGAGCTTCTTCAGGCTGTAATTCAATAAATATCCTTACAATTAAATTTCATTTAAATTATCACAAATTATTACCAATCATACTATTAAACAAACTAAAACAAACAAAAAATATATCTTTTACATGAAGATATCACATAACCATCTTAGAGAAATTGGAGAGAACCATGGGTGATGAAGATCTTAAGAACTTTTTACGAACGCAGAAATTAAGCAGCGAAATGATATTTCAAGATGTGAGAGCAAGAAATATCAGGAAATTCGAAGTGCTGAAGGATGCAAAGATGAAAGTTTTCAGAGAGATGGTCAAAGAGAAATGGATCGTGAATTATTCGAACACGATTTTGCCGGAAGAAGTGAACATTATACTGTCATTGGGACCAACTTTCGGGTTCAACTTTGAATACAAACAGTTGCCGATAGTGAAAACTGTGGCGAACATAGAATCGGCCATTTTCAACAATCCAGCCGAAACACAAATACGAGCTGAAGTCACGAACATCATCACAAATTTTCTGAACGGTTTTAAAGTATCAAAAGGATCTGACAAGATGCTGCTTCGGTTGTTCTACCAAACGAAGAAGTTCCTGAAAGACAATAATCAAATAGTGGTGGTGAAATCGGACAAGGGAAACAAGACAGTAGTGATGAACAGATCGGAATACGAAGAAAGTATGGGAACAATGGTTAATGACAAGAAGACATACATTGAACTGACAGCTGATCCGACACGGGGATACGAAAAAATGGTAAATGAAACGTTCGATCGATGGTACGACGATGGAAAAATGACATTTGAGGAAAACCGTGACATGAAGGCACACAACACTGTAGCTCCTGGAATTTACGGACTGGTGAAAGACAAAGAGGGAAGACCGCTGAGACCGGTAGTAGCCACAATCCAATCACCGACGTACAAACTTAGCAAAATGTTGGCGGATATCCTTTCAAAAGCGATCGGTAAGTCGAAGTATCACGTGAAAGATAGTTGGGAATTTGTTGAATTTATCAAAGAACAAAAGGTTCCGGATGGGCATAAAATGATATCGCTTGACGCGAAATCACTGTACACGAACGTAGCAAAATCACTATCATTGACCGCAATTCGGAAGAGATGGTGGGAAATTAAACCGTACACGAAATTGACACAAAAACAGTTCATAGAAGGAATTAGCCTGGTGTTTGACTTTTCATATTTTCGATATGGGGAAAAATTTTACAAACAATTCTTCGGTGTAGCGATGGGGAATTCGGTATCGGGATTCCTGGCGGACTTTGTGGTAGAAGATCTGGAACTGCAAATTATTCCAAAACTGTCATTCGAATTGCCATATTATGTGAGATTCGTAGATGACATAAAAACAGCGATTCCGGACGATGGTGAAGAGGAAATAGTTCGGATGTTCAATAGTTACCACAAAAGACTACAATTCACAATTGAAATAGAAAAGGAAGGAAAATTAAATTTTCTCGACATGACGGTTGTGAGGCTAGAGGACGGATCGTTGGACACAATTTGGTACCAAAAACCGATATCATCCGGATGATATTTGAATTTTATGGGTAAAAATCCTATCGGACATGAAAGAAACGCAACGATTGCGCTAATTGATAGAGCAATTGCTTTCACAAATCCGAATGACAGACCTGACAGATTGAACAAGGTCAGGGAACTGATGAAAGAAAATGGCTATCCAAATAATTTCGTTGAGGAAATGATTGCAAATAGGGTTCACAGGTTTTATAACAACATAACCTCAAAGAAACAAAAGATTGATAACCAACGATATCTCTCAGCGCCATATATACCTGGACTGTCGGAGCGGCTGAAGAAAACGTTGAAGAAATATGACATCTTGTTATCTACGAAAACGGTCAACAAATAAACAACATTTTCACACGGACGAAATATAAGATCTCAACACCTGACAAGTCAAAAGTGGTGTACAGGGTGAGATGTCGAGAATGCGTGGTGAAATACCTGGGAAACACGAAACAAAGAACAAGCAAACGGATGTACAATCTGGTCATTTGAAAGAGACCTGGCTAGCAGCACTGAGGTAAATGTATGTAAGTCTACCTCAGTATTGCCAGTCAGGTCTCTTTCAAATGACCAGATTGTACCAACATGACTTAGACATCAGGAACAATAAAACTGAATGCTCATCGATGTTGACACAACATGCATTGGCAAATAACCACAAGTTTGACATGGATAATATCGAAATTCTGGAACACGTAGACAATTATTGGGCAAGACAAACAGCTGAAGCCATCCACATTTTGAAAGAACCGAACGCAGTGAATTACAGACAAGACTCAAACAGAATACACTCGTCGTACATAAACATTTTCAAGAACCATCCGAACACAAAATAATGACAACACTGCACATCCGAACCTGTTCTGAAAATGAAAGATTTTTAAAGAAGAAGTAAACGTCAACAAATTTTGTTTTCATTGCAATGACTCTGTGATATCTTCATGTAAAAGATATATTTTTTGTTTGTTTTAGTTTGTTTAATAGTATGATTGGTAATAATTTGTGATAATTTAAATGAAATTTAATTGTAAGGATATTCATTGAATTACAGCCTGAAGAAGTTCAAAATAATCGAGCGAAATATTGCAACCAAATAGTTTGTTTTTGTTTTCTTTCACGCCGCGATAACCCAAGTCAACAAACCAACATTTGATCATCCGGCAATTAAAATTAATAACTGGATTCGCCTACTGTGCGCCACAGCTCTTAGAAGGCGCCATATAAGGCCCATACAAAAGAATGTTTTATATGTGTGTGTGAGTGTATTCAAAGTATGGGTCAAATATGAGCAACATTTTTGGACTGTGTTAGGATGAAGATAGATTTTTGGTGTCAATGGAAAAGTTGATGGATTGGGTGTGTAGTGCGTCAGGGTGACCAACAAAATGGCCGGCGGTGGTATGGGACGGATTTACGGGGAAAATTGATTTTTTTTTAAATTTTTTTTTGTTGAAGATATGTTTCGTGTCAAAGGAAATTTTCTTTCGACAAAAATTTTTTTCGCCGGAAAACTTTTTTCGATGAAATTTTTTTCGCTTAAAATTTTTTTTCGCCGTGTAGCATCACATCAAATTATACCCATCTACACCACTGTATTACAAATAAACACACCACGACATCTACCAGCATATAGCGAACATCTCACAACACCACATTGAGATGGCGGCGCAACAAGCTTGACACAGTTCTAGAAAACTCCAGACAACTCAGTCATGACGGTTTTGCTGCTATATAAGGCGTATTAGAACTTCAGCCACTTCACTCAGCTTTCGATTAACAACTCGCATACATCTTACTTTTAGTTTATGCAGGTTTAGTCTAATAGAAATCTATTGATAATAGAACTTTGCTGTTTTATTTCCAAAGTCCTTCACAATATCAAAAGAGTACGCGCCTTACATTTAGACCGTACGGTTGATATCTGTTGAACGGCCAACGATTCGAACCGCCAGTCCCTTCATCGTGACACCGTTCTACAGCCGGAAATTTTTTTCGTTGAAAATTTGTTTTCGCCGAATTTTTTTTTCTCTGAAAATTTCCGCCGAAAATTTTTTTTCGCAGAAAATGTTTTTTGCCGAAATTTTTTTTCGATGAA
>CM055405.1:22685013-22706139 GCA_029228625.1 Pseudolycoriella hygida | reverse complement strand
TTTGAAAATTTGTTTTCTCTTTTCTTCCAAAACTATACTGATATCACAACAAAAACCTTTTTTAGAAGGGAAACGTGACGCAAGTCCTCGTCTCTTCTTCCAAAACAACTGATATCAATTTGGGTGACGCTTAATTCTTTTTTTCATTTTCGATTAAAGAAATGCGTCACAAATGCCGAACCCTCCCTCCAACGTAAATAGTTTTTCTGCGCTTTCAGATTTCGCACGCCAAAAATGTGGCTACTCGTACTCCACATATCACGCAAAACTTAATTTTTTTTCGTGTCAAATCTGAAAGAACAGAAAAACTATAACATTGGGGAGTCCTGCATTTGTGACGCATTTCTTTAATCGAAAATGAAAATATTTCAAAAGAATTTTTTGCGTTCCGAAACTGTAAGCATCACCCAAATTGATATCAGTTGTTTTGGAAGAAAAGGCGAGGACTTGCGTCACGTTTCCTTTTTAAAAATGGTTTTGTTGTGATTACACTCCACAAGTCGAAACAAAAAATTTCCCAGCGAGACAGTACTGTATTTTGTTGTCTTGCGGCCAGAAAATATGAAAAACTGACCTTGACTGATCCGGGAATGTTATGTTTTCTGGCCGTAAGACAATAAACATGGCACTAGGTTTGTGTGCAATTTACCACTAATACAGTAAAAACTTCGGTAACGAAAGGATCTCTAAGAAGAATCCATGTGAGCAAAAAAGCTCACAAAAAAAAATTGCGGAGCTGGTAAAACAAAGTGATCAAGCCTCTGACCCGGACGGGTTGTAACGGCGGATTATTATTATTGTTAAGACAATAAACATAATTTTGCTAGCGTATCTGTCAGATTACGTATTTCCAATTCAACATTCATATGTGACGTGAAAAATGTAGAAAATATTTTTATTTTTTTGCAATGTGACACTGAGACGTTCCTCATGAAATGTTTCGTGAATGGCCAGAATGGATAAAAAAACTGTCTTTAAAGTTATGCATTTTCGTGCACTACGTACACATTGAAACGATAACTTACCTGAAACAATAAATAAAACTCCCATCAGCAGCCATAACGCCATTCTGTCACGAAAAAAATTAATTTCTGTAATAGAGCAGCGAACAGTGAGCATCAGCGTACAGTCACAGTGTAATCATTTTCAGATGTTTTTCTCACATGAATATAATTTTGAATCGAAACGACACTCTTGAAACATGTTACTAGACACATATTTTTTATGAAATATTTCCTTGTCTTTTATTGTTTTACGTTTTTGAAATTTTTAACACATATTTCTTGCTCAAAGGTGCATGTACAATAAGTATGTGACTCGATGTTGATTTTGTCTTTTATTACACTTCTTCCTTTAATGTTCTTTCATTTTGAAAGCTTTCATGCAAATCGTATTTCTCAAATTAAACATGTGATCAATATTTTATTATACATTCAATTTCATCAAAGAATTGTATTTGCTGTAGAACCGTCTGTTTCTGAAAAAAAGGAAAAAAACGCTGTTAGCTTCATACAAAATTCAAATCAAAGACTTTCACAATTTCAACAAAATAAAAAACATCATGTAAATGTGCTGGTGACATCATTTCGAAGCTTTCTATAGGAATTTCATTGTTTCTACTACATTGAAAATCATCACCAAAGCGCTACTTGTGTGTTGCGTATAGTTAGTGTGGACACTTGTTAATTGAGTGCATCATACTCTTTGTGTGACTCTTAGCCATGTTGTTTAAATAGAGATATCGAGTGTTTTACAACGTTTGCTCAAGGACTCGCTGTGTTTTCTCAATAGTTGCAATTAATTTCTAGTTATTATGATACTGACACATTGTGATATAAGAGTAGATTATAAATCTCGAATATCGAATTTACAGTTTGATATTTCATAGCGGAGGGCGTGACGCAGTCCTCACACCACAAAAAAGAAGTCCACAAACTCAAAAAACGCCATACAAAAACCTTTGGGGCAAGGAGCCATATGTACGCGAACGTTTGAGTTTTTCCCCTGCCCTCTCTCCCCCCAGATTTTTGAAAAAAAAATACGTCGCATCAGACGCAGACTCACCAAAATCGGTTGGAAATTGGCTGAGATATCGAGGTTTGAAAATTAAATTTTGCTATGTATTTTCAATTTTAGCTCCGCTCCGGAGTGACAATAGCTAGAGTGTTGGTTTCTTCGGGAAGGTTATAGAGTTTGGTCAGGAGAATTTTTTGTGATCTTAAGAAAATGGCTGCCAGCAGTCAAATCGGCGCCATCTTGAATTTTCCTAAGTAATAAATTAGGTTTTTTTTTGGTCTTCGAATTTTAGCTTCGGAATGGTAATACTTAGAGAGTTGGTTTTTTCTGCAAAGTTATAGAGTTTGATCAGGAGAATTTTTTGGGATCTTAGAGGGTTGGTTTCTTCTAGAAAGTAATAAAGTTTGGTCAGGAGAATTTTTTAACATTTTAAGAAAATGACTGCCAACTGTCAAAGTGACGCCATCTTGGATTTTTCGCTATATTCTGAATTAGAACACGGAGACAGTTGGTTTCTTCGGCGAAGTCATCCGTGATACGAAGTGATCCGAAGGTAGCCGAAGGTGACACGAAGTGTTCCGAAGGTAGCCGAAGGTGACACGAAGTGTTCCGAAGCTAGTCGAAGGTGACACGAAGTGTTCCGATGGTAGTTGAAGGAGATAAGTGAGTGGAGAAATTTTTTTTAGAAGAAAAATTTTTTTGAAGAATTTTTTTTCTGAGAAATTTTTTTGAAGAAAATTTTGTTCAAAAAAATATTTTTTGAGAAATTTTTTTTTGAGAAAAATTTCTTTTGAAGAAAAATTTAAAAAAAAAAAAAAGAAAATTTTTCAAATAAATCATGGGCGCGCGGTGGCGATGCGCCCGTGACGCAAGTCCTCGTTCGAACAAAAAATTCAGAAAATTTTTTTTCGTAGACTTCGGAACCATATATATATAACCATATATACAGCTAACTTTTGACTTTTTCCCTTGCGTCGTACCCCCTGAGACCTAGTTTTGCGGATTCTACGTAAAATTTTACTCATTAAAATCGGTCCAGTGGATCCGAAGATATCCTTTAGAAAATCGTCTTTTTCCATACTAAATATGCTACTTCATAGAAGCCAAAGTTAACGGAAACATCCGACGTTAGTTGGTAGGTTAGTGGGTTAGTTAGTTCCAGAGCCATTTGTATGAAAACCGACTTTTTTGGCTCGTTCTCGAAAACGGCTCGATAACTTTTCTTAAAATTTTGCAGTGACCTTCGGGTGGGCATTCTACGACATATAAGATTTTAAAAGAAGCGGGAGAAGCCTCGTTTGGGCGCCAGGGCTCTTAGAAGTCGCCATATAAAAGAATGCTTTGTATGCGTGTGTGAGTGTATTCAAAGTATGGGTCAAATATGAGAAAAATTTTTGGACTGTGTTAGGATGGAGATAGATGTTTGGTGTCAAAGGAAAAGTTATTGGGTTGAGTGTGTAGTGTATCAGGGTGACCAACAAAATGGTAGACGGTGCTATGTGACGGATTTAGGGGCAAATTTGAAAAAAAATTTTGCGTTCGTTACCCAAATTGATATCAGTTGTTTTGGAAGAAGAGACGAGGACTTGTGTCACGTTTGCCTTTTAAAAAGGGTTTTTGTTTTGATTTTAGTTATAACACTTTCAGTTTTCGCTAGCCCTTTTCATTTCAGATTGATTTCTTCTTTTCGGCTTGTGGAGTTGTTTTTATGTTAGGTAATCGAGCTTAGATCAACGTTTACGAAGATCATTTTTCGGAAAAATGGGACTAGATAGTCGGAGATGACTTTTTTCTTCTATTTCAGAGCGTTGGTTAGAAAGAGACAAATATAGTGGGTCTCGTTTCTCGGTAAATTTCGATTGGTCTCGATAGCTAATTCGATTTTTAGAGAAAATTCGTTGAAAATCTTCGCTAATTTTCTCTAAGTTTTTTTTGCTTATGACGGCATTGTATTCCATGCGCTGTAACATACTATTGTGAATGAGCCTTGCAGTAAAGAAGCATTTTTAAATATTTTAATTTAAACTCAATGTGCTTGTCAAATAAATAGTAGCTTTGAAACAAAACGGCTTAGTAATTAATTTTTCCTTTTCGAATAATTTTCCATTGACGCTGCCGGCCACCCCACTGTGTATGAAAGCACATGATTATATCGCTATTACTATGTAATTGAAAATGACATCAGAACCAATGAAACCATTGAAATGAATGTATATTGCAGAGAAAGAATTTATTTATTGCAAAATATTTTTTTGCAAATACCAAAACCATACCATTCATAGCTCTACGTGTTTTTGTATTATTTTCCAGATTATTTGGAATTTGGTGGAAAAAATACACAATAAACTGCGTACAAAGCAATTTAATTAGACTTAAAATATCACATACAAAAGTATAATCTCGAAAAAAAAATTCATATTATTTAAAACTGAACAAATTTGGTGACAGTCATTTCGAAATGCTATTCGCTTTTGCGGAGTCAAATTTTTCAACCGAATCACAGCACGTACCTACCATACCATAAGCAAATTTTACTGACTGTTTTCATTATAAATAAGGGAAGAGTAAACCAAACGCTTAATTTGTACGCTTAATTTTGGTACAGTTTAAAAGAAAAATTAAGATTTTGGTTTACTCGTCCCTTATTTATAATTAATCAATTGTACCGCATTCCGTGAGGTTCTACGTTTCATGTAAAAATGCGTAAATGTAAAGAATTAATTTTGCTGACTGTTTGTTGCGTTTCTTTGTTAAAATTTAAACTGGGTCAGTTATGAGAACGATTCCCAGCCAGTAAAACTGATTTTATTGTGGGCACTTTTGTATTAAAATTTTGACATTTCCTTCAGTCCTTCATTGTTCATTCTTCTTTCATTTATAATCTCTTCTATATACCTTCGGCTATTTGAACACAGTGCAAATAGCCAACAATATATAGAAGAGACTATTTGTTCAATGTGCAAATAGCCAACAATATATAGAAGAGACTGTGTGCAAATAGTCTCTTCTATATACATTCGGCTCTTTGCACACAGTACAAATAGCCAACAATATATAGAAGAGATTATTTGCACACTATTTGTGCAGATGGTCTCTTTCTATTTTATTTATTACCTTGGCGCCTATAACAAGCCAAATATAGCATTCAAAATCGCTGAAAATAGTACTATAATATGCCGATTATAGTCGGGTTCCATACTTCGCGCAGGATTATGGTTATTAATACTGTTATTATAATCAACTCGACTATAATAAGCGCTATTATAGTCTACTACGACAATAATCAGATCTATCATAGTCGATTCGAATTATAGAAACTGTAAAATCAAGAAATTTTCGGTTAGAGCTGAGAAAGAAAGATGATGGTTCAGATAACAAAAGGAATTGTTATTCAATAATGATGAGTGTGATTCATGTATCAAAACAAATGAGAAAAATGGCACAAAGAGTTATAGATTTTGGACCATAAATTTTTCATTTTCGGTTCTTTTATGATTCGAAGAAATCGAAAGAGTTCGTTTGATGAATTCGTGAATGGTTTCGTGCAAAATTGGCTTACTATACGCGCCGGTAATAAACTATCGTATAACAGGAGGGCAAAATCGCTCGATGATAGTCTCGGTACATGAATAGACCTCGGGCTGAAGCCCTCGGATCATTCATTCCACCTCGACTATAATCACGCGATTATAGGGCTTATGATATAATATACTATTATTGCATTGGTGCCAATATATTCGCTATTATAGTTAATATGATAGACTCGACTATAATCAGCGTTATTTTAGTCGAGTGCGACCATAATCAGAGCTTTTATAGACCAGTCAAAACGATCGTCTGAAAGAATACTTGTCACTGTTTTCATTTGATGAATACAATCATGATACGAGTATGAATGTAAAGCGGTTTTATGAACTTCCCCATCCACCACCTAAAAGTACACAGAATACGTATCGAACTTGCATGAGTAAGTAAGTCTCTCGTCTACGTACTTAATGCGTGTACTTGGTCTACACTACTACTACAGCAACAAAGCCAATTTTACAAGATGTGAGCATTTTCAATGTTACATACATTCAACAAGAGCAGTTTGGGTAGAGGGACTGACTCAAACATTCAAACAAATTGTTTTAAATCAAGAGGTTCTAAAGTCAATTTGGATGAGGTTTGGTTCAAGATCGTTGGTGTGCAAGTCGAGGTTCTTTTGTAACTGGTCATTCACAGTACGACGTAAACTTGACAGAAAACTCTTTTGTTTTCAGGCTTGATTTCATTGTTCTCCAATGTCAAACGTACGTTTGGTCTTCTTTCATCTTGAATCATTTCAATCGACACAAAACAATAGGCAACGTACGTTTAACATTTTATGAACAATGAGATCAAGCCTGAAAACAAAAGAATTTTCTGTCAAGTTTGCGTAATACTGTAAATCAGGGGTAAGCAGAGGGAAAATGCTTAAATCGATAACACAAACACTCTAAGAAAACTTTGCTAGTTGTTTGCTCTTTAAAAACATCGAAGTAGAAAAAAGATTTCAAAAATAGTTACTGGTCTGTATAAATCAGAAACCTGTCTCTTTTCATGCTTGCTATCAGCGTGATTTATCATCATACATTTTTCTACTTTCGTCCCTGATTTGAGGGGCGAAAGAACAAACTTTCGCTGCCTCTGTGATAAAAAGCTTAATACGTCACTCGGAAATGAATTATATGCCTACTACCTCGTACGTAAATAACTATTCAATTTGCTCAAGTTTCAAGACTGTAATTTAACAGAGTCTTTTCAAAGTCTCATTACCTTAGTTTAAAGAAGAAAGAAGTTTAGAGAAAAAATACGATTCTCAGAAATGTAAACTGGAACGTAGAAAGAGGCATTTTGCTGTCGTTATGTTATATGACGCGCGTTTACTGTTCAATAAAGCCTTGGATTTCTTCCAATTAGTTTTAATTACGACCTTAAACGACAATTTTATGATCACCTCTCCAAATTTCTTACCAATTTGACGACATTATGAATATAAAAAACCGTATCATGCATTGAAATACTGTTGCTAGCATAATTTTTATTTCACTTTTAACAATTTTGCTTTATTTATTATATTCGTTTCATCATCGTAAATAAATAAACGATAATTTAGAAGTAAAGTAAAAATCGGTCAAGAAGAAATCACCCGAAAAAGCATAACTTTTATTCTCTTTTTACTCCCCGACATCACGTCACATTTTTCCGTTTTACTTTCGCATGTCAAATGAACACAAAACTTTTATAGCCCACAGAAGATTTTTCTGTGTGGTTATAGAAAAGTCTTAGAAAGTTTTAGTTCTGTTTGGTAAAGTTCCGTTCGCTATTTTATCCCTTTTATTTTTCTCCTATTCATTTACGGCTGTCCATCGATTTTATTTATATTGGAAAAGAGAACGTAAAACCCCGTAGAATATATTACCGAACAACATTCCTGATAAACAAGAAAGTTTTTTTTTTCGGCGATGGATCGTTGAACTAAATAAGCTTTTTTGATGGCAAACTTTTTTTTAAAGTGAACATACGTTAAAATAGAGCATCTATTAGCAGTATCATCAGGGCCGTATAAGGCGTTGATGAGGGGGATGGGGGCCTTGGCTACTCTCAGAAATTTCTGTCACTGCGCTGTCTCGAAAATTCGAAAAGGTGTTTTTTTTTCAAAGTGTTTTTCGCTGTGGTTTATCTTTTCGATTAAAAATTATAAAAGAAACTTTAATAGCAGATTGTGCACCGCTGTCCAGGATGCTCTATTTTGACGATTTCGAGGTTATTTCCCGAGCCGAAGGCGTGGGAAATAATCCAAATCGTCAAAATAAACCATCCTGGACAGCGGTGCATATGCTATTTTATCTGCCGAGAAAAGATATATCGAGAAAAACAATTTTGCCCTAGGGAGAAAAATGCGAGATTATCGTTCTAGGCAGATAAGAGTAATTTATTACTATAGGGCCGATTTCATCGGTAACTCATACATTGTCGCTACCATGCATCCTGGGGAACGAATGTGTTTTGTCTCATGTTAATATAAATCACATTGAAAGAGTGAAAGAGATGTAATTTTATGAATTTCATCACTTTTCTGGTGTCATCACCTACCTTTTTAAATAACGATCCCTGCGACATCTTGTGTTCAAGTTCAATATAGTGGAGAAACCAAAAACAAGCCAAGAAGTAAAAAGTCAAACAACAAGGTGAGTGTACTCTCGTACGCGCCCTCAAACTTCATGAGCGTCGAATGGGGCGCGCCCTGTTAAACTGTTCTAGATGCAACTCTGTGTATCCTGCAGTGTACTTTCAGAAAATATTCAAAAAGAATATTTCTTACATAACGTTCCTGCAGTATTTTAGTGACATTATAAATGGATTTGAATTTTTTTTCTTTGCGAAACTATCGTAGGGATGGAATCCTTTGCTAAATTAAATCTTTTTTAAACTTTTATGAGATTTGAATCTTTTATTTTTGTGTTTTTGTGTAACTCTCATACGTATCTCTGTAAAATCATTTCTAGTTGTCGGATTATGCATCGCTTGGTATGTTTCAATTTTTTTGTCAACGATTTAAGATAATGCTAAACGATGAACTTTACTTTACGAAATGATAGTTTTTTGAACTCTTTCGATTAAATAGTACAAGCAAAATGCATCCAATTGCTGAGAGTATTGGCGCACGGAATTTGGTGCAAATATTCATTTTTTCTTTTACAATAACGCAGTCTCTATTTGTTAATCGATGGAATTTAAGTAGGCCAACGTGATTAAGCACAACAGGCCCACTAGAGGCTTAGGTGCTGGAGTTCTATACTCCGCCCGCTCAAACTAATTATCTGTTGTGTTGATTATTACTAATACTTATTAACGTTATTTTTGTGACTTAGTATTTTCGACGTCATATGTATAACGTCATTTGTGCGACATCATTTCTGTGACATCATTTGTGCGATATCATTTCTGTGACGTCATTTGTGTGACGCCGCGTTAGTAACGTAATTTTTCTGAAGTCATTTTTGTAACGTCATAATGGTGAAGGTTGCCATGGTGACGGTTGCCATGGCGACGGTTGCCATGGTGACGGTTGCCATGGCGACGGTTGCCATGGTGACGGTGCACAGACGGGCAGACGCACAGGAAGCGTGAAAACATAAAGTAGCTATCGCTACTTAATAACTAATACCAACCAAACACCAAACCTATGTGTTTAGCACGTTGTCAGCTTATGTCATTGCTAATTCCATCGGTACCGTCATGTCACCTGGGTAATGAATTTCGTTTCTCTCACTCTTTCAATGTGATTTTTATTAACATAACACAAAACATATTAGTTCCACAGTTGACATGGTAACGATATGGGTTACCGATGGAATTAGTCCAAATTATATTCAATTTCATGATAAGATGCGTAAAAAGCGTACCAGTGGAATACGAATTACTTAAAGGGATCATTATATGGCTGATTCCAAGCAATCTATGAATCTCACTCTATCTCTCTATCTCTATCTATCTCTATCTCTATTTCTATCTCTATCTATCTATCCCTCTCACTCTTCAACATTTGAACTATATTTGTCTCTTTCACTCTGCAGCGTTTGAATGAATCTCAAAGATGTAATGTGGACAGTGACATTTTTTGTTTCATTTACTAATGGTTTACACTTAAAGAATGAAAGAGAAGCAGATAAAAATATGTGCCGTGGACAGTAATAGAAATAGCCATATTGGACTTAAAATTTTTTGTTCTATCAAGTTGAGTTTTCACACAAACCTTACGCGATGCGATTCGCATCGCGCTCAATATAATGATCCCTTAAGAGTCAATGCATTTCATAATGAAACCCACTATACTTTGACAGAAAAGATGTCACTCTAAACTCATGTATTAATGTCAATTTTAATTAAAATTGAAATAACTACAAGGCGATGATTATCAGAGAAAAAATTTTTTTCTTTGTATTGAAACAAGGTTTTAAATTGCTCACAGAAGTGAATAACTAAAATAAACTCATTAAAATCCATCGGTGGTGTGTAACCATTTTTTTTAAATGATGTAATTTAAGAGCCTTTGTTCGACTTGGCAAAATTCACTATTGTATAGCGTCGAATGTAAAAGTAAAAGAATCAAAAATATAAAGAGCATCTGTACGATTTCGCTTTTTAAAAAGAAATTACGCCAACGAAATTCTCTATTTTTATTCTTCGTTTAATAAATTTTAAATTAACATTGTCAACGTTTTATGTTAGAGCTTACAGGATGAAGATGACTACCAACAATGAAATGAAAGGTAAATTAAGTACAAAGAAATCATGAAATGAAAATGACTGAATCCCAGTGTGTAAAATTATATACTTTTAGAAAAAATAATAAAAGAGGATTTAACTCTTCAAACGAATGGAAGTCGTCTAACTATAACAAAAGGAACTATTCATTCACTCCATCATTCAATAGGAAAGGAATTGAATGTGCAGACTTTTGTCCACAGTACTAAGTGGAACTCTCAAATTGTCATTCAAGTGACTTGCTTGAGAAGTAGAAAACTTTTTGATAACACCCTTTCGGCAAACCTCTTTGAGACTTTATGCGAATGCGAAATGCGATGGTGTAACAAATTGTAATTACACCGAGTTTATGATGAAAATATTTTGCATTAACTATTGTTTGACGCTGCATACGATTGCAACAAAAACTTCTACGGAGGGAAAGTCTGAAAGCATTACAAGTAACACTAACCGTCACATAAAATTGTTGAAGAACTTTGAAGGCAAAAATAGTCTTTTTGATGGGTAGTAAAACTAATGACTACAGCTTCGAAACGAAGAATTGAGTTTTCTTTTCAAATTGTAGTGGAACTTATTCGTTCCACAAGTGGAACTTTTAGATTTCCCAAAAAGCTTAATCATTATTAATCGTATGGCTTACATCTGATATCTAACATTTAATTGTGTCATGAATATGTGTATATCAGCTGACATAAAGGCAGAATGAGTAACTATTCGAATTACCTTCGCTTAAATACACTTGCTTCTAAACGGTTACCATTGTTGAAGCACAAGACTTCACTTTCGATAATTTTGTATGCTAGATTCATTACTTACGGCATTATTTCTTTTGTTTCTAATCACCCCGAAAAAGAAATATTTGTGACAACGGATCTATTTTTGTATATTTTAATTTTAATAATATCAAGTTACCTTATGTAATTTTTTGATTTAAGATTTCCACAAACTAATAAATAAACGAAAAACAGGTCCTCGATCAACTTGTTGTAAAACTTCTATGCTCTGTTAGCAAAGTTTGGCACGGTAATTTATTTTGATACTTCAACATTAAACAAAGACATGACGAAAAGTGATGGCAAGAGTGTTGACAATCTGAAAATGTTGTCAACCTGACGAAAGAAATGTACATAGTCCCAGTTGAAATATTTCCTGAATATAGTATATTACTTTGCGATAGTGTAAAATATGAACGACGAACTCTCCAACTTCTCGTTCCAAATCACCCCTGCGTGCCTAGCCATTTTACGGTACATATATTTTTCATATTATTACGATACATTCTTGAACTACTGTACTGTACACTACTACTGATATTTCGATAAGTGCGATGCGTTCTCAAAGTGAGTTTCCTATTTTGTGCAATCCATTCGCATGTGCTATCATCATTCGCACCATGTTCAGTGCGTGCCATATTTATTTTTTGAATAAGATATGTGTCCAGTACAGCGCCATGTATGGTAGGCTAGTAGGAGTAGTAAACAATGATTTTCCCAATCGATTTATTTGCTTGACATCCTTGGCAAGTCGTCGTTGGCATAATATGTAATGATATACTTGTGACGTCCCATGTAAATTTATTCCGATATTTTTTGTTGCTGTAGCAACTACCCAAATTTTTAAAGACTTATAGGTGAGCCTAGAGACGTTCAAATGACCAATATATTACAAAAAATTCCAAATTCCATCCATACAATCGGGTTTTCTAACGTTCACCACTTGCTATCCCGTCCCTCAAAAAGTTGTAAATGCAATAGAGCTATTCATGACCGTTTACAAACATCATCAATACTGATAAAAATAACATAACGGCCCCCAAACACTGAACAAATTTAAGTCAATCTTGTGGTAAAATAAATCTTATCTAAAAATTTTGGGGCATAAACGATTCCTCGTGAAATACAAAAGAAAATAGGAAAATTATGAAATTTCTTTGGTGAGGGCCAGAAAAATTGTGAAAAATTAAGTTTTGAACAGGCGCAAAATAACGTGCTTAGGGCATCGACCTCTGTCTAGTATTTTTTTTAAATTTTTCCGTCACGAATTTTGGGCTAAATCTGACTCAAATTTCCAAAGACTGTCACGTTTAACTAACCCCTCCCACTTCCCCCTACAGCGTGACATCATAGGTGATTCCACTGTGAATCATAGGTGATTTCACTGTGAATCATAATTCTGCGATTTGTGGATGCTGCTAGTTCTTTGAGATCTAAAACCCACAAACTGAATACAACCAGTTTTAGTGTTGCCGCTTTCAGTTTTTGCCAAAAATGTATGTCGATATGCAGTTTCATTTAGTTGGTTAATTGACGCATTTTTTTGTAAAACTCAAACGTTTTTGATTTACGTTTTTTGCACATTTGTTTTATGACTCTGTTTTTAAGAAATTTCAGAATAGATCGACGTTTGTTTCTTCGCATTATTTTTTATTTAATTTGAATTTACAAAATGCTTCAATAATTTTTGAATTTTCTTGTAAATGTAGTTTTTTGTTTAATTTTGTAATTTTCCAGAAAATTCGATCATTTCGACGATTCGCATATCTTGTAAAACTTAAATTTTCTCAGGAAGACAAATTTGTTTGAAAATTTTAATTTTTCTGAATTTGAAATTTTTCTGGAAATTTTTATTTTCTTGTAATTTTGGAATTTTTTAGAAATATTTATTTTCTCAAAAATTTAGATTTGGAGAAAGAATTGGAATTCTTCAAAAATTTAGATTTTCTTGATAAATTTCAATTTTCACACGAAAACTTTAAATTTCTTGAAAATTCAATTTTTTCTAAAAAAAACTTTGTAGCGGATCATCATTTCGTTAACATTCAACAAAATGAAAACATGCAACATAGCACAAACTTTCAACATACAACTTATAAACATTCAACATCAAACACATTCGCGCGCTCTCATCATCCAGTATAATTCATACGCATTCATATGGATGGCGCTCACCACTGACGAACATTCTAGAACACCGTGACGAGACATCAGCCATGATGAATATTTTGCTATAAAAGGAGAAGTAGAATGTAGAACATTTACCATTCTTGTTTTGGAAGTTGAACTAATAGCACCTTAATGTTAGTTCTGTTATCATAAACGAATAAAATAAGAGTTCTGAAGACTATTGGGTTTTATTTCCAAAGTCGTTCTTGCTTATTGAAAGCGTATGCAACTTATGGTTAGGTCGTGCCATCAATAGAGTAAGATTTGGCCACCGATTGGAGCCCTACGTTCACGGTCTTCTCAACTTTGATTTTATGAAAACTCAATTTATTTTTTAAATAACCGTACGGGTCAACCGTATCTTCATTTTCATCATCTTTATCGACATTATCATCCATTGTTTTAATTGACGGCTTTGACAGTACTTCAGTTAATTTTTTAGAATTTAAGATTTTCTGGTGAAGTATCTCACAAATTATCGTTTTGCTTCCATTAAAATAATTTCAAATGTAATCAAATTAAGATCAGTTGTTGTGCTGCGTTTAATTGTTGAGTTTTGAATCTTTTTTTAATAAATAATTTGGTGTATTCGTCAAAAAATCGCTAATTTCTACCGTGTCAAAAGTGTTTTAATACTTCCAGCTTCTGCAAGCATTATTTCGCTTTCTTCTAGTGGATTTTCGAGACTTTTGTTTTTATTAGAAACGTTTATCTATTTAGAAAAAGTTTTAAAATTTTGTGAAGTTTCCAATTAATTTTTGTAATCAAAAAATGTAATTTAATATGTGATCATCACGGGAATCTTCCGATTTGTGTTTTTTTTGACAAATGACATGACATGGCCAATTTGTTTACATACATTCTTCCAAAAGCGGCCACACCGAATTGGAATTTATTCATTGTGTTTTAAACCCACAAAAACAACTCTCAAAAGACATAATTGTATACTTTCGAGATTAGAAAGATTGTAAGCTTTTCGAGATTTGAATGGTCTGAGACGTACTTCGGTAGGGCCTTGGGTAATTTCTATGGATCTTTGAAATTCTTACAATTATAAAAGAACAGAAAACGTTGGATTGTTTGCTTATTTGTATATTTAGATACGTTCAAATCTCTTTGCCACATCTATTCTGATTATATCATTCGCACATTGTCCCTTGCATACTTTTTTTTCGAATAACGTCATTTGAAGGCTTACCTCAGATACTTATGTCATACGTCTGATACGTATGGCGTACACATGAGGCGTATTTACACAAAACACCATCATCATCATCTTTCATTAAATAGTTTACCCATGCTCTTAATAATAAAATTTACGTTCATGTGAAACTAACGCCGCATGAAATCATTTTTGAAAATGATTTTAATTTATTTGGAAACTAAATTACAGATTTCCATCAAATGTAAAGTAAATACTTAATAAATTGAACAACGGTTAAACCACATACAACACCTAAAATAATAACTTCTATTCGGTATAGCATACATCAAACTCAACTGAAATTATAACCACATATATTTGGTCTATATGAGATACAATCTTCGAATGATCCCCCGAGAAAACTAAATGTTCATGCACCAAATGAAAGGTCGAATTTTGGAAATTATTATCAAAACCCGAAACGAAAATGATGCGGTGTGTTAGATACATCCGACAAAATAATTTATTGGGGCAAAGTCAAAACTGTACTACGCTTAAGAACTGAGGATATTTATTGGAAGAAAATTCATGACATTTCACGTTACCTTCAGCAATAATTGTGTGGCTTTTTAGGGATGTAAATTTTTGTCGTTTTGTGGAACATAACATAGAAATGCTGATGATACCCACTAGTGATAATTAAAGTTAATTGGTTTACTATAAAAACTTGCATACAACGCTATCAGCTACAATACAAATGTCATACAAATTTTAATTACGTTTCATTACTGGTAATGGTTAGCGGTAACCCTTAGAGTTTCGGATGGGTAAAAAGCTCAGCACATAATCGGAATCCGCCTCCTTTGTACAATTTTTCATCAACTAATTACACAATAAACATTTTGGTTTTTTCGTCCGTCATTCGGCGGTACCTTCCATGTACTCTACAATCAATCCAATGACTTTTCAACAGTTGTAAAGTACAGGAAAGTGAGCATGCAACAACAACATGAAAAAAAAAGCGTCACAAAATCCGTATGTCATATTCGCTTGTACGTGTCACAACAGTCATAAAACAATTTTCAAGTGAGTATATAACCACTCCTCAACTCACAGTCAAACAGCATGAAAGCAGCATTTTTACGATCCCCTTGACAATACCCAGGCACATAGCTCCTACACTTCATACAACTCAAATTAAACTTTTTTTCCCTTTTCCAAACAAATTATTTTTTCCGCTCGCACAAATACCATCCATCCCTCTAAATACACAGCGTTGTTACGTTGATTTTTCTATTCTCTTTTTTTATTATTTTTCAAATTATTGAAATAGAATTAATTAAGTTGTTTGCTCTAATAAAACATTTTCTCATATAACTTCTCCTTCACCGTACAATTTTTTATGTTCAAATTAGAGCCTTACCTACGAGTCAGTACATTTACAGAATAAATTCACATCCTCCGTTCATATAAAAATATTTGAATAGAATTGTGAAAATTGAAATGAAAAATAATTTTTTTTTTATTTTAAATAAAATGAATGTTAATTATATTCTTTCTTCGCTTTATGCATAAGCAGTTTATTTATTCAGTTTTGATGCGATGCGATGTGTAGGTAAAAATCAAAGTTTATTCAGGATGTTTGAGGAAATAACAATATTTACGTTCAGTTATCTCCGCCAATAAAAGTTCCACGGAATTGCTTTTATTTTCCTTTCGAAATATTGTGTATCCTGTGTAGCGAAACGTGTTTTATTTGCTACACCTTATATGACGGATCTCACTCAAACTTAATGCAGACGTATACGAATTTATATAGAACCTTCACTCTTGAAAGCGTGTGCATGAAAACGGAATTTCTTTTATTACATTCATCCATCTAACAATAAATTGATACATACAACCATTTCCCGTTCCACAACAATATCACTCAAAGATAGAAATATATATTTCATGTACCGTACATTAGATACAACGAAATACAGCCAAATGAATGAAACGAATCAACAAAAGGTTTCTTGTTTGAAATGCTGAGTTGTTTTTTTCCTTCAGACTTTAAGCGAATACTTAGTGAAGTCGATGTGAACTAACTAAAAGGCTTGAGGGCAATTTAATTTCTAAAAAAAACATCCGGCTGCTTGTTTATAGATAACTTTTTATGAACTTAAAATAAAAAACGTTAGCAGAAACACCCGCACATTTTAACATAAAGTAAAATCTGTTTTTTGTTGGAAAATCGCTTTTTTTGATACTAGTATCGTAATGGGGTCGAAAACACCAAATTTGCATCGAACAAAAGAATCTTGTAACTTAGATAAGAAGCATGCTTGGCCAGGTTATACCCGTATATGTCGTCAAATACATAGTTGACTATGCAGACGGGTATAACCTGGCCTTAAGACTTCCTAAGGTGAAGGTTCACATATTGATGGCACACTTTGTTAGTTTTACTGAGAATCTCCAATACATTCACCAATTATAGTTCTTTCATGCACTAGAATGATCCTTCCTCAAGTGCATGAAACTACGCTGCCTTTAAAAAGTTGCAAATGCATTTTCGGCAAAAAGCCTGGGATTAAAAAATGATGTAAGGCAATGTCAAAGCCAATAGCAAGTACTTCTTGGAAAAATAATTTTCAATTTGACACCAGGCTGCGTACTTTATTATGATTCGATGGCACAAAGTAGGCAGCCGAGTGCCAAAAATTGAAGAATACAACTATGACGGCATTGACGAATGATTCAAGGCAGCGGCAGCCCGGTGCCAAGACGATAATTTATGCGTTGTGAAGCATTCGTCAATGCCGTCATAGTGAAATTTTTCAATTTTTGGCACCAGGCTGCTTTCTTCTTCATTGTTCAAGGTCACGTAGAGGGCAGCCTGATGTCAAATCAAAAAGTTTTGCGTCGTAATCTACAGGATACTAGATTCAAATTTCCCCAATATAATTTTTTGGCACCAGCCTGCCTTCCCCGACTTGGCTACTGCAACACCACCAAAAAAAATTACTTGAAAGATCGAAAAAAGCAAATTTTCAATTTACTCAGCACTGACTCTCATTATATTTGGTGTCATAAAAGTTCATTCAGTCAAGTGGATTGAAACTTTACCTGGAGGTGTCTTTTGATTCGATGCTCTAACAAAAGAGAAGAGATCGAAAAAGCACTAGTGTGAAAAATTACCTCGGTATGATTCTAGAAAGGCATTCCAAATATGTAGTTTTCAAGTAAAAGAATTCATATCATCTTCTCGTCTAAGGAGGTAAGACATAAAGCTTTAGCATTTCATATTTTTATACTTTGTCATTTTTTATTGAATTCGCATTAAATGTGCATGTACCAATGATACACGATGTCCCTTAATCAAGATAAAGTTCTATGGAAACGAATACTCATCCATGCTATGGGACACATAAGTAGTTCAAAATCGCTTGTTTAGATTCGTCCCCGTAATAGACTGTAAGGAAAACGATTTTTAGACCCGTACGAAGATACGAAGTTCTTCGAAAACTGGGTCTATGAGTTTATCATAACGTTTGTAACCACTCAAATTTCGACCCGGGAGGAGAGGGTGAGCATCGATCATGGTCCTCAGATGACGAATCAGCAATAAAAAAATGTCCGTCCGTCCGTCGAAATATCTTTTATGGGATTGAAGCTGCCGATCTGGGGCCGTTTATTTTTGGTCTTTTGTACATAATTCGAGTAAATCTTTTCCGATTTCACAAACTTCTTTTTATTTGAAAGGTAAAAGGATGCCAGACAATTTATGGAAAAAAACTTTTTTTATTTTGAGCTTTTGGACAGAAAGACAAACAAACAAAGACAAACAGAAAGACCTCACACCGGAAGGTACTAACGGTCTATAAAGTTTGATGATGATGATGATGATGATGAGCTTTCGGACCCAGCCAGGCCCCTCAGGCCAGATTCTAGGTACTGACATGGCAGAATACCCAATGAATCTAATGAGCTTTTTGTTGCTTTGTTTGTTTTAGGTTGATGTTGCATGAGGCGACTCTTTCACAAATTTCAACAAATCTGCAGACCATCCTTCATGAGTGGTGTTGCCACCGATGCACGTGTCCTGATGCCTTGATACGGTCGATTTACCAAAAGTTTGTTATTATTTGGCAACAAAACCGATGAAGTGATGCAACAATGCTTGATGTTTTGTTGTTCTTAGTTGCATCACTTCATCGCTTTTGTTGCCAAATAATAACGAACTTTTGGTTAATCAGACCGTATCAAGGCATCAGGACACACGCATCTGCGGCGAGATGATGGATGATCTGCAGATTTGTAGAAATTTGCGGAAGAGTCGCCACATACAACACCAACCTGAAACCAGCAGAAAAACCAACAAAACAACAAAAAGCTCATTCAATTCATTGAGTATTCTACCATGTCAGTACGTAAAATCTGGCCTTCTGAGTGAGTCTCTACTAGGGCCTAACATGTTTTTTCTACATAAGTCGGGTAAATCTTATCCGATCAAAATCCTGAAAAATGATTGAAAGAATGATTACGATTCGAAGTTACGGTCGAAAAAGTGGTTAAACTTTTTGATTTATATCTCTGCGAAATTATCACGGAAATCGCTCTTCGAGATTTTGAATCAAAGATATGGACTTCCAGAAATCACGAAAAAAGATAAAGGAAATAAGTTGAGTGATGGCGGCTGTAGGGTCCTTAGTTTATGCCCACTACGCGACACTACATGATATTTGTTGCCAAACTTTTTGGTCCATATAAGTATGGGTGCAAGTCCTCTGCTTAGGGCCTTAAATTGGTCCTAGTAGTCATTTATAAAGGACGCCTGGGAGATGGGGGTTACAAAAATCGGACGCACTCGCATCTTCATTAAAGAAACAGTGAATATATTGAGATACAGATCGGCAGTCTCTAACAAAAAATTATCTCAAAATTGAAGCAAACATGAAATGCGAAATGGTACTGCAAGAGAATCATGTGCACCTTTTTAATTTCTCTTTTATCGCTTTTTTACACGTAGTCGCTTGTAAGACCGGTTTTTCGGTTAAAGGTATTAAAACGAAACGGTGCGCAATCTTATGATTCTCTTCCTGTACGAAGTGCGTCCCCCTTAATTTATGCGGATTACGTATATTCAGCAGAACATATCAACGTGAATCGTGTATGTATTGGTGTTCATAACACACCCCAATTACGTATTTTCATATTTGCTTCAGGTGATGGTTACGTAGATCCAGTCTTTATGTCATTGGAATTATTTAAGAGAATTTTTTAAGACTTTTCTTTGCAAAAAGTAACGTTCTCATGCTTGTGTTCACAAGTTAGTTTCTACCACTCTATTCAAATTTCTATCACTCCTTTTGACCTATAAAACATAAATAAAATTCTTGCTCTAGCCAATGAACCCCCGACATCAAAAACAAACTAGATTATCCATTCAATTCAAGATAGCACACACTCATATACGTACTAGGTTTCGTTACAAGTTTTTTTCCTAGGAGAGAAAATGACACTTTTCATGAAGGAACGATTTCTCCCTTCGAAAAATAAAAGAACGAACAACACCGTGAGGGAGCAATTTATTCCAAAGAAGTGAAAGACGAAAGATTAGATATTCATCGCCGTTCTTTTAAATTATTACCGCTGAAATGTCAAGAAGAAAAAAAAGCGTTCATTTCTAATTAATGAAACACAATTCTGCTAGGAACAATTAAAATACAATGTTCACTTCTTCGTATATTAGAATATCTCCATATTTGCATTGTGATAATCCTAAAAATTGTCAAGACACAGCTGTGTAAAAGAAACAGACGATAACATAATATTGACAAATGATGAAAACATGATATTTTCACCAAGTTGGTGGAAAAGTCAGCGGTTATCGATCAAGGTTAAAGCGCGTCCGATAAAATGATGTTTTTCCAGAGTAACTTTTGTTAAAAAAATTGTCAATTTCAAAAAAGTTCCTTAAAAATCATTTTTTTTCATCTCTAGTAGATAGTAGATAGTTTTGACAAACTTTTCGCATGAAGATAGGTTTGTACTTTCAGCCAGGACACTTGGGGCCGAAAATTTGGAAGTTCCAAGATTTAGGAAGTAGCGAGTACATTACATTCTATAATTTAACACATGGCTGCGTACTTGAGCCCTTAATCTGTCAATAAAGAAGGCAGCTTGGTGTTAAATTTCTGATTTTACCTAAGAGTAGGCGGTAGTTAGATGCATACGTCACATAAGTTTCAGCTCGGCACCAGGCTGCGTCCTTGTATAGGACTCACTCCTGCCTACACTTTGGTAAAAACGGCAAAAACAGATGTTCAACACCAGGCTGCTTTCTTTATTTCTTGTTTCTCAAGTACGCAGCCTGGTGCCACTTCGATGGTGGTCGGGGTGTGACAGTCTTTTGCTCTGATCTTTGCAAGTAATATTCGACGTGAAGTTAGCCTACTTCATTGCAAAAAAATCAGCTGATTTCATTAATAAATTTACCAAAATCAGCTGACTTCATTGCAGTGTTCAAAAAACAGCTGATTTCGGTTGCAATTGCAGCTAACTCAGGGGCGTGACAGTCTTTTGTTTTGATCTATGCAAATAATATTCAACGTTGCAGTTGCAACCGAAATCAGCTGTTGTTTGAACTTTTCAATGAAGTCAGCTGATTTAGGTAAATTTATGAATGAAATCAGCTGATTTTTTCGCGATGAAATTAGCTTCGGTCGCAGTCGCAACTGCGGCTAA
>CM055405.1:22663324-22676631 GCA_029228625.1 Pseudolycoriella hygida | reverse complement strand
GCCGACAATTTATGGAAGAAACTTTTTTCAATTTGAGTCCTTGGACTTAGCTAGGGCACTAAAAACGAGTCTCTGCTAGGGGTCTATGTGTTTTTTGTACATAACTCGAGTAAATCTTTACCGATTTTCAAAATTTTTTTTTGTTTGAAAGATCTGTACATGACCGACAATTTGTGGAAGAAACTTTTTTCGATTTGAGTCTTTGGACTTAGCTAGGGCACTAAAAAAGAGTCTTTGTTAGGGCCCTACGTGCTTTTTGTACATAACTCGAGTAAATCTCTTCCGATTTTCCAAAACTTTTTTTTGTTTGAAATATCTCGGCACGGCCGACAATTTATAGAAGAATTTTTGCCTGTGCCTAGGGCTCAAGTGGGCCTCATGTCGGTCCTAAGATCGGCCCTAACATAAAAAAATGTTTTTTGCTATGTTGCAGAGCAAATTGAGGGAAACATTTTTGTCTATGGAAGTATGTATCCGTGGTCTCTATTTAAGGCCCTAGGTCAGTACTAAGGTCGGCCCTAGCCCAAAAAATAGTTCTTTTTTCTATGTTGAGGAGAACATTTTTCTCTATTTGGAGGTCAATTTTGTGCGTTCGGAGAATTTTTTTACACCGTTAATTCGTACGGGTCTTTCAAAATTGCCCTACGGGCAATTTCCAATACAGTCTAATGTGAACGCAACATTTACTTAAATACGTTCCAGTCTTTTCGTAACATCAACTCTGTTTGCCGCATCTATTCTGATACGTACGGGTCCCTTCTATGTTTATTTAGCAAGTCCACTTGGATTGGGGAGTTTTCGACGCACTTTTCTTTCGCTCAAATGTCAAATTTAAAGATGAGATAGCAAATGTATGTGGCTTACAACCTTATAGCGAAAGTCTGCTCATTTAGTCACTAGGATATTTTCTCCGGTGTTGTTAAGTTTACTTTTCATTGGGGAAATTTTAGTCCCGGGGATATTTTGTCCGGTGTTATTGAGTATACTTTTCATTGGGGATATTTGAACGGTGTTCTGCAGTAACTGAGTGTTTTCATTGTGGTATCAATAGAATGACAAAGATGGTGCAGAACACCGTTCATTTAGTCCGGGGTTTTTTGTCCGGGATATTTTACCAAGAGAAATTTTGTCCTAGAGCCCTTTTTAGTGCCGGTTTGTGTGTTTTCTTCAATTACAACTACACAATCAATGTCAACCTGAATTGAAGGAAAAAACATAAAATAATTGCGAACATATAATTTCTGTCTGTGGCATAAGATGAGCCAAACATAATAACGTTGCGGCCAATGAATCATGTTTGCAGCGAATGTGTAATGTTTGTAATTACCATAATATGTTTCTGGTAATTATAATATTCGAAATTCAGATAGTTCATTATATTTTGAGATGTTTTTGTTTTGTCAGAGAGTTTTAAATGTCGTTATATAAGATGTATCCTGCCGTCATGTCATAAGGAAAAAACTTAGCGAAAATCAGTTGCGTCACAAATAAATACACATAACTTCTTTAGTGAACGTAACAAAGTTTTAAGTGAAGCTTGGAAAGAATAAAAAAAGAAAAACAGATATAAATCTTATGACGAATTTCGTAAAACAGAAGATTTCCAAAGTGTTTCAAGAAACTATCAAAAGGGTGGTGCTGGTTTAGCAGTTATTTCGGTGGAGATATTAGCACAATTCGACAATCCGACAGCCAGCACTAGCCGGCGCGAAGCGCACCCATGGCTTTTAGCGCTATGGCTAAGTCCATGGATGTACCGCTTGCGTACCACACACCCACACCCACATGTTTCTCTTGGTGTGGGGGTGGTATGTAATATCCGGAATGGGAATTCTTCTTTAGAAGAAGAAGACGAGAATTACATACATTCGTATCGGCCCAATCCAATCGGTCTGCCATGCAACATCGGGTATATTTTCATTTTTCTTTATAGTATAATTTAGGATAGATATTACCTTTGAACGATCCAAAGGTTATTTACACGATAATGAGATTTATAGCATAATGAGACCCACCAGCGTTAACAATTTTTCAACACTTTCAGTTTTTGCGCTGGAAAAAATTTTCTTTTGTTTCTTATTGCGTAGATTGTTTCAGGTAAATTTAAAATTTTCCGCTGTGTTATGCATGTGAAAAAGGAACACCCGAATATAGCAATTCCGAGTATCAATTCAACACCTCAAAATGATGAACCTTCAACAATTGCTAATAATAATGAAATCTCAAAAGTTAAATCCGAATTTCTGAAATCGAACGAAATGAAACAAATAATAAGTAGCAAATCAACATCGGTAAAAGTAAATGAATCTAAACAATCTTTCTTCGATAATTTGCTTTATGGCGATGACGATTATTTTTATTGTCCATATTGTGAAGAGGAAAAACGTTTTTTATCAATCAGAGGCGTCAATATTCACATAGGAAAGAAACATCCCGATAAAAATAAAATCAAAAAGGAAGATTTGGAAGGCGGTGTTTACAATTTTGATACGGTCGACGAGACAGATTTTGGACATAGACTAGCATTCCTCAGAAAATCGATCCCAACATTACGCAGGTGCCCGAAAGGAGCAAGACAAGACGTAGCAAATTGCTTGACGAATATTATCAACAAATGCGTCCGAGCGAATGATGAACAGTCATGGAATCAATTGTTGCTTTTTCCATACGTAATACTCAAAATACCAAACGAGAACGAGAACGTCACCAATCTTACCTCATATGTTCGTCAACATGTAAGATTGTGGCACGAAAGTGGCATTAGATCAATACCAACATTACCGCAAAACCAAACGAATATTGATAAAACTAAAACAAAAGGAAATAACATTTTTAAAAAAGCAGAAGCTAAGTTGGCAGATGGTGATGTAACTGGTGCATTACGACTAATTTCGTCAGATGATATCATTGCACCGAATAATGAAGCAACTTTGAACACTCTTAAACTGAAGCATCCCCCACACCCTGAGCCATCATTTTTTCCGGAATCTTCATTAGAAATACTACAGGTCACACCAACGGAAGAAGAAGTCAATATTTCGATAACATCATTCAGAAAAGGTACTGCAGGTGGTCTAGATAGTTTAAGGCCACAAATCTTGAAAGATTTGTTGTATGTTCAAAACGGCGATACTGGCAGTAAACTGTTAAAAGCATTGACTTCATTGACAACGATAATACTGAAAGGGGACGTTCCAACATCCGTGTGTCCGTACGTATATGCCGCATCTTTGACAGCCTTACAGAAAAAATGTGGTGGAATTAGACCAATTGCTGTTGGAAATACTTGGAGACGGATTGCAGCAAAAATCGTATGCCGTAAAGTGGCTTCAGCACTGTCAAATTTGCTTCTGCCTCATCAATTGGGAGTAAGAGTAAAGAACGGTACAGAAGCCGGTGCACACGCAGCACGTATATATTACAATTCAAAACATTCTTCTACTCGAGTATTTATTAAAATCGACGTGAAGAACGCATTTAACGAATTGAGAAGAGATGTTATGCTGCATAAAGTGAAATCAAAGTTCCCAGAAATTTACAATTTCGTGGCGCAATGCTATCGTCATCCAACCAACGTATATTACAGAGAACACGTCATCTTATCGCAGACAGGAGTACAGCAAGGCGATCCTTTGGGTCCAGCCTTATTTTGCCTTGTTCTTCACGACATCGTCTCTTCACTACAAGATCTTGACCTGAATATTTGGTATTTGGACGATGGAACAATTGCCGGCACACCCGATTGCGTTTCTAAAGCACTGAAACAGATTATTGAAAAAGCAAAAGGAATTGGCCTTCAATTGAATCATGCAAAATGCGAAATGTCTGTTTTATCAGCATCATCAGAACAATCGAAAAATGCACTCTACGACCACTTCAACTCGATAGCAAATGGGATTCAGATTATGCAGAGTGAAAATGAATTTTTGTTGGGAAGTCCCCTTACTAAAGCGGCGTCATCTATATGTATGCAAAAGAAAACAACTGAATTGATGAATTTGACTGAGAAGTTGAAGAATATCAGCATACACAGCGCATATTATCTCTTACGCTTATCTGTGACTACACCTCGTCTCATTTTCTTTTTGCGTGGAGCACCATTGTGGAAAAATTCATCTGACCTGTTACATTACGATGAAACAATGAAGGCATCGATCGAATCGTTGCTCAATGTGCAATTCACTGAATCGACTTGGATCGAATTATCATTACCCATCAAAAAAGGAGGCAGTGGAATACGACACGCATCAGACATAGCACTACCATGTTTTCTGTCATCTGTGTACAATGTTTCCGCCTTGTTAGATCAACTGTTACCTGAAACTTACCGACAGGACGATTTGGCAAGAGTTGAAGCAGAACAACATTGGAGTCATAAATTTGGAGAGCTACCGGATGTATGTTTGCGTCAATATCAAAGTCAATGGGAGTGTATTGAAATAACCGAAAAATTAACGAATATTACAAAATCCTTGATTGACACTGCTGATAAAGCCCGATTTTTATCAAATTCATCGGAACAGACAGGTGTTTGGTTACAAGCCCTTCCTTCTCCTCAACTAGGAACACACTTGAACAACGACGAGTTCCGAGTTTCTTTCACATTACGCTTTGGTCTGCCCATTGTACAACCTCACAAATGCATCTGCGGAAGTAAAGTTGACAAATTTGGAAGACATGGTCTGTCGTGCAGTAAAGCAGCGGGCACTAGCTCACGACATGAAGCTATCAACAACCTCATACAAAGAGCACTTAAATCGGCTGAAATACCATGTACTCGTGAACCACCTGGTTGTTCAGGACCAGATGGGAAGAAACCAGATGGTCTCAGTCTTATACCGTGGGCTAGAGGAAAATCACTACTGTGGGATTTTACGTGCCGTGACACTTTTGCACAAACATACGTAAATCGAACATCACGTGAGTTAGGCTGGGCAGCGAAACAGGCTGAAAATCACAAGATAAATAAATATATCATCTAAGAGAACAATTCATCTTCGTGCCTGTGGCATCAGAAACATCTGGTGTTTTTGGAATGATGGGCTATAAATTATTGAAAGAAATTGGTAGAAAAATTTCTGATATAACCAAAGAAAAACGAGCCACATCCTACCTCTTCCAAAGAATTGGTATCGCAATTCAACGCGGTAATGTCGCTTCCATTTTAGGAACAATTCCACCATCGAAAAATTTAGCAGAATTATTTTATTTGTAAATTATATTTAATAAATGGCATTACAATTATAAAAAAAAAATTTTGCGTGTCTGAAAGTGAGAAAAATTATTTCGTCGTTGGGTCCGGCATTTGTGACGCAATTTTTTTAACACAACGTAATTTTGTTTTGAAAAAAACGCTGTAACTTTATCACGATAATAAAACTTTGAACACAAGATTCCATTCAAACAAACTTCTGCGTATTATCAGCGATAGCGTCACCTCAAGCGATATCATTAATTTTGGAAGAAGACTTACGGACTGCGTCACACTCTACCTTTAAAAAGGTTTTTCTTGTGATATCAGTCGTTTTGAAAGCTTTCAGTTGTTGAAGAAATTTCTATTCTTTGAAAAAGTTTTTCGCCGAAAAAAAATTTTCTCAGAAAAGAAAATTTTCTTAGAAAAAAAATTTCTCCGAAAAAATGTCTTCGAAAAAAATTTCTCCGAAAAAATTGTCTCCGAAAAAAAATTTATCTTCCGAAAAAAATTTTCTCAGAAAAAGTTTTCTTCCAAACAAACATTTCTCAAAAAAATTTTTTTCTTCAAAAAAATTTTTCTTCAAAAAAAATTTTTTCTTCAAAAAATTTGTCTCCAAACAAATTTTTCCTTTAAAACATTTGCTCTGAAAAAAAAATTTCTTTAAAAAAAATTTTCCCTAAAAAAAATTTTCTCCAAAAAAACTTTTTTCCATACTTCCCACACGCATGCCACATCATCCCACACACTTCCCACATCATTCCACACACTTCCCACATCACTCCACACACTTCCCACATCATTCCACACACTTCCCACATCATCCCACACACTTCGCACATCATCCCACGCACTTCCCACATCATCCCACCGGCATGCCACATCATCCCACACACTTCCCACATCATTCCACACACTTCCCACATCATCCCACATCACTCCCCACATCATTCCACATACTTCCCACATCATTCCACACACTTCCCACATCATCCCACATCACTCCACACACTCCCCACATCATTCCACACACTTCCCACATCATTCCACACACTTCCCACATCATCCCACATCACTCCACACACTCCCCACATCATTCCAAACACTTCCCACATCATTCCACACACTTCCCACATCATTCCACACACTTCCCACATCATCCCACACACTTCCAACATCATCCCACACACTTCCCACATCATCCTCCGCACTTTTTCGGTCACTTCAAAACAAATGTTTTCTCATAGTCGCTCTACGGCAGCGTAGCTCATTTCGGACCACTTTGACCGACTCCTGGCAACGAAACCCCCAACCTATTTCCACAAGACTGGTTCCGTTGGCTTTGTGAGATGGATACCTTTCATTTGCCGAGATATAGCCGAAGAAGTGCTCCCGTTGGTGGATTTTCATACTTATATGGGGGTTGTATGAAAACTTTGAAGGCTAACAACTCAGTACCAAGATTTTTTTGGGTGTAGCCACCGGCTGAATTTTCCATTTGGGACCGAAACTGAACTTCCCTAAAAATTTTAACACACAACGCAGGAATAAAATTTTGATTATTTTCAAACATATATGGAAATTGGTCATCTTTGATTGGCGATATCTCGGCTCATTTTTAACTGATTTTAATGATCCAAAGTGCGTTGGAATCAGGATAGGAAGCAGTTTTTTTAAAATAATTTGGAGGAGAAGTCGGCAGGGGGGAAAAAACTCCAAGCTTCGCCCATACATCGTGTCTTGTCCCAAAGGTTTTTGTATGGAGTTTCTTGGGTTTGTGGACATTTTTTTTGGGGTGTGGGGACTGCGTCACGCTCACCGCTACCGCTCCGATCATGATCATTTCTCTAAATGTGATATTACAGACCGATGTAATTTGATGTGTTGTCTTAGAGAACAAAATGCTATAATCAAAGACTGCGTCCTCTTCTATGAGTTGCTGTAAAAATGTCTAACATTTTTTTTTCAGTCCTTAGAAGATTAAGTAAAAAGATGTACCATAAAAATGAGCCCCAATAACACGTAGCAACTTCAGCTTTGCGCTTAAAAATAACTAATGCTGACGTCGTTACTCGCATTTTTTATTAAGGAGACATTTCAATCAGCGCTCGTCTGCGACAAAGTTTTTTATACACTCAATTTTCCCTCTAAAAACTTTTTTACCGTTAATTCATTCGGTAAACCCTTTCATACTTCTTAACTCTATCCCATACATGTAAAAAATAATCAGATGTTATCCAAAAATATTATAACTTTCTTATTTCGCTTCGCCTTTTAATATTCGTCACTGAAAACTTTTCAAATTTATAACAACAAAATCACCCATGGAATTATGTTCACGAAAAAAAAACTTTTACATTATCCCTTTTTCCCTTTTTCGGTGATGCTTTGTACCTTTCGGCGGCTTTAGCTTAGCTTTATCGTACGTGCAACTTAACAAATGCCATGTATACAAAGATGTCTATATAATATTCAGTTTACGTCTTTCTTATTTGTAGCGTACTAGTTAGTAAAAATAACGGGGAAAAGTTTCTTTGAGAAAACAGGACAGGTGCGCTCCTTTTGTTTGAAAATTTATTTAATTTTTATTGGAAACTAGAACTCGCATTCATTCTGAACTAAAATTTTGTTAAGTGAACTGAAGTGTAGTTTTTGGTTAAAGTTCAGAGAACTATTTCACTCACAAAAAATTGTTTACTTTGTTGCAATGCTCACAAAATCGTGAGATCTGTGCATAGGTGTGAAGTGGTGAATTCTTCTATTGTCTTTCCTTTTTGTATAAAATTTTACATATTTACAGTTGGGTAGCACTGTTCACTGTTCAGAACAAAGTTTTTTGAGGCTTAAGACACTAGACATCGCCATTTTTATATTCCTCCATCTGACATCGTTCCTTATTTTTCATATCCCCATGATTTTTCATTTACTTTCTTCATTTATTTTTCTCTTTGAGTTTATAGTAGTACAACGTAACGAGAATGCTAGAATTGTTGGGAGCTACTTTTTCCTAAAATCCAAACTCTGATAAAAGGTGGTGCTGCAGTAGCCAAGTAGGGGAAGGCAAGCTGGTGTCAAAAAATGATGTGTAGGTATGAATCCGGCACACAGTACTTTACGGCACAATACTTTTCAATGTGGCACCAGGCTGCCCCCTATGCAAGGGCACAGAGCAAGGGCACTACGAAAAAGAAGACAGCCTGGTGTCAAAAATGGGCGTATATAGCGTTTATGGCATTGACGAATGCTTAGCAACACAGCAAATTCTGCCCTACAACGCTTAAAACCCTTAGCGATGTTATCAGATGAGAGATTTTCATGTATTTTCTCTCACAAATTTCGTTAAGTTTTTTATGCGTTGTATGGCAGAAATGTAGACTTGACAGCAGGCTGCCGCAGCCATCTACGTTTAAACGAACAAAGCTCAAGATCGCAGCCTGGTATCAAGATGAAAATTTGTGCGTTCTAAGGTATTTGTCAATGCCGTCATAGTGATATGCTTCAATTTTTGACACCCAGGCTGCCTATTTTGTGCCGTTGAACCATAAAAAAGTACGCAGCCTGACGTCGATTTGACAATGATTTTCCCATAAAGTACTAGCTATTGGTTCTAACATTTCTATACATCACATTTTGACACCTGGCTGCCCTGTCGAAATAACACACTTTTACTTGAAGTAACTTTCTGAAGGCTGCGTACATCGGATTTAAGATCCAGTTGTTTCATGCACTAGATTAATCTATTGCATGAAAGAACTATAATTGCTGGATGTTTCGGAGATTTTCAGAAAAACTTCAACAATGTGCGTTATCAAATATTTATGAAAAATCAACACCAATGTCTTTCTACTCGAACTACACGAACAATCAGCAAAAAAGTTTCACCGACCCTTGATAGGCAATCCATGCCTATAGTGCGTCAACGGCTTATGTCAAAGTATAGTCTCTTTCACCTATGGCATTTTAAGCATCGCACCACGAACATCGTTATACGTTGGGATAACCCGTTGACACACTAAAGGGATGGATTGACGCTATATGTGTGAAATTGCAAAGTTCCCAAACAAAAACCAGTAATATTTTTGTGAGATTTTTTAATTCAGTTCTGAAAATAATTGCGCACAACAAAATAGTTTTATATCATGTTGCTGTTGTTCAATTTTTGCAGACAATGCGAGTGACGTTCATGTCTATCGATCGGTGAATATCGACCCTTCCAGAGTTAATATTTGACATCTCTGCTAATAAGAGTAAAGCGATAGATACTTTGACAGAAGCCGACAAACAAACGTGTCAAGTGATGATTTTAGTGCGGAAACGGCTTATGTCAACATATACAAAGCTTCTTGACGGAATTCATAAAGCGACGGTGTGTGGCATGTGCACTTTATCATGAAATTTAGTTTCTTTTTCACGGGAGCATAGTCTTCTTAGATAGGATTTTGTTTTTGCGGTTACTACACAACACCAACATTGGATAAAGTGCGATTAGTAGTGCAGGTGTCTCTGAGAGAAATTTTAATCTCTTGTGGAGTAAACATTTAGGCCCTGTCAGGTCAGTGCGGCGAGAACTCAAAAAGAAAACTTCAGACGGACGTCTAGAAACGTATTACTTTCGCCTGTTAAATGTATCCCATGCGATTTCGATACCAAATGTCAAAATGGCAGCTAGCCAGCCGTACAGAATAAAATTGGGAAATTCGATTCCATTTTTGAGTGCAGGTTTCGTCATTTTTAATTTTTCAACAAATGTTTTTGCAATTTCCTTTTCGTTAATCCTATCCTGCCACCGTAACCACAGCTGATGTAGTCCTGCACTTTTCATCCGATGAAAAATCTCGTTTAAACGCTCAACAAATGGAAATCGATTGCTTACAAAGTAGGAGAGGAAAAATGTTGCGATTTCGATTTCAATTTTGTGGTAGCCGTTTATTTCGAGAAGTTTTTGAGTTCGCAAAATCGTGTCAGCGTACTCAGCAGTCGTAAAAAACGGTATGAATCCACTTCCACTGCCAGTTTTTTTCAGCTCATCCGAAACAGTTCCATTGATGACTTTTACTCTCTCGGCCCAGTCGTTAATGTTAGTTGTACTATTTGCAAGCGCTTCGACTACATAATCTTTCCATATTTCCCAATTTATTATCAAAATTGGAAGTTTGGATTCGTAAATATCTTCAGGTGAACTTATTTGAGGCTGGTAAACGGGACTGGTCAGGTAGCTTTGCAAACTTGACAAAATGCCGTTCACAAGCACAAGTCCTACAAAGGTCAGAGGCACAATGAGACAAGCTTCCCGTCGGGAAAGCTTTGCATATTTTATGCAACCGTTGTCGTTCATAAGAAGATTAAAGACGTCCACTATACTCCGAATCAAGGGCAGCGTTTCTTTGTTCAGATATCGCACTATGGCTAACAATAGAGTGACGCAAGCTAATGTAAGTCCAAAATAGCCAAAAAAACTCTTTGACACTGCGGCCATTGCGTAGGCAATGAAGCCGGAATATGGTAAAGCTTTCGGAACAACGATTATAAAACTTAACAACCGCATCGGGTAAACAGTTAAATGGCTTAAGGATTCCTGAGTTTCCAATTCGGTAAACACATCGATTCCGTTACCGAAAGCTTCGTCTGGTGATGCGAAATTGCTTTCTATTATTTTGTATGAAGCATTCATGTGAGTGAAAACGATGGGCCATAAAATCTTTTCGAGGTGATTTTGAATAAGCGACACTTCGAACACATGTCTTTCACAGTTCGAACTTAGACTTTGAAAAAAGTTTTTAAACGAGAGATTTGTAACGTTTATCACGCGCTCTTTTCCATGGGTACAATAACTAAAAATGTTTAGTGTACTTTTCGGACTCGGAGACGTTGCAGCGAATGTATTAACAATCGACGTCTTGCAGCACCATTCGAAGAATTTACTTAAATCTGCATAAGAAACGAACTCTGTGAAAAATATTCCAATCTTTATATCGAATTGTAAGGTTTGAATAGCCTTCATCCATAGCAGCATAGTGTGATTTTCCGCCAAATCGCTGACTAGGGGAACGACAATCAGAAATTTGTTCTTACTTTTTTTTATGAATTGCAATTCCGTGAAATTGTAGCCGTCACTCTTGGGAACAAGAAAAGATCTGGGTGTTGTGTCGGTGCTATTTATGAAGCTGCCAATGTCTACCAGTGCGTCCATCAAAAAAATATTGTGATCGAAGTGAAAGAATTCGTTCAGTCGGCTAATGAGCGCAATTTCTTTGTTTCCACAGTAAATCATAGGTAAAAGAGTCACCACAATAACCACAACTCGAGGCATTGTTCGAAGTTGACTGTAGTGTCGTGCCGTTTTAATAAAATGATTGCTACTTGCTATAACATAAGTAATTAATCTTCCTGAAGTATAATTACTTTAGTGACACTTCCGACTGATTTATTCAAACATATAGATCAAGTGGAAGTATTAGCTGGGAGACAAAGTAACAATCAATTTCAAATCATTCTTTACTCTTGACACATGCACGCAAACATTGTGTTTACGAGACATGAAGGAGCTATAATCCAGTCAAAACAAGTCAATTGATTAATCCAAAAGATTATTTCAGACTTCTAGTTCCGAATTGACTTGTCAATTTTTATAAATTTGAATTTAAAGCACTTTAACGCGCCTACCCGAAAAATCTCTACCGCACGGCCTCCATGAGATACGACCAATTAGCGCGAGTGTCCTAAGCATAAAAGTCTATCTGTCGCGATGGTGCTCCGCCACGCAAGTCCTGGCTCGGGAGCGAGTTATACCATCATCTCTCTACTACCTTTTCTCCAATCTGGTTGCCTAGGCAGGATAAAGGGGTGTTGTCGCCCAAATTCAACACGTAAACTGCTTTGACACAGTTTACTATCTCCTACAACCCCGGCGTTCGTTGCAGCGCAAATAGGCACCTATACCAAGCGTTGGCGCTGGATGCTGGCCGTATCGGACCGTTTCTTAACCGATCCACCTTGGTGGGGAGCCGTGTAAAGGTCCCTTGCCACCACTGAACCAGTTCTGGAAGCCATTGTGTCGCTACTCACCAGTGGACGAACGGGACAATGCAAGCAAAGCCCGTTGGCGACCAACCCTGCGAACAAAGTCAAATATTTCGTTGCTATGCTCAACTGCCTGCCGCCAAGGTAAAAAAACTTAGAGACAATCAGCGAAGATTTTCAACGAAACTCGCCGAAAAAAATGATATTAGCGACAAAGTTAGACAAAAGGTTCTCGGAGATTGTTTTGTTTAATTTTGTCGCTAATTTGATTTGTTCCGGCGAAATTTTCGCTTATTTTCTCTAAGTTTTTTTCCTTATTGCGGCACACGATTGTGGTACACGACAAAATGTTTTTGTTAAGCTTGCGTCACAGGTGCATGCTATCGCGAGAACTTTAGATAGTGCAGTGCCGGATCCATTCGAAAAACTTAATTCAAAAATGTGCCGAATTTTCAGTCGAAAAAGGTGGGGTGCGTCCATTAGGCCTCAACGTCGAATAGCAGTCCATGAACGTTTTCGACCGTTCCATTTCTCCTCGTTTTATGGAGTCATTATTAGAGATGTGCAGATTAGTTCGCCTAAGTTTGTGGCTCGATACATTATTACCCACTTATTTAGTTCAAAAATTCCTTTCTACGTACAGTTTGTTTGAAAAAGTGAACTAACTTTCGTTCATTTCATTGTCTTTTGAACAGACTTTCAAAGGCGTAATTTTTAAACGTTGACCGCTGGACGTGCAACGCATAAAAACCATGTGATGAAAGAAAGAGAAGATTTTGTATGGATTTTTTCATCACAACAAAAACCCTTTTTAAAAGGGAAACGTGACGCAAGTCCTGGTCTCTTCTTCCAAAACAACCTATATCAATTTGGGTGACGCTCATTTTTGATTAAAGAAATGCGTCACAAATGCCTGGCCCTCGAGACGTAATAATTTTTCTGCGCTTTCAGATTTCGTACGCCAAAAATTTGACTACCCGTACATTACACAAAACTTAATTTTTTTTTTGTTTCAAATCTGAAAGAACAGAAAAAAGAGGCGAAAAAAATTTCCGGCGAAAAAAGTTTTCATCGAAAAAAAATTTTCAGCGAACAA
>CM055405.1:22627003-22662824 GCA_029228625.1 Pseudolycoriella hygida | reverse complement strand
AGCGAAAAAAAATTTTCACAAAAAAAAAAATTCCGGCAAAAAAAATTTCCGGCGAAAAAAAGTTTTCAGCGAAAAAATTTCCTTTGACTCGAAACATCTATATATCTTCAACAAAAAAAAAGAATTAAAAATCGCTGACGCGCACTCATGATACGAAATCTTTTCGCTATCTCATCACAATTTTTTTATGCGTTGCACGGCAGGATAGAATAACATCGGGGGGACTTAGTTTTCTGATTCTTTGTCTTGGGAAAACCTTGAAGAATCGATCTCGTAGTTTGATCACATTAAACGTTAATTTGACTTAATTCGATCAATGTATGATTTTCTTTCCTATAGATATAATCTATCATTAAATCAACCTGAACAAAGAGGAATTCAAATATCTCTTGCATGTTTTAACCTACCTGAGGAAATATTAGTAGATGCTGCGATTCAAAGCTTCTATTGAAACATAGCAAAAGTTCTGAAATTTGTTAATTTATTTAATGAAACGTTGAAATGCAGTTTTAACTATTTCCCTATTGTTCAGCGAATTACTCATTGTTAACATAATTTTGAAATTGCATCAAGATAATTAAGTAGGACGCCAAAGCTGAAACAAACTTTCAGAAAAGTTAACGACGAAATAATTAATTTTACGTTATTTTGTTACTGTAAATTGCATAGGCCAATCCATAACAAAGAATCCGCACGAAAATGATGGGGAAATGTGGAGAATTTGTTGCGATAAAATGTTCAACTGAAATTATCATTTTGTTTAGTTGTTTTGAACATCAGAAAGTACTTTCAAAGCTAAATTGATTTCGTACCCGATGTAGAATGAATTTATTCCGTGTTTTGCTAATTGATTTATGGACAAGTACACCTAATTTGTTTGACTGTAATCAAGACAGAGTCCAAATCTATATTCCAGTCAAATTACAGAGCATGTCTTACATTTTCTCTTGTCCACTCCGAGCCAAGTGTGATAAATACAATCAAAATGTTAAAATAAACAGCTGTTGCCAAGAGAAATAGGGCCAAATAGTAAAACGTTGAGTCGTTCAAAATATACGTTTTGTACAAATTGTGCGAACAAAACACGGTAATTGTGAAATTTCCTCCATATATTGGCAAGATCTGTGTAATAGATAAATTTTATAGTTCACACAATACAATAGTCGAGCACACACACGAGTGCTTAGACTAGTGTTACCACGAGTCATATAATGCCTTGTTTGTAAGCTGATTCATCGCTAATGGCAAGAAAACGTAACTCACTATGTGATTCGACGAAGGAGCTGTGGTAATTCGTCCAAAAAGGGCATCAAAGTAAGACAAACGAAATAAAAACAGCGGTTTTGATGTCCTTTAATGCCATTTATGGACGAATTACCGCAGCTCTGAATGCGATTTTATTTTGTTTCACGTTGAATGTTACTTGCTAAGATCAAAAAACATGATTCATGCCCCGAAAGTGAATATTCACTTTTGGGGTCATAAAGCATCACAACAAAAACCCTTTTCAAAAGGGAAACGTGACGCAAGTCCTCGTCTCTTCTTCCAAAACAACTGATATCAATTTGGGTGACGCTTACAGCTTCGGAACGCAAAAAATTCTTTTGAAATATTTTCATTGTCGATTAAAGAAATGCGTCACAAATTCGAAAAAAATTTTCAGCGCAAAAAAATTTCGACGAAAAAAATTTTTCAGCGAAAAAATTTTTTCAGCGGAAAAAAGTTTTCAACGAAAAAAGTTTCAGCGAAAAAAAAAAATTTTCAGCGGAAAAAAATTTTGGCAGAAAAAAAGTTTCGGCGAAAATTTCCGGCGAAAAAAAGGTATTCAGCGAAAAAATTTGTCGGCGAAAATTTCCGACGAAAAAAATTTACCTGCAACGCCTTATTTTCGCTCAAGAGAAGTAGTTATACCTGAAACAGGTAAATATGTTTTAACTCGCTGGACCCCTCGGAAAGTCAGTTTCCTTCACCGGCACTATCGTTCAAACTCGTTTCCGGAGAAATAAGCTAGTAAATTAAATGACACACCAGCTTGAAAAATGTTATTTTGACTGTATCAGGTAATTCGGAGTCAATTAGATTACTTGAAAACGAGATTATCTATCACAAGTATTTTTGTCTCAGAATATGACGATGACTTCATTTTCTTCTTAGATAGTCCCGTACAAATGGGAAATCGCCTCCATTTTGTACTTTCGAGTAGAGGTGGCTAGGTCGCCCACGCAGTCGTCCGTTTTCTTCAACGTTTAGATGACACTTGGCCACATCTTATTGATGTTGATGTCCTTTGAATATCATCACTAGAGACTAAGTCAAAGGGCCTAACTTCAAAACATTTTCTGTCATAAATGCTCCATGGCTATTTTGACAAGTTAATTTTAACAGACGTAAAATGTAATTGTAAGTAATAAATTATTCTACGGCATACCTTCAAAACTTACCGTTTTTTTTATTTTGTTGTTTTTCTTGAAAAAAATTACAAAATTTTAGCCCCATTTGACAGTCATAAACGAACTGACGGAAGCCGAATGTACTACCGAATAGTATTTACTATGTTATGAGAGGTCTTTACGCTGGAAATCAAAAACGATACAGTTTTTACGGTTATAAAGGGTTACATTGTGATTTGAAATTCAATTTAAGGCTCCGCCATCGCTAATTTTTTTCGATTTCGGCGGCTGTATCTAACTGAACTGCTCTTTCATTTATTAATTTAAGTAATTTTATATAAAAATTGATGCATTTTTTAGGCATGTCGTAGAACAACTTTTTGTTTAAAATAATATTTTACGTCACTTTTGTCGAAATAGCCATGGTCGATTGCTGGGCTTTCATAGACCTCTCGATTAAAAAAAGATTTATTAAAATCGGAAGAAAATTACTCGAGGTATAAACAAAACACCCAAAACCACTTAGGCGGCACCGTCACATGTGGAAATCTGTACACCCGGACATTCGGACATACTGTAATCTGGACATTCGGACATCCAGATATCTGGACATCCGAACATCTAGACATGCGAATATCTGGGCATCCGGACAAAATTCGACCTCAATTCTGCCGTAAGACCATGACTTACGCCAAGGGAATTTGTATCCATTGTTTATAGCGATATCGGCTTCTGTCAAAGTATAGTACATTTCATGGTGAAACGCATAAACTCCAAAGGAATTTATATTTTACAAGTATGGACTGCACGCATCTTATTCTATGATGATGCTATACTCTGATAATAACCGATAGAAGAATAGAAACAACTTCTAAACGTTCAAAACAGACGCCTGTCCGAGCGACTTTATAATACGAACCATTATTGCAAAGTACGAGTTAATTTTCTTCGCCACAGAATTTAATTTATCATGAATGTCTCCAACAATAAATATTTGATCGCCAATAAGCTCCTGATTTTCTATTTCGTTTGTAGCATTTAAGGCGTCGCTGATTTGCTTCCTGCAATAAAATTTCTTTGACATTTGTAACGTTTCTAATGGTTCGTACTTACTCAAACATTACGTTGAGAAGAAAAAAGCGAGAGCCTAACGCAAAAATCAAGAACTGAAATTTCAGGCACATGTAAGCGAAGGTGACGTTTGCTTTAACGTATGAAAGGAAATACAGGAAATCGAAATGTGCTACGTAAAGGCTTATATAAATCATGTATGCAACAAAGATGGAATAGATTACAAGTGTCGAAGTCAACAAATAATATCCAAAATATTGTCTTCTTTTTCTGTTCTCATGTAGCATGTAGTAATTTTCAGACTAGAATACAAAAGAAATTTTGTAAGAAGACCATCATGGTGCAATGTGTAGGCATATATTATGCATCATGGAAGTACAAAAAGTATTGCGTAACGTGATACTTCTACGGAGCATAATATACTCACTAAATGGTATGCACCTCCTTAGCAGATCTTTATTTTCTAAAAACGTAGGACGCCGGATCTTATAAAGAACACTACACTTACACTAGAAACACCACCTGTGCACCGTTATGAATGGGACTTTTAGGAAAGTATTCTTTATACTCAATCCGACGTTCGGTTTCTCTGCTAAGAGTTGCATACTACCAAAACCTTTAAATTTTTACACTTTCTACAACTTCTTGAAAAGCTTTGACAATATGCCAGATCCTTTCGCGCATTAAAAACAAAACAATCGCCCCGATGTGAGTAAATATCAAAGAGCCAGTTGTTATCAGTTTAATTCCAGTATTGAATATAGTGTCTCTTTTGTGTAAGACGGACACCATTTCCCAAAACCAGTAGTTATAGTACGCGAGGTAAATGTTAGATGTGAATATACCGACGAAAATGACCAAATCAAGAGACGTAACTTTGATCACGGGTTTTTCATCATCATTAGGTAATGTGTAACATGATAAACCCAACGGTCTACCCATTTTATGGAACAATCTGAACATAGCAATTATTTTTCTTTCTTTGACTACTTTCGTCATTTTCATCAGAATCATTTTTGAGTAATATTTATTCCAGATTTGTTGACGATTTCAAAGTTAGCTAACTACGAAAAGCTCCAAGAAAACTCTGTGTAATAAATAATAAAAAACTTTCAAATAAATAACTACCACCCATTTTAATGCGTTTATGTCACGTAATCCTAACTAATTGGATTTGCATTATTTGTTAAGTAATTAAATGTATATCGCATTTGATCTTACTGCCCTCTCCTTCATCGGCGTGACTATACATTTAATACGCATAGCTATGACAAGTCAAATAAGAATGAAAAGGCATTTACTTTGTGTCTTTGCTAATTGAAAACACACGTTTTACGTACCTTAGTATATTAAAGGGCGTGTAAAGGGAGGTAAAAGATGATTTTTCAATACGCACGTTACTTTTGCATAGTCTACAAAACCATTTTTTAAGGTCCGTGCGATGTCGCTTATAGAGATGAGCGAGTCGATCCTCTTTCGAAGTCTGGTATTGATGTTAAGTGGGACATAGAAGTTATAAATAACAAAAATACGTTAACGTCACTATTGCCACAGTGGGTGCCTCGAACGCTTATCGCATTACCGCAGCTATCGAAATTCTTTGCAAGAGGAAATCTAGGGATTTGGGCTCACCTGAATTCGTTTTCATAAGTTTACCCAATTTTTTCAAGAAGTGGGCCGATAGAACCGAATGTCTCGAACGTAAGTCGGATGAATTCCAGTAAGAATCGGAGTGGGTCGATCCACAGCTGACCCATATTTTGAGCGGGTCGACCGACACCTGATCCACAGTTGAAGAAGTCAAAAAAATCGTTTTTGTGTGCGTTCTAAGTTCTAAAACTGTGGGTCAGGTGTGGGTCGACCAGCTAAAACTGTAGGTCGACCAGCTAAAACTGTGGGTGAGGTGTGGGTTGACCCACTCCGATCCTTAAATTCGAGCTATTTTTTCAAGCCGATGTAATTGTTGTTTTTTCCATGTTCGGCTTGACCAGCCGCCGCGCCGGTCAAGATTCGAATTCATGTTAATGTAAGTTGCCGCGACTGTATCGACGACGGTGGTATCCCAAATTAGCGACTTTTCTCGGCTCCAAGGAAACTTTGTGAGTCATTCAGGCCTTTTTCCATCACTAGGCTCTGTTGTGTGCATTCTTTTCATTTTGTTACATGAAGTCCTTTAGGATCTGCCATTTCGCCGCAAACACAAGAGTGGGGTTCGCACACTTTATTTCCCAATCGTATTGCGAGCGCGATTCGAGCTGTGTTGTTGTCTAGGGGGAGACCTAATTGGTGGGATGGAACTGCTTGCAGCCACTTTGACGATGATTTTGTAGTTGATGCAAGCTCCGGTCGAATGGTCCACTAGAATCCAGCATCTCGCTGAAACTCGATTTGATGCGTAGTGAGTCCCAAGATTCTTGGCACATTTTTGAATTTTGTGTAGATGGAGTCCATTCTGTCGGATAATTTTCGACTAATGACGCAAACTCTGCGTACAGGCTTCTGGTGTTAACTTTCGCTAGTACTCTGCTAGAAAAGGTTTCGGATTGGTATGGGGATAACAAATACGCTTGCCTCGATAATACTGCCAATGCCTAGTCCACCGAGGCCTCTGGGTCCAAGAATGCTCGTTAAGATTGTTATCATGGGCGTGCGGTAGCGATGCGCCCGTGACGCAGAAAATTAAGAATTTTTTTTTTTCGTAGACGGCGGAACCATATATACAGCTAAGTTTTGACTTTTTTCCCTTTCGTCATACCCCCCTGAGATCCGAAGATATGACCTTTAGAAAATCGTCATTTTCCATATAAAATGTGCTTCTAGCTAAAGAAAATGAATATCCTACGTTAGTTAGTCAGTTAGTTCCAGAGCTATTTGTATGAAAACCGACTTTTTTGGCTGGTGCTCGAAAATGCCTCGATAACTTTTCTTGAAATTTTGCAGGGACCTGCGGGTGGGCATTCTACGCCAAATGAGATTTTCAAAACTGGGGGGTACTGGCCTCGTTTGGGCGCCAGGGCTCTTAGAAGGCGCCATATAAAGCCCATATAAAAGAATGTTTTGTATGTGTGTGTGAGTGTATTCAAAGTATGGGTCAAATATGAGCAAAATTGTTGGACTGTGTTAGGATGGAAATAGATGTTTGGTGTCAAGGGAAAAGTTGATGGGTTGGGTGTGTAATGTGCCAGGGTGACCAACAAAATGGCCGATGGTGGTATGGGACGCACTTAGGGGGAAAATTGAATTTTTTTTGAGTTGAAGATATATGTTTGGTATCAAAGGTATCATGTTGTTGGGCTGAGTGTGTAGTGTGTCAGCGTGATCAATAAAATGGCCGACGCGACGGTGGTATGAGACGGATTTAGAGAGAAAATTGATTTTTTTGGAAATTTTTTTTTGTTGTTGATGTTGATACATTCGTGTCAAAGGAAAATTTTTTATGACGAAAATTTTTTTCGCCGGAAATTTTTTTTCACCGGAAATTGTTCTTCACCGCAAATTTTCGTCGGATTTTTTTTTTGCGCCGAAAATTTTTTTCGCGGAAATTTTTTTCGCTGAAATTTATTTTTGCTGACAATTTTTTTCGCTGAAATTATTTTCGCCGAAAAATTTTTCGCCGGAAATTTTTTCGCCGAAAATTTTCGTCGGAAATTTTTTTTATCCTAAAATTTTTTTCGCAGAAAAATTATTACATTGGTGGGTCCGGTATTTGTGACGCATTTTTTTCACAAAAAATGAAAACATTCTAAAAATTTTTTTTACGTTTCAAAGCTGTAAGCGTCACCCCAAGTGATATAAGTTGTTTTGGAAGAAGGGACGATGACTTGCGTCACGTTTCCCTTTTAAAAAGGGTTTTTGTTGTGATTTGTTATGCACTGCAATATTCGTCTGCAGGATTCGTCGATTTCTTTCAATTGGCTCAGTCCGGTCTTTTCTCGAATATAACAAATATGCTCATCGTCAAAAGTGAAAGTCATTGGTATAAGAAATCGCTGGAACAAATATGATGAAAATCGGGTGAGTGTGTACCAGGGCCTATTTTAGGGAATTTAAATTTATTACCAAAAATTACTAAAATTTACCAAAATTTACCAGCTTACTTTGTAAATTTCAGTAAACTTTAGTAATTTTGGTAATTTTAAATTCCTTAAAATATACCCTGGTGTGTGATGAATATTTCATGAACTGTTGCGTAATGAAGGATTCGCTCTTGGACCTTCGGGATTCTTGAGGTGGTGGAAGATTGGTTTTCGTAAAATCATGATCCACTACCTTCCAGTTCTATGGTAAATTAAGAAATCTGAGGTTTTTTTCTTCTAAGTTTTTAAGATTCTTCCTAGACTATATGTCATCAATTCGAGTACGAGAAGTAATTCCAATTTAGTAAAAGCCTTAAAGAAATTGGCTAAAGCCCTTGTCTTACATATCCTCTTATTTTAAGAGAAATATTGTCGGTTTTAAACGTTAAAAATTCCTTTTAACCAACAACGGATAGACATGAAAATTAAATTCCAATTCAGGAGTCACGAGAACCGGAAGTAAGGTTGCGTTATTCCTTTGAAACAAATAAAAAAAAATGAAATTGAAAATTAGTTAATAAACTTGCTCACACGTAACTAATAAAATTCCATTGAATCGCTCAACAGAATGTTGCAATAAATATAATAAGTTTTATCCTAAAATTGAAATTCGTTTATTTGAAACTGCATCACATTTCGTATATTAACGACATAATTTTACTTTTTTAAATATATTAAAACTTTTCAATTTCAAGCTTTAAATACACTAAATTAGGAAAGTTTAAATTAATACTAAAAACCACGTAGGGTGGAGATGTGACGCAATGTTTATTTTCGAAGAAGAGGGGATGTCCATGGCATACTATAAATATAGACTGGAAGTTTTTGAGAAAAAATTAACACAAATTGAAGAAAAATTGAAATGCGGAATGTTTAGTCGTGTTCGTAAATTACGTTAAATTTAGGTGAATTGCGTATTTTCAGCCAGTGAAATCATAAGTTGGTACACCTGTGCCGAGGTAGAACGCTTATGTGAATGACAGCTGCGTTCCATGTGAGAGAATTACGTACAAAATTGGGCTGGTTGTCTCCCATACAGTCAAGGTGTCTTTCACATAAGCGTTCTACCTCGGCACAGGTGTACTAACTTATCATTTCTCTGATTTTCAGCAGAACAAATCAGCGTGAATTGTGCATGTGTTGGTGTGCGACGTGCATACTATACACAAATTACTCATGGGACGGGTGATTCAATGGTGAACGCACTGGATTTCCACCGAGAAGGTCCGGGTTCGATTCCCAGAACGGGGAATTTTTCCCTGAGAAATTACAGACTGTACAATATCCCTAAGTTTTGCAAAAAGTTTGTATAGCTTAGAAACGACCAGATTTGTTGCCTATGCAACAGGGGTAAGAAATTACGAAAGTAATTATCTGCTTCAACGAACAAAGTAAGCTGATTGGGACGTTTACGCCTCTTCAGTACACCTTTGTCGCGAGACCATCTGAACAGAGAATGTGATAAACAAACATCTGTTGTTGGCAAGAGCAGAGAATGGAATGAACAAACATCTACCAACAAAAATCTATCTGGTAGATGTGAAAGATCTATCAACCAAACAAAATCGATCTCAAGAATTATGTATAAAAGCTAGGCGCTGTGCAGATGTTTGTTCATTCCATTCTCTGCTCTTGCCAACAACAGATGTTTGTTTACCACATTCTCTGTTTTTGCTAATATACACATGGTCTCGCGACAAAGGTGTACTGAAGAGGCGTAAACGTCCCAATCAGCTTACTTTGTTCGTTGAAGCAGATAATTACTTTCGTAATTTCTTACCCCTGTTGCATAGGCAACAAATCTGGTCGTTTCCAAGCTATACAAACTTTTAGCAAAATTTAGTCAATACCGACCAAGCAATACAAAATAATCAATAAAAAGTCCCTAAGTTCACCCAAGCTTCTAAATTGGGTAGTTATCGGGATTCGATGCCCTTAATGAAACATGTATACATGCAGTGACGTCACTCACAGAAGCATGAAACGGCCAACAAATTGGTGGGAAATAGTTGACACACCCACAAGTCCACTGAGCGAACTAAAGATGGCGAGAAGAATATACACGATGACGACAGCTCAATCATACATGGGTTCGTGCAGTCCCAGAAGACAAAGATGTCGTCCCTAGGGAATGCAAACCGAAGGCAAAATTGAAAAACCGGTTTTCGGTTTTTTAGGGCAAAAAAACCGCGGTTAACCGGTTAACCGAAGTCATTTTCCCTGGCATTTTTATTATGGAAAACTTCATTTTAATAAACTTTTTTATTGAAATTTATACGCAGAATTCTATTCTAATCAAAAAGTTGTTCTACGCTATGGCTCAAAAACTCGTAGATTTTTTTATAAAATTAATTTTGTTGTGATAATAACACGAGCACTGTACCCCCATTTGACAGCCGCTCAAAACTTGACTGAGGTCGGAGGTCGTTTGTCGCCTCGATATGAAAAAAATTGTTTGATTTGCCCGGTAGCCCGAACTATTTTTCTGTCTACATAATTGATCAGTAGAATATCTTAAGTTTGCGTAAAATCGAACAACTGAGAGTGCCAATTCGTAGATTTTTTATTGGCGGCTGTCCGTTTCGGTGTTTAGACTAACTTATAAAAAAATCGGAGCGTTTTAGAGGCATACAGTAGAACAATTTTTTACTCAGAGTAATGTTTTACGTCGATTAAAAAGAACTTCTCTTGATCGCCAAACTCAATTGACCACAGCTATCGAAATGCTTCCTTTTAGAAAATGATAATTTGAATAAAATATTGTTTGATACTATGGCATAATCACAAAGTTTTATTTTTGTCATTTTTTTCTATAACGAATGGCATTTCACTCTACCACCATTCTTTTTTCGTATAATTTATGTTGATTATCTCACGAAAAGTGACCATTTTTGCCTTTCGCGACATGACAGGTACTTGATCATAAAAATTGAAAATTTACACTTAAGACATAAGACATTACAGTTTACAATTTACATAAGACACTTTTATTTTACATCGCGTCGTGAAGGAATAAAATTGCTCTACAGCCATAGTCATTGTTGGAATTGAGAAATGGGTTAGCTACTAATTTTTTCGAAGAGTCCGAAAAGTCTACCTTCAAATTGTGTTAGATGAGTTTGGCTCATTGTTGAACCCTCTCGCTTATCACACTCATTACGACAGAAAAGTAACTTTTTTTTGCAAAAACCGAAAAAACCGAGAAAACCGGTTTTAAGAGAAAAAAAACCGTCGGTTTTTTAGTGTTCAAAATTTTGCGGTTAACCGAAAAACCGGTTCGGTTTAAAACCGGGTTGCAGTCCCTAGTCGTGCCCCGGTCGCCGAAACTTTTGGCTAGCCAACCTCCCGGCAACAGCATCCAAATAAACAAATCAACTGTGAATGGAATGTGCGAACAATCACAAGTATTAAGTTCTAACATACAAATCATGATGAAATAACCAAACCTGTCGTAAAGACCTCTTGGTCTTGATCTTGGATTTCTCCCTGATCACAGGTGGCAATTGACTCAGAACTCTTATGATACAAAAAGGCAATGTCAAAAATTTATGAATGGAACCAGAATGCCTCAATAAAGATGTAGTTAGATTGAGCGCGATGCGAATAAATAGCGTAAATGTTGTTTGCAAGCACGATTTCATAAAATCATTTTTTTTTTGTCAAGTTGATCTTTCAACCAAACCTTACGCGATTTATTCGTATAATGTCCATTTACAGCTTAGGAGGCCTTTTACTTAGCGCCTCCCCCTATCACGCTAGTGTGACGCCTCATATCCCCCACCCCTCGGTGTAACAGTACGTTGCATAACAGAAGAACAAAAGATAACAGAAAAGAATCATTTTCGAATATTCGCCGTATACCTTAGGGTAGCAGACTTTCACCATTGCATTGTGGAGATCACCTTCATTCGGAGAAAATTGTTGAATACGTTTGGGTTGTAGTGTTACGCCCGGCTGAGCTACGAGGGTATTTTTTAGACTCAAGCGATATGAGTGTGTACAGTGATTGTTACTACATTTGTAACATTGAGTATTTCAATTTATACCTTACCTCAGCGCTCCGCTGTCATTGGAAGTGGTATAGCGATGCTAAAATGTCGACTGTGAGAGTATGGAGAAAGGTAGAAAACAGAAGTCAATACTGGACGCAGTCCAGAGCACCTACTCATCTAAGCTTTATTAGTTTGTTGTGGAAGTGGTGAAAAGTTTAATTTGTTTACACTTTTTATGGGATCGAACTCATGTTTTAGACTTGCGTCACGGTTGTTTTTCTGTGTTCAATTATTATACATTCTATACACCCTATTGTATGGCGATGTAAAGTTGTTTTGTATATTATTGCTTCAACCAAATAATAGCGACTGGAGGATCTATTAATTTTTATACATTTGCCTGTGTACCTCTGCAATGAAGTTAGAGTGTTAATGGAAAAAGTATTTTCAATTTAGATTACGATTCCACCTGCATATAAATTGATTCAATTAAAAGTGAAACGTAGCCATAATTTCTCATTAGTAGTTGCAAAAAATAGTTCAGTGAATATAAATACTATATGTTGAAGTTTTATTAGCCTGGGATTTTATTAATCTATTTTCAATCCAAATCAAAAAAGTTGTTATGCGTAGCGTTTTAGATGAGATTTAGTCTTTGCCAAGTGATAGTTTATTACATTATTTCTTTCGACGTGTGCGAGACTTACAATACGAGCCATAGCCGAGTACACAAGTAAAAGATTATTTTTAAGCAATTATGTACTATATACGATATATACAATTACAATACGGTTGTTTACTGTCTCAAACAGTGCAGCAAGTATTATTTACTACATACTGACATATACTGCCAATAACGCCATCTGTTAGTAAATTCAAACTTGATATAAAATCAACTTTTCTCTTAGGGAACATTCATAAAGGACGTCCGCATTTTTTGCGACATTCCCCCCCCCCTGTCCACAAAAATATATGGAAAAAATTTGGAAAAATGGAGGTCCGCTTTTGCTAGACCCCCCCCCCCCCTAAAAGTGGACGTCCTTTATGGATGTTCCCTTACACTATGTTAATTTATGTTACATAAACTTAGCACAAGCACATTCTCCAAGTCCTACTAATTTCTTTTCGTTCCATCAAACGCACTCTGGAATTGCGTAAGAATAACTAAATAAGATGCAATTGCTGCCACATACTAAAAAAAAACCCATTGAAAATTTTACTAAGATAATTCATTCAAATGAGATTTTGTTACCGTAAAGACAAACGGCCAATCATAAGAGAAGAAATAACAACCGAATGATGGCGACTGGTGCATTATTTGTTGTGACAGAAGCTTAAGCTGAAAAACAGACGTATATTATAAACTAAATTCCTGCGTCGCTTTTACATATTTTCCTCAGTGCGATCCATAGTGAATAAAGTGAATTGCCTCACACTGACACAAAAAGCTTAAGAATTTTACCTGTGGTGGGAAATTTTGGCTCCAGGTAATTTAATTTACTCCGATTTAGCTTATCTTACACAGCTTTCTGTTGGAGTTTCTAATGTAATAAGTAAAGTTTTAACGGGTAATTCATATTACCTGGAGAAAAGTTACCTGCCACAGATAATATTTTTTCATCTTTTTTTGTAGTAGCCATTGAAACGCATTTTATTTTTGTTTAACAGATGATAAAGCGATAGGATAATCTTGTTTACAAAATATTACGAAATCCGATTTTGGTTCATTGGCTTCTGAGAAACGGAGATTATATTACCTGGAGAATAACGGGCTTTATAGTTTCCCTTGCAATTGCCTTGTGCACAGCAACTGCTAAATTGTTAGCCTAAGAAAATTCAATTATTCGCTTCCTAGTATGTAAATAAGTCACATGTTTTCGTACCGAAGATTTGGTCAGCGACGCCAACATTATTAGAAACAGCATCAGCAAGTTGTGGAACACTGAACTCGCGATCAGACAGTATAATAGCAGAGTTAAACCAGAATTATCGTCTAGTAGAAAAGTTCTAGCTAGTTCATAAATTGGAAATAGCGTCATGCAAAATGTTGACATAATTGCACCCATCATCTAGGAATTCAATAAATTAATCAAGTGTCATCTTGAATGCAATTGGAGATTAGAAGGAGTTATAGGACGAACCATTGGGTGGAGAGTAGGAATATGGATTGGGTGAGGTGTAGGAAGGAGAATAGGGATGTGAATTGGGTGGTAATTTGGTACGGGAAATTAAATTGTGGTTGGAAGGACGATAGGGTGAAGAGTTGGAAGGGGTATTGGGTAGGAAATTGGAAAAGTGTATTGGGTCAAGCTTTAGATTTAGATTTATCAGGTTAGGAACACAGATCTATTGATCCTTTGTTTCATCCTGCTTATCATGTAAATCATTTGAACCTCCCAGTTCCCACTAGGAACCTGCTTAAAGCAACAGGTCCTACTTTTTGGATCTCTGAAGGTGAAACCACACGAGCACCCAGTATTCTGCTTCTCAGAGTATAGTACTTCGGACATTCACTGATTAGGTGTACGCCCATTTCCTCTTCTAAGCCGCAACTGCAATTTGGACCGTTTCCGATCTTCATCCTCGCCAAGTGCTTGTTCAAGCCACAGTGCCCCGTAATAGCTCCTACTGTTCTCCTTATGCTATTACGGTCCATGCCAACCAGCTCCTCGGCCCACCTTTCGTCAGGCACCGGAAAGAAGAGCTTCGTATGTGCTCCTCCATCGTATGCGCTCCAACGTTTCGCGGATTCCGTTCGTACCCAGTTACTTATCTCTCTAACACACAGGGAGTGTGGTATTGGTATGAAGGGCTCTGGGCCAACGGTAACGTTTGCTGAGCCTTGTCTGGCCAGCTCATCTGCCCTCTCATTGCCGTCTATGCCGGTGTGCCCTGGGACCAAAGCCACTGTGATCTGATTACTCATTCCCAGTCGATTTAGAGTTGCCTTTAGCTCACCAACCAATCTAGACGTTGTGACAGGTCAGGCGAGTGCTTTGATCACCGACTCGCTGTCCGAGCATATTAATGCTCTGTTAGCCGTTGTTCCTTCCGGAACCAACTCAATCGCCCCCATAAGCGCAGCAAACGTCTCTGCTTGGAAGACGCGAGCTAATTTTCCCATGTGGAAGCTATAACCGTTCTCCGGGTCTTGCGTATAGACTCCGGCTCCCGTTCCCTGCTCAGTCTTCGATCCATCAGTGAAGCCTACCTGTGCCCCATCGGGAAGGTCAACCGGCCAGTTTCCTAGCCAGTCAGTCCTGTCCGGTATGACAGTTTGGTATTGCCTCTCGAAGATGATTGTAGGTACCATTCGATCTCTGGGCATTCGGAAGACCTGACTGTTTATCATTTGTCTGATTCTTCCGTGGCCCGAGTCGAAGCCCTTCATCCAGAGATCTCCAGAGTCTCAATTGGGGGTAACGCAATAAGCGCTTCCATGGTCACTGTGGCCGTGGTCTTCATGGCTCCTGTAATGCAGATGCATACAAGCCTCTGAATTCCATTCAACTCTTTCTTCGCACACTCGATGCCTAGCCTGGGCCGCCACACAACACATCCATGGCTCAACATCGGTTTGATGACCGTCTCATAAATCTACAAAATGGCTCTAGACGGTATACCCCAGTCCCTTCCAAAAGCCCTCCGACAGATCCAGAAAGCAGACATCGCTTTTTCCGCTTTGTTTTTGACATGCTCGATCCATTTGAGCTTTTGGTCGAGAATAACTCACAAATACTTTACATTCGGGCTGAGATCTATATTTTTACCAAAGAGCCTAAAGTGCCCCATAAGAACGTGTCCCGTGTTTCTTCTGCTGAAGAGCACGATATCCGTCTTTTTGGGATTAACCTTCAGGCCCTTCTCTTGGCACCACTTCTCCACTATCTTCAGTGAGCTTCTCAGGCGATCTCCTAAGTTACTCTCAAACTTGGCCCTAATTAAAACGGTCAAGTCATCAGAGTAACCCTGCGCATGAAATCCCTCTTCATTTAGTTTCCTTATGAGAGAATCGACAACGATGCACCATAGCGGCGGAGAGATTATTCCTCCTTATGGACAGCCTTTTGATACCCAGAAGTCGGCTCTGTGTCCTCAAACATTTGCCTGCACAGTCATGTTCCTGAGCATGCTGTTGTTCCAGCTCGTTACCATCGTTGCAACGTTTCTTTCTTCCAGCTCCTGCCGGATCACTTCGAATCTAGTGTTATCGAAGGCTTGGGTCAAGTTTTAGAAAGACAATAGTGTTTGGGATTGTGTGGAGTGTTGATGGGAGGGTTGGTAGGAGGATTGGGTGGGGGCTAGACATAGGATAGGCTACGGGTTTGGAAGTAGGATTGGGTGTGAATCTCGAAATGGGTATATGGTCAAGTTTTGGAACTGAATTTAGGTATTGGGTGGAGTACTGAAAGGAGGATTGGGTGGGGTTTGGAAGGAGAGTAGTATATGGGCTTGGAAATAGGATTAGGGGAAGATTTGGAAAGGGTGATTGTGACGAGGTTCAGAATGGGGAAATAGTTTGATTGTATGTGGGTTGCGAAGAAAGATTGGGTATAGAGAGGGGCTAACTTGTAATAATGCGCAATTTCCACGCTGAATGGAAAATCGTTACCGCAAACAGTCCTTTCTTACCAGTCACATTTCAACAATGCACTTTCGGTATGCAGTATAAACGAAAGTGATTTCATCTGGGACACGGTGCTATTTATTTACTGTGTAGTAAATTATGTGCGTAAAAAGTATGGTTTTTAAAAACAATTTGCCATAAAACGTATATATTGGAAAACAGAAAAAAAACATGAAAATCTTACGTGATACGAAAACAAATAATTTGTCTTGATAGCTGCAGTATTTAACAATTCATGCGATTTAGTTACTTCCATAAGTCTTGCTAACAGCGACGTGGAATTAATGAGCGTTTCTTGAGTAACTGTGTCACTCAAATGAAATGCCTCCCTGGAAAGTAGATTTATTATGCAGCTGCCATATACTTCGTTTCATTTAGGTCTTATACATTATAAAATCGTTTAGCAATTTGAACCTTGCGTATAACACCGCCAATAATAAATGAAATTGATTCGCTACGACTGTTATCATTCCATTAACGTATGCAAATGTGAAAATGTAGAAAATGGATGATTCCTTCAATGTTATTAAGAGGTGAGTACCGAACAGGAAAACATATGTAAAAAATAGTCCATAACACGTAAGCAAATAGATCGATACATTTCGGTAATATAGAGAGTGATCCATGACAATTCCAAGTTTTTTCATCTAAAAAGTTATTGATTGTTGAGTGAGTTTATCTACATCCTAATTCTACGATAGGCAACGAAGATTTTGAGTGCATGAATTATTTGAAGGTTTTTCAGATTTTCAATTTTTCAAATCGAAGTACTAGATTTCCGGTTTTAAATAATTGTCAGGAAAACATGATTCGCACACATATAAGGGGCCATTCAAATAGTGTGCATGCTAAAAAAGAGGGACTTTTCTCCCTCCCCCTCTTACACGCAAAAATACATAGAAAAAAACTCAGAATGTATCGAGCGTACGCTTTTCGCAAACCCCCCTCTCCTCAAAAATGCGTGCGTAACGCACGAGGAGGAGGAGGGAGTGAGGAAAGTATGATAGCTCTAACAAAATTTGGTAAAAATGTACCCTTTTCGCGAGACGTGAGACAAAAAAAATCCTTATTTTTGCGTTACGTAATTCATGAACGGCCGCTAATATCTGTCACGTTTACTGACACAACTTCTTCCGAGATTTTTTATGATGTCTTTCGTCAAATATGTCACAAAGATAATGAATGCATACAGAGACGTGAGATGGCGTCTGGGGTTCCAACATAGACAAAAAACAAACTGTTATATGGAGACATTTTTCTTTGCATTTCATATGGTGACAAAATGCCACACTTATAATCTATATGGGGAACCCATGGATGAGGCATCCCCGAAAAAAATGAAATGCCACAGATTGAGATCTTCACCCGACACAAAAAATAGAAATAAACCAAAACCCCCAAAAATATTTTTTTTAATTTTTTTGAGTGAAAATTGGCCGCGATAAAATTCATAAATGTGATTTTTCCGCCATTTTTCAAATTTAAAGCGCTTGCAGCGCCATTGTGTCACCTGTCATGTAAAAAAAATATTTTTCAAATGAAGCTTATCCTATAACCTTTCAAACGGCATCTCTCCCAACAAATTTGATCAACAAATCAATTTTATAGAACGATTTTTGGGCACGCATGTCCTAATGAGTTTCCTAGAGGAAATTAATTTTACCATTAGGACATGCGTCCACAAAAATCGTTCTATAAAATTGATTTGTTGATCCAAAATATGGGGCGCCGTTTGAAAGGTTATAGGATAAGCTTCCTCTGAAAAATATATTTTATACATGACAGGTGATACGATTGGCGCTACGAGCGCTTCAAATTTGAAAAATGGCGGAAAAATCATATTTTCGAATTTTATCTCGGCCTATTTTCACTCAAAAAAATTAAAAAAAATATTTTTTGGGGTTTTAGATTCCTTCAATTTTTTGTGTCGGGTGAAGATCTCAATCTGTGAGATTTTATTTTTTTTTCGGGCATGCCTAATCCATATTAAGTCTCTGGTCGCACGAGGCTCGATAGCAACTTCCCTCTCTTACAAGACGTCTTTTACGAATGACCACTATGAGGTGTAGTGATGAGTATTGCTAGTGAAAGGTGGAAACGGTAAAAACGGAGGTGCAACACACGAGAAAGGGGGAAGGAAGGGTGTAATCTTATCGGGAGTCGAAGGACACCCGAATATTCTGTAATTTTCTATTCAAATTTTTAATTTTTGAATGCTAACTCAAAGCCTTTATGCAATAACCAACTTTTACCATTGTTCTTCAATGGAAAAAGGTTTTTGCTGCATAAGGTCATAGAACTACGATACAGATTGTTACAAAAATATTTCAAGAAATATGTGTTGTAAAGAGAAAGGGGGTAATGGTTGAGATGTGGTGGATGTACAAAGAATGTGTCAACTTACTCGACTGTCAATAGCTCTTACGTCGAATATTAGGGACCAAATCTTTTCTCGATCATAAAGTGATTTTAAAGAAGCTGATATGCATAAAATAGGCGCATATGCAAAGAGTGCTTGTGCAGTTAAATTGAAAATTCTATGTTTTTCATTCCTTGACACATTGTACGCGTGAACATTATTTTGATACGTTAGAAATAAAAATGCGGTTATGAATCCGAACAAAAGCATCAAATCGTAACGCGTGACCTCAGTGTATTTAAGATTTTGTTTTTCCTTTTTTATGCTGAAACATGAGACACCGAAGACTTTTCCTATAATATAAAATCGGTAAGCGGTACGCAATAAACCACTTCCCCTTCTCGTCGTCGGATGCATTATTCACTGGAACGTACGAATACAATTCAACTTTAAATCTTCCTGTGAAAATAATTATATTTTATTGCTACCATTAACAAGTCACGCGATTATGTTATCACGACTGTATTGTGTAATTCTATAAGCTTATCCGACGTTCATATTTACGGAAGTATATATTTCATAATGAAAAAACGGCTAACGCGAAACTTTTGTAAAAAATGCGTTAATAATAAAGTTTATCAGAGATAAATTCATAAAGAGCTTAGATTATAATGTTCTTGTTATAAATGCATGTGAGTTTATAATAAGAGTTTAATGAATGAGCACCAGCACCAACCCAGCACCTCTGGTATTTCGATTAAGTATGCGAAGAGTTTACACGCTTTTACTTCTGTAAGTTTATAATTTCGAACTAATTATGTTCTACAACGAATAGTGGCAAAACTAATTAACTTAAATAGGTAAATGTAATAGAATTATTATTTATGAAGTTACAATGAATTCACTGAGAAGAAACATTTCGATTGAATGTACACTGAAAAACTCTTAGTGTAATATCTAGATCGCTTTTGTACAGCTGTAATACTTGTGTACGGTATAAAATGATTACATGCTTCAAATATATTTTCATAGCTAGGGAAGAAAAGTGACAATTGGAAACAGGAATGAAGTTTTCTGTACATGCGAGGGTGTATGGCTTGTGAGTGAAATAGTTGTTTGAATCACTAGGACGGAAAGTTAGGATTTTCCATGTGTCTATGTATTGTAACCGAGAAGCTGATTGTAACATGAGTGTGAATGTGCGCCGAGTCGAAGACGAGGCAACACATTCACACGAATGTTACAATCAGTTTCGAAGTAATAAATTTATTTATTTATTTATTTATTACGCCAACCACCTTTTACGGCTGCCTGGCTACAAAGAATATGATTATCAAATCAACATTAATTCAAAACATTATATGAGCAACAAATTCGAACAAATTATGAATGACGAAAAGTTTACAAATATTGAAGAAAACAACTCAATGGCGTAATGGTTAGCTCATTTGCTTTCCAATATTCGATTGAGTTGCCAGGGTGATGGTTCGAAACTCACCCGCAACAGAAAAAAACGGTTACACTAGGCAACAAATATATTAAATTTTGTGTAGCAGATGTAAAATCGAAAAGCTTAGTACAGTTTTTCTCCCTGAATCGGAATCAGGACTCCATTTTCTTCTAGGACGTCTAGATTCAGATATATTCCAATTTGAAGTCTTACGGGAAATGAATTGGTGCGAGCAAGAAGAGTATAGTGTATCTCTATTGGTCTCGTTTGCACCAAAACGTTTTCCGTAAGACTTCAAATTGGAATATATCTGAATCTAGACGTCCTAGAAGAAAATGGAGTCCTGATTCCGATTCAGGGAGAAAAACTGTACTAAGCTTTTCGATTTTACATCTACTACACAAAATTTAATATATTTGTTGCCTAGTGTTATCAGACGTGTACACAAATACACAGCTGGCTGAATCGGTTCAAATCTGGTGTAGTTGTGTGTGAAGAGCTGTCACACGGCTTACCGGTCAATACATTGTTGGGAGCTGCCGGTATTTTACTCCTACTGCGCTTTAGTGGGCTAAGCACTGCTATAGGTACTAAGGTACTAACATTCAAAAATCCTTCAGAGTGTAAAGATACTTAGAAGGCGTGGTTCGGAATTCACGTTAAGCATGTGGTCCATAGTGCTAAGTCATTACAATATCATGTAAAAAGTACTTTCACTAGCTATAGCAGCAATGGTAGCCGAATCTGTCCTCCCGACTGAACAATACCATACGCTATTATTATTATTGAAGAAAACAAATTCGATTTCATGTACTAAGCAAAGTCGACAAATTCCAATTTTCAGAAACAAGTTTAGCTCACAAGAATTTTAAGATTGACCCTCTGAATCCATTTTCGCCAAAAAACTATTCATAGATACGGGTTCACGTTCGCAGACCCTTTTCTTAAATACAAAATCACGTATGCGTACATTTGGAGGCTGTGCTTCGTTTCAGGCAATGTGATTTTGTACTGTAGAAAATAGACATCGTGCAAGGACTTGCCAGCGGGCACCAAAGGTGACACACACATTGATATCTTCTGTACGAATTTTCAGTTTGCGACCCAAATACGCTTTGAGATATTCTGCATTGATGTCTTTTCCAATATTTGAAGCAACAACACTTTTCAACTCCTCGCGACGAACGGAAAAGTTCCGCACCTTCGTTAGCCACCTTGTTTTTGTAACATTTTGTAAAATGAACAGCTCAATAGTTTTGTTAGCCACCTAGGTTTTTCTTTCGTTTCATTAAAGCGCAAATTCCTTAGTTTCGTTAGTCACCTAGTTTTGTGACATTTCGTAAAAGGAAAAGTTCCCTAGTTTCGTTGCCACCTAGGTTACCGTAGCACTTTGTTAAAGCGCAAATTCTCTAGTTTTATTTGCCACCGAGGTTTTCGTGTCATTTCGTAAAAGGAGAAATTCCCTAGTTTAGTTTGCCACCTAGGTTTTCGTAACATTTCGTTTAAGCACAATTTGGGTCGTAATAATTTTATGCGTTGCACCTTTTTATTTTATCACCCTAGAACAAATGTGTGAATATAAGTTAGGCGATAATATAAAATGAGACAGACAAACTTCAATATTATAAAATGAGACAGACAAACTTCAATATTATAACCCAAATATTTTTCATACATTTGTTCGTGGGTGTTAATATTAGCGATTGACGACTGAGAAAATATTATAACCCAATTTGGGTCGTATTTTTATGCGTTGCACCTTTTTATTTTATGACCCCAGAACAAATGTATGGGAAAATGTTGGGAGAAAATAATAAAAGGTGCAGCACATGAAAATATTATGACCCCAGTGCAAGTTGTAGTTTTCCGACAATTTTACTGGAAAATTTTGGGGGAAAATAATTTTGTATGCTAATATAGTTCCCCCCAATGAATATTGGGACAAGTGTTTATGGCACTGTGAATACTTTTGTTTACAGCGACAAATTTAATGTGGAAAAGTTGCCTGCAAGCTCCAGAACAAGATACAAATTCAGCGCTCGACATAGCAGTGCTGCTGCTGTGACATTTAGATGCCATTTTGAAAATATTTAGAGTAATACGACGACCAAATGAATAAACAAAGCAAAATGTGGATGTCGAAGTACTCTGTGTAACGGCAACAATGCTTGACGATAACAAAAGCAGAACGATGTGTATTGTGTGAATGACCAACTGATTTTCCAAATCCGAATAACTTTACTTCCTAAATCTACCTTGTAAGGATTACACTTTTGACTAAAAGAAAATTAACCGATTCAAAAGCAATCAACAAAACTATTTCAATCAAACAAAGCTCAAATCAACAAAAATTCAAAACATCTCGTGCGCAATAGAACAAGAGTTTCAGCTGCTTCTCACTCACAAAACAGGCACATGGAAATTCCGAAGTGTACGTTCTAGTTATTGGAAAAATTTTTCATACAATATGCACCAAAATGCACAAACACAGCAATCAACATTTAACACATAATTCACTTGCACATATTTCTCCATATACGCAATTGACCACACATAGCACATACTTTCCGTCCTAGGAATCACTTTTCCGTACGAGGACAGGAAGTTTCTTATATTCTTCGGAATAGTTTTTGATATTAGACGTGTTTACATCGCTGCTGCTTGTTTTCCGCAAAAGTCCTAGTAAAACCCTGTGAATTAAAAAAAATTTAAAGTTAGACGAATGTTAAATGGTGTGCTCATTCTGATACGACGTAGATTTGGTGAAATTCCATAGTTTGAAGGAGGCAAACCACTAAATTTGTAATTTGGTAGATGTTGAATTTCGAAATAACGGGTCGTCTACCGGTTTACCTGCATCAAGTGGACTGCATCAAGTGGACTGAATGTAAACAAGCGAACTTATGACAAATTGACATCGGAAGTCTTTGATTAGCTTCTGTACGCTTTGGAATTTGGAATTTGTACATCCTGTACGCTTCAGCTTGTTGAGTGGCCTCCTCAGTGGCGAGCGCGTTTGTTTAGCTGTCATATTTTTTGGTCGAAGCCGTCTGCATTTGTAGCCACTAATTTTTGCAAGGCGGTTATTTTAAATTGATGAAAACATACTTTCTCGTGGGCTTTGCTGCAACAACAATTGTTCGGTGTTGGGAGTGCACATAGTCCAGAGCTATTGAATCACAGTTCGGTGTTGGGAGTGTGAACAGTCCAGAGCTATTCCGTTCTTGCTTAAGCAGGGACTTTTTGTGGCGCAATAATTCATACTGGGTTACACTAAGGCTGATAACGATCCTGGCGTAGTTAGACCACTTGCTTGCAGGTAGGGGATTGCTTTTAATTTTCCTTTTGGGCCAAATCTGTGCGAAATCTCGTTTTGTTGTTATCGTTTCATATTCTTTCAACAACTGGATACCAAAACGTACATCTATCGCCGCTTAAGTGCCCACCCAGCTCAGAAAAAACTGCACGTCATTCGTGAGAATGGCCAACAACCATGTGTGCACTGATGTTTGTTTCGTCGCAAGGAATTCAGACAAGTTGCTGATACACTGCTACTTCTGCGAAAAAAGATTTAACTCAAAGTGCTTCGAACTATCTTCCCAACATGCCCTTAAAGTACTTTCATCCTCGAATGCACTTTTCATGTGCCGGAGATGCATCGATCGTGTTACCAAGTTTAAGCAAAGTCTTCGCAGATCAAACGATACTGCTGCAGTGGGTCACGTTGCACAAAATAACGAACCTGAGTGCAATGACAATGCAATTATGTCAGATATATTGTCTACGTTGCAGAAGTTGAATGAAAACTTTACTCATCTCAACAATTCCAACGAGGAAATTAAGCGATTATTACCCACGACCGACCATAGCTATGACAATAGTATAATGACTCAGTTTGCTACGATTAATCGAAATGTTACCAATTTACACGCAAAAGTCGACCATGGATTTAATTCCAAATCATCATCCGACACGCAAGTAACATCTTCGATTTTAGAGAAATTGAATCAACTTCAAGGAAAAATTCATATGCCGTCGACACCTGACGGCATAGTGCCTGTCACAGTTCAACAAAGAAAAAGGGATACCAAGCGCCACCAATATCTGACCCTCAAAATTGGTCATTCTCTGTCGATCAATCGCTACTCTCAACTGATAACAGTGAACTATATCACTTGTTACACGGCTTTGAACGCAATACTTGGGCATCATTCGATCACCTGAACCGCAAGTCGAATGATAATACTGAAGCAGTGCTACGAATCGAATCAGTTTTGAAGGAGTCCGATCCGAACAGAATTAATCAACAGCTATGCTCGCCAGTGTTGGATTCTATTGCGTTAGATAACCTACATGTAATCGATGACAAATGCGACAACATTAGCAAAAAACTTCTCGAACTAGAATCGAATGTCAGCGAACTCCACAAAAAATTCAACTCCGATGAACAGACAACGCAAATGCTACGAAATCGCTACCAAACGTATCTCGATGCAGACGATGAATCTAAAGACATGACCATACCTAAAGAACCATCCACGCTTGTAACTTCTAATAAATATGACTCTACTCCACTTAATTCGGCAATAAACCAAGTATTGACTCAACCGACCAGCGAACAAACCAATGCGAGTGGGAATACGCATAAGAGTCTTCACTTGTTAGGCTCAAGCATTGAATCAACATCATTCAACACTCATTTTCATTTGTCACCAATCGACGTTCAAGTTACGTCGGATAACATTATCGATTATCTAGTTGACAATGCCCGTATCAACAAAACTGATGTGAGAGTTCGCAGATTAGTCAAAAAAGGACAAGACATCGCTACATTGAGTTACGTCAATTTCAAGGTTGAAACTAGTGACAAAGTCGGTGAGATAATTACTAAGTCTGATTTCTGGCCACATCATATACGCATCAAGCCATGGATCATAAAAAACAAAATTACTTTTTTAGACAGCAGATCGACGTAATCGATGAGAGTGATGCATCGATTGAATTAAATCCCGTCATTTCAATTTTGTCCCCCTCACCAGATCCTACTCCTCATGTAACCACGACACCGAAATATTTGTCGCTTCACTATAATAACATTCGAGGCATGACCGCTAAGAAGGATCAAATTCTTCTCTCAACCACATCATGTGACTATGACGTTATCATTTTATCCGAAACATGGCTCGACAAAAACAAATTCAATGGGGAGTTCTTCGACAGTCGTTACACGGTTTATCGGAAAGACCGCTCAGACTCTAGCATTACTGCTATACGAGCCGGAGGAGTTTTAATTGCAGTTGATTCGAAAGCTCATTCTGACATTGTTGTGATTCCTGAGATTGAGCAATTAGAGGCCATTTGCGTGAAATTGAGCCTTAAATCGGCGAACATCTTTATATACGGACTCTATATACAATGGGGTTCAACTGAAGAAGTGTATTCGGCTCATCTTTCATCGATTATCAAAGCTTATTCCTTGCTACAACACGGCGATATTTTCCTTGTAGCTGGTGATTTCAACATGCCATCTGTTCAATGGACCTCTAACGACGACGGATTTGACTTTCTGCCATGTATTGGCGATTCGGTATCGATGCAATCAAATATTGCTAGAAACTTTACATCAAAATTATTAGAAGGTGGCCTATTTCAAATGACAGACGCGGAAAACAAATTTGGTAACGTACTTGACCTGGTATACACGAACATGCCTGAACTCACATTGGTCACACTAGCTGATTTGCCGCTCATTTCTCAAAAACAACAAGATAAAGCACATGTACCACTTCATTGCATGATTGAATATGAACCATCGTTTTGCCCACCATCTGCTTCGTCAGAGAAAATTTACTGCTTCAAAAAGGCTCCATTTAATTTGATTCGAGAGGCCTTGTCAAATATCAACTTTGAGACATTGCTTGCTGATAAAACAATAAACGAAATGGTCGACACATTTTACAAGTCCTGCTATGACATCTTCGATGAACTCATTCCGAAAGCTTCAATTCGTATCTCGAGCCATCCTCTTTGGTATGACAACAAATTAATCAATCTTAAAAATAGGAGAAATCGTGCGTACCGTAAGCTACTGAACCAGCGTCACAAAAATGGTGGCGATGCTGATGACACTAGGTTTCTAACAGCTAAGAAAGAATTCGAGTCATATCAAAGCGAAAGTTTCAATGAATTTTTAAAAGGTTTAGCCCTCAACTACAAAAAGCAGCCGAAGAAATTCTGGAATTATATCAACTCCAAGTACAAAAAAACGTCTCTGCCAGCAACAATTTTTTATGATAACGAAAGCGCATCGAGCGATTTGGATAAAGCTAATCTGTTTGCTAAGTTTTTTGCATCAGTGTATAAGAAACACGATAATGAAGAGGATGATGACCTCGCATTCCTTTCGTTCATAACTTCCAGGAACGACGAGAACTACCTTAATATCGAAATAACACCGGATATAGTGCGTTTAGTCCTGCTGCGTATGGATTTAAGCAAAGGTATTAGTCACGACAAAATGGCACCGTTGTTTCTTCGAGAATGTGCTGATTTGATATGTGTTCCGCCCGCAACCATCTACCAGAAGTCGCTGTCCGAACTATGTTATCCTGATATCTGGAAGCTTGGTCATCTAACTCCGATCCATAAATCTGGCAAGAAAGCTAACGTCACTAACTATCGAGGAGTTAATGTCTCACCTAACTTGGCAAAAGTTCTCGAAATCATCATTTTGACTCAAATGAAATTCAACATTTACCCTCACATATCTCCAACGCAACACGGCTTTTTTCCTGGAAGGAGAGTGGAGTCGAATCTTATTGAATTCTCCCTGCTGGTTCACGATTCTTTCGTTAGCGGTAAACAAACGGACACATTTTATGCCGATATTCGCAAAGCATTCGATGTCATATCCTACGTACTCTTGCTTTTCAAACTAGCAGCTGCTAAATATCGTTTAAGCAACCGATTACTGCTATGGCTTCGATCATTCTTTCGCAATCGAATTCAAGTGGTAAAGATAAACTCGAGCCTATCCTCAGAAATCGAAGTACACTCCGGAGTTGGTCAAGGCTCAATTATCGGGCCAATGTTCTTCCTAGTGTTCTTCAATGACTCAGATGACACACTCGGTCAAACTAAAGGATTGAATTTCGCGGATGATAAAAAGATTGTACAAAATAACATTTCCAATATTGACGACACTCGCCCGCTTCAACAATCAATAAACAACTTCTTTGATTGGTGCTGCAAAAATGGCTTTGAGTTGAATGAAGATAAATGCAAGGTGATGACGATATCCCGCCGCTGTCCAATACTGGCTGAATACCACATGAACGGCAAACCGATAAAGCGAGTTTACGATGTAAAAGATCTCGGACTAAATTATAAAAATGACTTTTCGTTCAATATGCACTTTGAGCTAGCCTCGAAGAAGGGTCATTCCATGCTTTCGTTTATCAAACGTCAATGCTATGGCCGATTTAATGTCGACACAGCTAAAATGCTGTATAATTCGGTCGTTCGCTCCCACCTCGAATTTGCTTCCTCAGTCTGGTTGCCCCACCACGACGTTCATGTTCAAAAACTCGAAAGTGTACAAAGACAGTTCGTACTTTACGCCAACCATGATCGCCATATCGACCCGAATAAAGAAAGCTACCAGCTCCGTCCATACGCTGACAGGTGTTCCGAACTGAATCTGCAATCCTTGACAAGACGCCGAGCTAATGCAGCAGTTTTCTTCGTTCAAGATGTGTTGACCGGTAAAATAAACTCTCAAGCTCTTCGTGATAGAATCAACCTATACGACGGATCTCGAGCTCTACGAAATCCATCACTGATACGAATTGATGGATGCAGGCGAGAATACCAGATTTTCTCCCCATTCAATTTCGCCTGTCGTTTGTTCAATTTGGCAGCGGAGCATGTTGATCCAACCCTACCCTCACATAAATTTCGCCACTGTGTACAAGAACTTGACGATTCAGTGTTTGACTCATTTGCAACTTGTTGAAATACCCGCATGGACGCTTAAATTGTTGACAACAGCTACCTTTAGTGCTCGACTTTGCTTAACCTTGGACCAAACTTTCGACGACGCTTTTTGCTTAATTTTCATTTATTTATTTTATTTCTTGTGACGACGCTTTTTGCTTAACTCTCATTTATTTATTTTATTTTTTGCGACGACGCATTTTGCTAAATTTTTATTTATTTATTTTTTTTTTTGACATATTGTTTTGCTTTTTTCTTTATTTACAATTTTAACTCTAAGTTTTATTTTTTTTTTCTTTTGACTCGAATTCAATTGTTGAATTCATGCAATATTTTGACATGCTCACGCTATATTTTGATTTTTTTACTTTATGTATTTGAATATTTGAATTTTGTGTTTTTCTTTGTATTTTTACTATGCTGTGATTGTGTTAGATATACTACTTTAAGTTGTATGATTTGTAACGTTTTCATGGTTTTTTAAGGAGGGTTATGACAACAGTCATAACTACTCTTTTTCCATGTCGGCTTGAAAAAAGTAGACAATAAAATTAATATCAATCAATATACATAGATACACACACACTCACATTTCAGAGGTCTTCATTTCGTTGCTTTCCGAACCAAAACGATCGATTAAAAGTAGTGCTTTCGGTGCATACTGTATGAAAAAATTCTTTCGCGGATACCCCATTACACACTCGATGTGTACTTTTACTTGTGCTTCGCACTTGCGTACGTACACATCTCGTGTGTATTGGAGCATATTGGAATATACAATTGCAGCAAAAGCCAGAAAAATTGTTGCAGAGCGAAGAGAGGGGCCGCAATATCGTACAGCTTTTTCTGTGAGCGCCACAAAATTTGTTGTATTTTCGCATTTTCCACGATTCTTAAATTATGTTTTTTACACAAGTAGAATATTTTAAAATGGTTGAAAAGTCTACATCAAGACTTTGGTTAGTTTAGTGAAATTCTCTCATTTTCCAGGGTTACCAGATGAAAACCCACTTGCAATGGAGAAGACGAAAGAAGATGAATATATTTCGTCAAAATACACAGAATTCTGTATCAGTTTTACATAACAGGAAATTTATTTAGAATCATGGCTTTGCCACATTCGTCTACACCAAATTGATTTTTTCCAGTGTTTTCGGATCATGTGACCATGATCATACTGCGATATTTTTCGTGGTGTTTCTTGATTAAAATCAACTTGGTGTGGCAATAGAGTCACTGTTTTTGAGAAAAGTCAGACAACATATGAATAAGAGGGAAATGGAAGATCTTTTCTTCCTGTTCCTTTCCGCCATCTGACTTTTTTTATTCTCATTTAGATTTATCAGGTTGGGACGACCCACTGCTGGGTTATGAAACACAGATCAGCTGATCCTTTGTTCCTTTCAGCACGTAAATCCTTCAAACCTACCAGTTCCAGCGAGGAACTTGTCGAGGACAATTGTTCCCAGCTTTAGTACATCCAGAGACCTGATCACATGACCACCCGAGTCTCCGTTGAGAAAACTTTGGACACTAGCAAATTACGTGATATCCGAGTTCGTTACCGAGACCACAGGTACATTCGGGATCGCTAACGATTCCCATCTTTGACAGATGACTGCTAAGCCCATCACTCTTCTTATGCGACTCCGGTCCATGTTCAGCAAAGCATTTGTCCACTCGCAGTCGGGCATTGGTAAGAACTACTTTGTGTGCCTTGCCCCACCATATTCACGCCAACGCTTTATCCCCTCTGAATGCACCCATTCCTTTACAACCTTGTCACATTCTGACTGTGGTATAGGAAACGGCTCAGGTCCACATTGAGCAGATGTAGCACCCAGCTTTACCAGTTCATCCGCTCTCTCACTTCCATCTATTCCAGAATGCGCCGGCACCCAAGCAACCGTCACCTGATTTCTCAGGGCCAGCTGGTCCAGTGTGCTTTTGAACTCCCTCATTAATTTGGATGTGGTGACAGGGGATATTATCGCTCTGATCATTTCTTCGCTGTCGGAAAGGATTGTGACTCTTTCGCCTACCGTTTCCGGTCTCAATGCACTTCGCAATCCTTCTATCGGTGCGAACGTTTCTGCTGTATACTGTCGAAATTTCCTAAGTGGAAGCTCTCTTTTGTCATAGATTCCAGTGTTAATACCCCAACCCCCACTCCATTGGAGTTTTTTGATCCATCAGTGAAACAAATGAGTCCATCCGTGGACAGACTATCTGGCCAACTTCTCAGTCATTCTAGTCTATCCGGTATGATAGCCTCTTGCTTCACAATGTAATATCCGGTTTTATCCGGTCCCTAGGCATTTTAAAAATAGGATTGGCTATTACCCCTCTGATTTTTCCATAACCCGTGTTATAGTTCCTCATTCAAAGATCATTAATCAATAGTCGGCAGTTGTGAATGCTCTAGCCTTGATGATCGTTCGGATGGGTGCAATATGCAGCAGCGCTTCCATGGCTGTCATTGCTGTTGTTTTCATAGCTCCGGTCATGCAGATACATTCCATTCTTTGAATTTTGCACAACACCTTCCTCGCGGTCTCCACATCGAGCCTAGGCCACCAAACGACGCAGCTGTGGGTGATCATAGCTCTCACTACTGCTTCATAAATCCACAGTATAGCCTTGGATGGAAGGCCCCAATTTTTACCAAAGGCACTTCTACATATCCAGAAGGCTGTCAGAGCTTTACTAGCTCTGTCTTTCACATGCTTGGTCCAGTATAGTTTACTGACCAGTCTTCTTCTACTTTCATAGAATATCTGATGTATCCCCAAGGGTACTTTCCCTCTGATTAAGATCGTTAGGTCGTCCAAACACCCTTGAGCGTAAATACCTTTGCCGTTAAGCTCTCTAATGAGAGAGTCTACCACCACACACCACATAGTATTTTGCTCTCATTATAATCGCTCCTTATATAACCGTCTCTTGTTGCTTTTGAGTGAAAAGACAGAGAGATGAGGTAAGAAAATAAAGAAAACGATTTTCGAAAACTAGACCCCCAGAAAACACGCTTGGAACGCTGCCAATGCGTGCTTTCAAAGTCATGTTTAGCGGATCATGTAAAGAAACGTGTGAGTTGATTTTGATTAAAATTCATTCGTTCACAAACCCTTCTTATTGCTTGTAACATTGTCAACTAGTTCTTCAAATAAGTGTACTTGTTAAAATTACCATATTATCAAATTGCATGCTAAGTAAAGACTTATATCGAACATGGTGTTACCTATTCTTGAATGAAATATAAACTTACCCGACAGTCGACCACTTCTTCCTTCAGATGATAGTCACCTCTTTATATTCCACGTACAACACAGTATACTTTATGTCTGCTTAACCATCTATGAATATTCAAACAATGCAATGCTCACAAATAGCAATGGAAACTGGATATATTGAACTGCTAATTTCCATTTCGGTATTCGTGTATGCATTTCATTGCATTTGGATATTTAACAATGCCTCACTGGGGAAATAATTGAGTATTATGTCCAACAGATCGGATTAAGTGACAATTGCAAATTATATTAAGAAAAATTTGATTATCGCGTAAAACATTCAAAAATTGATTGAACAAAGGGAAGTGTAATTTTACCCAATGTCACACAAAGACAAATACATCAAATTTGTAAAATAAAAATTAGTTTTTTGAATTGTTTTTGGATTCATAAAACTTTGATCTGGAGATTAAGCGAAGGAATGTTACACAATATGCTTCGCTGGCTTGAAAAAGTAGGCGTTGCCTTCAACAATGCTCTCAAATTTTGGTGCCTAATGAATAAACATTTGAAAATAAACAAAAGCAAACAAATCATTCGATCCATAAATTCACACACTTAGTGCTACACCGGCTTCTGTCAAAGTATAGTGTATTTCAAAATATCAATTCAATGTCATCATGAAATTCACTATACTTTGACAGATGTCGCATTAAACACGTTCAACAACGCACGCTCTAATTCTTTCCTGCCTGCCTCCTAGAAAATTTTCTTGAATTTTCGCGGAATACTTTTTTTGCCGGAAACTCCATTCACTTCTAAAATTTTCTAGAAAATTCCGAAAACTTTGTTAGAAACTCGCAAAAAAGTTTCGCAAAACTTTCAACAAAATAACGAAAATGACGCGATACTTTCAAGAAAATAACGAAAACCACAATAGATCCCAAAAAACGTCAAAAAATCCGTAAATACAGGGAAATATATTGATGAATCATAGTTCATGTTGAGACAAAGAGATAGTTACGTTCTCTTTCGAATGCACTAACCTGAAAAAAGTTGCTTACCTGGTTCGAGGAACGTGGAGCGAGTGATTAGAAATAATACACACAACATTAGTACCGGCTTATGTCAAAGTATTCTGAGTTTCATTATAAGATGCATCAAAAACGATAAGAGTCAATTGATTTTCTGTTTGTGCATATCATCATGAAATTCAATATACTTTGACATAAGCCGATGACGCACTAATGGCATACAATTTAAACAGAAACAAAAGAGAACACTAATTTATTAGTCACAGAAATGTTTAGGAGTTTTGAGTCGAAATAGAATTGAATTGCATAAACAATAACAAATATGTGGCCAACGCGGTGACGATCTGAAATTAATTTGTTTTTTAATAGCAAATCAGAAAAATCGTTTTACCGTGTAGAAAAGAGTCCAGTCTATTGTGAATAGGCCACAAGAAACAGCGGCATATGAATGCCCAATTTGCTGACTGAAGTTGCTGAACTGGTTATGATAAAAAAAAACGTCAACGATCGAATCACTAAGAAACTGTTATGAATTTACGTAACACAACAGGGGGGTTGGGAGTACTAGAAAAGCAGGACGGTTCTAGTGTCAAATTTGATCGAGACGTGTCCAAAAAATATCCGATTTTTACGTTGTGTAATCAATAAACGGCACATTATTGGAAAATGTGTAATTTTGTCAGTTAATGTCGAGAAGTTGGTATCAAACGAAAAAACAACATTTCTCTGTGGGTCCAGTCAAATAAATGGTAAATTTTTGCTTTACTTCGAAATCTTATGGATTTCCATGCGCTTTGACTGTAGAATCCACGCCTTTAGTCGTCCGCTTATGTCAAAGTATGAAAAGTTTCATGATGAATGCATAAGTGGATGAGCGCACTATTTTTCGTTGCTTTACATATTGTGAATTTCGCATACTTTGACATAAGCCGATGCAGCACTCAAAGCGTAAATTGTATTACGTTTTTAGGTCTAGTGATATCATTTGGAATCACATTACGTTCCGCTAATGTAAATTTTTCCACTACGTTCCACTGTCGAATCAATGTCGCCCCAAAGACGACCTTTTTCTCTAAATGAGACCCGAACCGGAACCGAAATAAACATTCAAACCAGACCCGAACCGAGTCCAAAACCCTGACCCGAACTTGTCTTAAAAAGATTTGATTTGAAATGTTTTTCAAACTCATTTTTGAGAAGATAAATGAGTGAATTTATTGTTTCAAGTCGGGTCGGGTTTTGTTAGTTGAAGTCTTCATCCGACTCGAAAGGAAAATGAAAGCCCGGTCCGACCCTAAAGAGACGAAAATGGAAGCCCGACCCGACCCGACAAAAAAAAACTCAGAAATCCGACCCGACCCGACAAATTGATTCGGGTTCGGGTCGGGTTTGTTGTCGAGTTTTGGGCGGCCCGCTCACCTCTAAATGGATCATAATATTGAGTGCGATGCGAATCACATCGCGTAAGGTTTGTGTGAAAGCTCAACTTGACAAAAAAAATGTTTGTTCTGTCAAGTTGAGCTTCCACACAAACCTTACGCGATGCGATTCGCATGTAGATGTATATCCGTTGAAAAGGAAAGTTCGAAATCACTGACGTCATAAGGTGTCAATGAGACTAACAGAAAGCGAAATATGGAGAGTTCCTACAAACACAAACCTGAACAGAAAGCAGCTCGTTTTGCTCTAAGCAAATAACTTTGTTTATTAATGATTGCGAAACATTTTTCTGTAAGTAAACGACAACTTAAGTTTAATTTTGTTCGATAAGAACTATACTTCTTAATGTCCTACCTCTTTTCTAATTTTACTGCCAACTGAAATGGTTTTATAGAACAAAAAAGTGAATAGTACGGTTTTTGTTGCATGAAATATTCCTGTAGCCGGATTTGGGTCTTCGGTTCCTGAAGATAATGAGTAGTATCCCATGAAGAAAGAAATAAGTAATGCTGAGAAGGCTATCACAGAGACGAGTATGTACTAGGGGAAGTATGTATCTTAGTATTTCCTTTTTTTTCAAAAGTGAGGATAACTAAACCTGTAAAGCGTGCGATTGGCTAACATCTTCCACAATTTCCACCAGTTTCTGATGATTTTTGGATAATTTACAAGCTAGCGCATAATCTTCCATATTCGCTTTCTTAATGTCCACACTTCCATTTCCATAGTGTGCTCTAAGTGTTTCTTGTCTTTTTTTTAAATAATTTCTGAAAACGTAAATTTACGCCTCAGAACATGAATCCGACATGTATCCAATGTTCTGAAACGGGAGTCAGCGCAAATCTTACCGTAAACATTCATTTAGCAAATTGAATCGATCGGCTAGATTTTCTAAAATGTACCAAAGAGTTGTTAGGAAGGTTTGAATCCCTCCAGTGTTAATTGCAAAACCAATATGCGTTCCAATAACAAAACTTAATCTTGAATCGTCTACTAGGTGCGAAATTGTTAAAGTCAGGTAAATCGTCGGGATTTGCCAAAGCAAGGTGGTTATTGTATAGAACAGAGTAATTTCTCTGTGGCTACAATCGATTTTCACATCTAAATCAACCATCTGGAAATGAGACGGTTATAAAATTACGAGATTACCGCAAGACTACTAACATCGCTGTCAAGTCTGACGAAGGCGTACAGAATTTTTCTAATTGTTGTCGCATTTCTCATGTCCATGATCGTGATGCATAAGTTAACAAGTGAAACAACGTACATAAGACTGTGTCCTATAAAAATTATTACCACCATACCCGTGGATCCAGTTTTATTTGCGAATTCATTATTGAATGTTGTATCGTAGTTGTTCCACACATTGGAATATTGAAGTTCTATGAAGAAATATACGGCGAATCGTATCAAACAAGGTACAACATCAAATGCCGTAAGAGGTGCATTTATTGTTTGAATGTTTAGAGGGTTTGGTAAGGAATAAAGGTTACAACCGAACAATTTAGACACGTAAAATATCGGTAAAAATAACTTTATGACGGTAGGTCTCGTATGTGCCATCATTTCTCTATACTAACTCTAATTGAGTTTCCACATCCACAAAAATTATGTAAATTCATTAGTTTAATGTGTCGACTTTTTTAATAATATGGAGTCTCTTCGCAACTCCTTAAATTAATGCAATGGCATTTAAATTAGTGTGAAGGGAGATCAGTATTTCCATATGAATCGCAATAGCTATTTACATAACTAGGAATGGAAAATTATCATGTGAATTTTATTGATTCGAGACGAAGCTGAGGTCAATAAAAACACTACAATTTGTCTTTTCCACTTTTTCTTCTCACAATAAAATCACAACAAAAACCTCTTAAAAGGTAGAGTGTGACGCAGTCCGTGAGTCTGCTTTCAAAATTAATGATATCGCTTGAGGTGACGCTATCGCTGATAATACTCAGAAGTTTGTTTGAATAGAATCTTGTGTTCAAAGTTTTAATTTCCCGAAAAATTACAGCGCTGTTTTCAAAACAAAATTACGTTGTGTCAAAAAAATTGCGTCACAAATGCCGAATCCAACCAGTTGTTGAAAAAATTTCAATTTTTTGAAAAAAATTTTCTCAAAAAAAAAGTTCGAAAAAAAATTTCTCCGAA
>CM055405.1:22579729-22626503 GCA_029228625.1 Pseudolycoriella hygida | reverse complement strand
TGCTAAATCGCATCAAACGTACTCAGAATTAAATTTAACCGGATGAATGCTGATAAATTTATTGTAGCCTCGGAGCTAGTTTTTTGGTAAGTTTATCGAGATAAACAACGCACGAAGTTTGAAATTTGCTTCTCAGTGTGATTTTAGGAAGTTTGTGATATGATAATTTGATGGTTTATTTGTAAATAAAATTGATTTTATGACTAAAATTTCACGTCTCGCTTTTGTGTAAGTTTGAATATACTGAAGTTAATTCGGTTTTTCTCCCGTCAAATAAGAAAATTAAATTTAATTTTGCTCTCAAATTTAGCTAGACGTCAAGTTTATCGGGGAGTTAAATTTATCAGCATCGATAAACTCTGAAAGGAACTCACCTATTAACTTCAATCATTTTATACATCCAGTCCTTAATTACGCTAAAGGAATGTACGAAAAAGAAGCCGGGGTTGCGTGTCTACTAGCTGTAGATTTCAATAGCAATGACATATGAGAAATTTTTCGAATGTTATCGGATGTTATCAATGAAATTTGATGTTGCCATATTACAAAAATTTCGCATCTGTCACTTTTTGCTATGTGTAACTAACTTTCATAGTTTTAGAGATATGGGTCATTCCTCCCAATTCTAGACGTGGTCAAATCCAAGGATTGGCAATTTTTCCCTAAAGCCCTGAGACACGTGTTCTCTGAAATTTTATTATCTACAACTTTGCCTTTGGATGCAACTTTCTAACTGCAATAATAGACCGTGGCTCTTTTTGGAAATTTATTTTTGACCGATATAAAATAATATTCTGGAGAACAAAAATACAATCAGAATTCATAAAAAACGTTTCCTCGATTTTATATCGTAACTAGTCGATCCCGTTAGCCCCCTAAGGGGCACCCCGCGAGGACACTCTGAAGGCTTTGGAGGGGTGGGTGCATAAAGTGGTGATGTGATTATCAGAATTATTTTTTATACCACGGGGCTGCCGCTCCTTGGACCCCCGCTAATTATTAGCCTGCGGCGCTTTCTCTGCCTGCGGCGCTTTCACTGCCTGCGGCGCTTTCCCTGTCTGCGGCGCTTTCCCTGCCTGCGGCGCTTTCCCTGCCTGCGGCGCTTTCCCTGCCTGCGGCGCTCCCGTTCCAAATCCCGTTGCAAATCCCGTTCCACATCCCGTTGCGAATCCCATTCAAATTCCGTTTCGAAAAAAAATTCCACTCACCAACATCATCAACTTTTCCGAAGAAACCTACTGTCTAGCTTTTCTAATTCAAAAGATAACAGAAAATCCAAGATGGCGTCACTTTGACAGCTGGCAGCCATTTTCCTAGGTCATCAAAAAATTCCACTCACCAACATAAACAACTCTCCCGAAGAAACGAACTGTCTAGCTACTCTAATTCAAAAGATAGCAGAAAATCCAAGATGGCGTCACTTTGACAGCTGGCGGACATTTTCTGATTGTACAAAAACATTCCACTCACCAACATCAAGAACTTTCCCGAAGAAACCAACTTTCTAGCTATTCTAATTCATAAGATAGTAGAAAATCCAAGATGGCGTCACTTTGACAGCTGGCAGCCGTTTTCTTAGGTCATCATAAAAGTCCACTCACCAACATCAACAACTTTCCCGAAGAAACCAACTGTGTAGCTATTCTACTTCAAAAAAAAAAATAACATAAAACCAACATCAACAACTTTCCCGATACTCTCTATATTTCACTCACAAAATCAACCACTTTCCCGAGACTTACTATATACTCGCGCATGCATAATGCCATGCCAAAATAACGGTATGCAACGCTGAGCGTTATTCACAAACAAACATACAAACAAACATTGCGTTTTTATAATATGTTATAGTCGATCCCGTTAGCCCCCTAGGGGGCACCCCCTATTCACTTTCTTTTAATCAGAGCTGTGATGTCATTTAACAGAACTATTTGTTTATGCCAGGGGCTGCCACCCACTGGACTTCCGCTACTTATGTGCCTGCGGCGCTTTCACGTTATACCCCCGTAACTTTCATAGGAACATCCCATCAACAATCTCAAATCCCGTCACAAACCCTGTCCTAAGTTCCGTTCACAATCCCGTCACAAACACTGTCCCAAATACCGTCAAAAATCACGTCTGAGATCCCGTTTTTTCACCCCAAGTCTGTCCGCCATTTTGTTGGTCACCCCAACATACACATAATGCAATAACTTTCCATTTAACACCAAACATCTAACATCAACCAAACAAAAGTTACAAAAAAAATTTATATTTTCCCCCAGGTTCGTCCTCTTTGTTGGTCACCCCGACACACTACACACCCAACCCAACAACTCTTCTACAGTAACGTAAACAAACAAATAAATCACTTCTACTACCAAATCTCTAAGACTTTGTCGAATATACCACCGCTCCATCTCATTTCTATCTTCAAATACTTTCAAAATCTTAAATTGACACATTTGTCCAACTACCCAACATTAATCATGAATACTGTCAAAATTTCTCTTTAAAGTTTTCTTAAACATGTTTCCTCTACGTTTTGAACGTTTTCCTACAATATCAAAAGAAAAAATTTTTTTGATTTTTTTGTCGGGCAGCGTAGCTTTTTTTTACCACTTTGACTGAGTCCCGCCGCCGAAACAGTCAACCAATTCGCTCAAACTTACTACATTTCGTTTATTAGGTTAATAACTGTCGTTTGGTTCATCCCCGACCTCATTCTGACGAATGACGGTGGAGTTACACCCCCAAAAGTGCTCCCGTCGGTGACTGAATCGCTGAAAAACACCCTATATCTCAGAAGCATGATATTTTTTCACCCTGCAATGTTCAGCAAAAATGTAGCCTATGTATTCTATCGACTAAGTTTCAACTAACTGTTACTGCCTCATTTTAATACTAACAAAGTAACCAATACACTAAACTTTGACCATTTTCACGCTGTACCTCCTCCGGGTGATGTCAGATCACAAAACATTGTTCTGCAAAAATGTTGTCCACAAAAAACTCTGAAACTTTTTCTGCCAAACCAAAGGTCCATCTGTTACTCCTATGTGAGTTTTCGGCCATTTATGATTTTTAGCCTATTTTGATCAAATTTGTTCAACGAAAAATTCCAAAAAAATTCGGGACCTTGTTTTGTCCACGTTTCAGACCATCCCTAACAACATATCAACAAACAAACAAACATCTCGTCGTTATAATATTTAATTTGAAGAAAATTGTTCTCAATCCCGCATATTGGAAAAAATACAATTCCTATAGGAATTTCAATGCGAATCGTAGGAATCGTATGTGTTACCACTTTCAAATTGAGATATAAAATCGAGGAAACGTTTTTCTTGAATTCTGTTTATACTTTTGTTTCACAGAATATTACTTTATGTCAATTAAAAATAATTTCCGAAAACAGTCACGGTCTATTCCAGAGATATAAGTCATCCCACCCAATTCTAGTCACTGCACCTCACTACACCTTACTGCACCTCGCTGCATTTCACTGTATCTCACTGCACCTTGGTACACCTTACTGAACCTTGATACACATTACTGTACCTTGGTACACCTTACTGCACCTTGGTACACCTTACTGCACCTTGGTACACTTTACTGCACCTTTTTGCACCTTACTGCACCTTGGTACACCTTACTGCACCTTGGTACACCTTACTGCACCTTATTGCACCTTGATGCCCGTACTGCACCTTGATGCATTGCACTTTGATGCACCTTACTGCACTTTGATGCACCTTACTGCACCTTGATGCACCTTATTGCACTTTGATGCAGTAAGATGCATCAAGGTGGAGTCAGGTCCACCAAGGCACAGTAAGTTGTAGTGAGTTTCAGTGAGGTGTAGTTCGTTGCATCAAAGTGCAGTGAAAGGCAGTGAAGTCAGTAGGGTGGGTCTAGAAATGCAAAATATCTTTTTTTCAACTCTGGACCTATTTTCATCGACGTATTCAATCATTTATAGCAGCTTGGGTCAAAAGAAAAGCGGTTTTTCGAAAATTTTCCAGTTTTCATGAGTCATACTACTCTGAAGGTTCGCCATAGCTAATATAAGGTTTGAATTATGGAATTTTTCCACTCTTCGTTGTTATGAGTTCCTTAGGGTTAAAGGAAAACACATAGCAAAAGAAAATGAGAAATTCGTTGCAACAGATAGGTAATACTTCCAACGAAAATTTAAATATTTTGCTTACTTTCCAAAAAAATTAAGGTTTTTGGTTTTACACTCGAATCGGTTTATTACCGATTCTACCGATTTTTTATATAAATAGTCAAATATTTCCAAATGCATGATGGGTCCGAACGAAGCTTTCTCGTTTCTTACAAACACATTACAAAATAATTCTTCTCTTTTTATGATTTCGGTGACGTACTTCCGCAAAAGATTCCACTTTTATCGCATTTAAAAAGTTCTATAAATAGAAAGATCATAAAATCACTGACCATAAATTTTCGTTCAAATTTTTAAATCGCAACTTTATGTTCAACAATAAAAATGTGAATAATCCAAGCAAAGCACCATACACTGCATTCACGATGGTATAAGACAAGAAAAATCCCGTTACGAAAATAATTCCAATAAAATTTCTGCAGCCATATGCACTGACTGCGATAAATAGTAGCGAAATGAACACTTGCACTTTTACGAAGATTCCAGTGTACATTTCATGTCGTTTGTAGTTTATCGTCCCACCCATAGATTTTATCTGAAAATAAAATTCTATATGTCGTCTTAAAATGTTTGATGGTTGTTCTTAGCGGTTTTGATATGTAAACGAGGGGTGAAACATAAATGTTTTATTTCTAAAGAAGTCATAAAAATCTTCAGTACAAATCAATTGAAATATTCAGGATGATTAACTTGACTTGAGTTTGAACGCAACACCCTACGCGACATGTTAAATACAAAATGCAACGAAATAGTAATTTTCATTACACCAACCATGGAAATCAAGAGCCGAGAAGAGTGAAGTCATCTATTTTTGGTCCTTTATTTTAACGCGGGTTGCAAACTTCGCTCAATTTTTATTCCTTTTGGTCTCTTGTGATGAAAATAACTATTGCGTCGAAACATATAGAAATCTTTTGGTCAGCTCTACGTAAAAATACGGATTCAGGATGTCTACAAATATAGCTTGCTATTAACATTACCTCCACATCGAATTCGTCCATCCGTTGAAATATACTCCAAATCCGTCGTCGATTGAAGACGTTGACCAAAAGAAATAAACTATTTGCTACCATACCGAATCGCATTAATATTCTCGTACCTAAGATCAGAATGGAGCTGTTGCTCGGTTGCTGGTAATTAGTCAAAGTCATTGATAGAATTGCTAATGTAATGACACTTATGTATTGGAACCAGATAATAAACCAGTCCAGCTTGGTCAAATACAACTGTTGATCTGGTGCTTCATGCAAATCAGCACTAAATTGCAATAATCCCATGATTCGTACGTAATAGTACATTTGATGAAGAACTCCATAAATACTTTTCGATTTTTTCTTTGGTATGGTTAGGGAAAACATGTTGACTATAACGGAAAGAAAGACGAAATAAAATCGGGTCAAATTATATCCGAATGTATAAAGTAACAAAGAACTAATTAAATTAAGCTATCAGATAAGGAACAATTCATCAATATGATGCTCATTACATTAGAGTATAGCCAATAACAAGAGTGCTTCGGAGGGGGTCATGCAAACTGTACAAAACAACTTTCAGGGCCTAGACCTCAGTGGAAATAGACGTACATTACTAGTACATTATTACAGTCTGTGTCTAATCTCCAAATGATATCAGCATTTTGTTACAAGTTCATGATCTCTAAGTTGTACACTGCAAATTTCGAGACAAATTTTCTATGCAAACTCATCAAATCAGCGTAAAATTTGACGTCTATGCACACGTCGATGCGCATTGGTACACCTTAGTGCACCTTGCTACACTTTAGTGCACTTTGAAACACTTTAGTGCATCTTGGCACACCTTACTGCACCTTGGTACACCATAGTGCAATTTGGTACACCATAGTGTACCTTGGTAAACATTATTGCACCTTGGTACACCTTAATTCACCTTGGTACATCTTGTAAACTGCAAATTTCGAAACAAATTTTCTAAGCAAACTCATCAAATCAGCGTAAAATTTGACGTCTACACACACGTCGATGCGCATTGGTACACTTTAGTGCACCTTGATACACCTTAGTGAATCTTGGCACACCTTAGTGCACCTTGATACACCATAGTGCAATTTGGTACACCATAGTGCTCCTTGGTACACCATAGTGCTCCTTGGTACACCATAGTGCTCCTTGGTACACCATAGTGCTCCTTGGTACACCTTGTAAACCTTAGCGCACCTTCGTATACCTTAGTGCACTTTGATAAACCTAAGTGCACTTTGGTAAACCTTAGTGCACCTTGGTACACCTGAGTGCACATTGATACACTTTATTGCACCTGGATACACCTTAACGCACCATGGTACACCTTGCTACACCTTAGTGCACATTTGTACACCTTAGTCCACCTTTAACACCTTAGTAGACTAAGAAAATACACAGAGCACGAGTACGGACTGTCAGACGAACAATTCGGATTTCGAAAAGGGAGATCGGCGATCGAGGCCATCGAAAAAGTTATAGAGAGATTGCCGACAAGACGCGGAAGCAACGAATACGGTGTAACCGCTTCTGTGCTGTAACGACAATAGATGTCAGAAATGCCTTTAAAAGCGTAAACCAAGGCGTTGCATGCAATGAGAGTCCCCGATTTCCTCTGCAGGATGCTAAAAAGCTACTTCGAGCGACAAGTGCTAACGTACGATACTAATGAAGGGAAAAAGACAGTAGACATCACAGCTGGAGTACCACAAATTATTAGGACCAACGCTGTGGAATGTAATGTATGACATAGCGCTGCGGCTGAAACTGCCAAGATGCGTTAAGACGATTGCTTTTGCCGACGACTTGATCCTCACGGTATCCGGAACGCCGAAGATGGAGGTGGAGGTAGTTACAATGGAGACGCTAGAAACTGTCGAAAACTGGATGACAACGGCAAAACTGAAGCTGGCCCACCAGAAAACCGACATCGTGCTAGTGAGTAACTGCAAAAAAAAAAAACTGAGCGGATCGTGTTGAACATCGACGGAGAAGAAAGTACATCCACTCGCCAATTGAAATACCTTGGAGTTATGCTGGACGACCGCAGAAATTTTAATAGTCATGTGGACTACACGAAAAGGCAATGAAAGTCACTGCAGCATTGGCCAGAATAATGACAAATGGCTTTGGACCGCGCAGCAGCAGAAGAAGGCTCCTAGAAAGCGTCACCCTATCGATATTGCGCTACGGGGCACCAGCATGGATACAGGCGCTAGATACGAAGAGGAATCGGAGGAGACTTAATAGAGCCCAAAGGCTGGCAAGCATAAGAGTAGCAAGCGCATACCGAACGATATCCCTAGAAGCGGTATGTGTCATAGCTGGGACGATGCCCATATGCATAACGCAGACGGAAGACAGTGAATGTCATAGAAAGAAGAGAGAGGATGGTCAAACTACCAAAACAGTTAGGATGCAATTAAGAGCCGAATCACTGAGACAGTGGCAGCAATAGTGGGAATCCTCGCACAAGGGAAGGTGGACCCATACAACCAAAAAATAAATTAACGAACTAAGAGCTTAGTTGACTAATGCGCATGCGCAAAATCAACTAAGAAGTTAGTTGATTTTTTTTCATTGCTACTGTCCAATGAAAAAAAAAAAATTTTGTGCGCATGCGCATAAAGTCAACTAACCTCTTAGTTGGTAAATTTATTTTTTGGTTGTAGACTCATACCAAACATTACGACATGGGTACAGAGAAAACATGGAGAAGTTAACTTCCAACTGACACAGTTTCTAGCTGGCCACGGATGCTTCAGGAAGTACCTGCACATGTTTGGATTCACGGAGTCACCTTTCTGCACGGCATGCGAGAGAGAGGAAGAGACAGCGGAGCACGTGTTCTTTGTCTTCCCTCGCTTCGAACAAGAATGAGGTGACCTGATGACTAGGTGATGATGAGTAGGTCAGATGTAAGTGCCGAAAACATAATATCGGAGATGTACCGCGAAGAGGAGATGTGGAAAGTGGCGGATAATGTAGTTGCAATGACGAAGCTGCAAATTGGATGGAGAGACGATCAAAGAAGACTGCCAGTTGATCTGAGAGAGTAGGTGCGAAAGCACAATTCCTCCCCGAAATAATGTTGTGAGGCGGTTCCGGGGAGAACAGAGCATAGAGACTAAGGAAGGGGGTTTTAGTTGGTAGGTCATTAAAGAATGGAATCCAACACTACCCTGGTCCTGGACTGAGTGTCTATGAAGATTTCCTCACCCTTATAAAAATAAGTGCACCTTGTTTCACCTAAATGCACCTTGGTAAACCTAAATGCACCTTGGTAAACCTTAGTGCACCTTGGTAAACCTTAGTGCACCTTGGTAAACCTTAGTGCATCTTGGTACACCTTAGTCCACCTTTAACACCTTAGTGTTTATTGGTACCTTAGTGTACCTTTAACACCTTAGTGTTTATTGGTACACCTTAATGTACCTTGGTACAGCTTAGCGCAACTTGGTACACCTTAGTAAACCTCAGTGCACCTTGGTAAACCTTGATACACCTTAGTGCACCTCAGTACGCTTTAGTACACCTTGGTACCCCTTATTGCACCCTAATAGAACTTAGTGCACAAAGTAACATTTTCAGGCACCTTAGGAAACCTTGGTTCACCTTTGCGCGGATTGGTATACTTTTACTTTTTGTGTCTGGCAAAGAACATTTCATTACTCTAAACAATTTGAAAAAATTTAGTTGGACAAATTGAGGAAAGTAATTGCTTCCGTGCCATCCACGCAATTAAACTAATTTTATTTGAAGGGCTTCACGACATTTCTTCGAATCGATCAAAATATTCAATCTCTGGAATGAACGTGCGATATGTGTAGGAGGTTAAACTGAAGAAACTAAACACACATTACAATTTCCACCGATAAACCACATCGATTCAAATATTTAGCACTCCATATCAAAACCATTGAAACCACGCAATAATGGAGCTCTTTTATGCGAATTTATCGCCCCCATCATCCAATATATTGGATTGAGTATATACACAGCGAATGGTATTATAACGTTTGAGTGTAAAGAAGTTATTCTCCGAAATTGTATTTTCCTATTGAGTAAGGCTCCTTATATGTATTTATAGATACTCTCATGTCACCGTATATGGAAAAGCTTTTATTGGGTTTCGGCACGTCGCTTCATAGGTTCGGTAGTGCTATAATATGTCACGGAAATGGGAAACATTTCTAATTAATTTTGTTGAATAAATTAATTTTGAATTATAATATTAAAAGAGATAGTTCGACGATATTGACAACACGTGCTGTGCATCATTTCCTCTGGAGATTTGCCTCACAAGCATTTCGCGTTTCCAACATTTTACAGGAGGAAACCCAAATCGTAATAGCCTTGTGCTTTATTTCCATTTAATGTCGCAATCTAATGATTTCAGATACAAGTAAGTATTTTCGTACACTTAAATGTTATTATGCGAATTATAAATGAGTTTGGTATCAGGCAGATGAATCGGATTACGCGATTGTGCACCGTTTTACAATTATAGTTAATTCGAAGGAAATATTATTCGAACTCAAGGTTTATTTGAATTGAGTTTCTTCAACTGAAAATATTATAGAGGATTAAAGAGTTCAGTTATTATTCGACTGATTTTTTATTTGAGGGGATGTTGTTTAAGAATGATAATTGAGTGTTTATCGCAGTTAATTTACTTTTGGTTTCGCCGAACAGTGAAAAGTGAACACAAGTGCTTGATATTTTCCTTCAGCGGAAGTTATGTGCTGAGAATCGTCTGATATCATCCGATAACCGTCAGTGTACCTGCCTTCAATCCTTTTACCCTTCTATTTTACTTCATAGACCTATGCACCAACACCAGCCAAGAAATCCGCTTCTACCAATCGTCTATAATTTTTCTTCCCCTAAAAGTGTTTTCTAGTCTAAGTCTAGTCTAAGCTCAAAGACGAGCAAAACCGGTCGACGGCATGAATTTTCCTCCAGGGAATAGACACTTTTAGTCCGCTCGACATTTGAATTTTAATTGAAACTTGAATAATTTGACACAAGATGGCACTATGCAAATCCATTGTTTGTGTGCTGATTCTACGCATATACCGTACGTAATTACGCATATATCGTACGAAATTCGATTATAACCCTGTAAAAATTCAAAATTGAACCGCGCTAATATCATGGGCGCGCGGTAGCGATGCGCCCGTGACGCAAGTCCCCATACGAAAAAAAAATCAGAAAATTGCGTCGGATTCTACGTAAAATTTTGATTGAAATCGACATTTTACTCATTAAAATCGGTCCAGTGGATCCGAAGATATGACCTATAGAAAATCGTCATTTTCGATACTAAATATGCTACTTCATAGAAGCCAAAGTTCATGGAAACATCTTACGTTAGTTATTGGGTTAGTGGGTTAGTTAGTTACTTCCAGAGCCATTTGTACGAAAACCTTCGGGTGGGCATTCTACGCCATATGAGATTTAAAAAAAGGGGGGCACCGGCCTCGTTTGGGCGCCAGGGCTCTTAGAATACGCTATTTAAAGCCCATATAAAAGAATGTTTTTGGACTGTGTTACGATGGAGATAGATGTTTGGTATCAAAGGAATAGTTATTGGGTTGAGTGTGTAGTGTGTCAGGGTGACCAACAAAATGGCCGACCGTGGTATGGGACGAATTTAGGAGCAAAATTGATTTTTTTTTTAAATTGTTTTTTTGTTGAAGATAGACGTTTCGTGTCAAAGGAAATTTTTCGACGAAAATTTTTTTCGCAGAAAATTTTTTTTCACCGGAAAGTTTCGCCCAAAAAATTTTTTTATAAAATTTTTTTTTGCCGAAAGTTTCGCCGAAAAATTTTTTTACTGAAAAAGTTTTTTTGCCGAAATTTGTTTCGCTGAAAATTTTTTTTTTTTTTCGCTAAAACTTTTTTTTCAATGAAAATTTTTTTCGCTGAAATTTTTTTCGCCGAAATTTTTCTCGCTGAGAAATTTTTTTCGCCGAAATTTTTTTTCACTAAAATTGTTGGTAAAATTTCAGTTTAGGGGATCTATCTATTTGAGGGGGGAGTGGGATGGAATGATAGGGGACCTCACCCAGATCACAAATATGCAACCGGTAGGTGGCGCTCGAGCTCCGTTTGGAAGTTACAGTGGTTCAAAGTTCAAAATTTTATAAGTATGCACTTACCCAGGATACGGCACGTGGAGGCTGTTTACAAGTATCCCATAGGCCCTGAAAAGGGCCGTTTATTGTAGTGAGGTGGGGACCCCTCGCTTCGTCAATCGCGAAGTATTTTATGACTCCAAATCTGGGTAAGTGCATACTTAGCGAATGTTTACACAGGTAAAGCGCCGAATTCTCTTCTATTGTGCTGCTAGCGCCACCTGCCGGATACATATTGAAGTTGATACTGTGGTTTCCATTCATCTCCACCTTTTAATTAGCCCATTACTATTTTCTTGTCATTTTATGAAGCTTCGAGACATGACACGAGCGCCACCTACAGATTGCATATTTGTGATCTGGGGGAGGTCCCCTATCATTCCCTCCCACTCTTCCCCTCAAATAGATAGGTTCTCTAAACTGAAATTATTCCAAAAAATTTTTTCGCTGAAAATTTTTTTTGGCCGCAAATTTTTTTCTCCGGAAAATTTTTCAGCCGGATATTTTTCTCCAAAATTCGTTTTTTCTTTTCTTCCGAAACTACTGATATCATAACAAAACCCCTTTTTAAAAGGTAAACGTGACGCAAGCCCTCGTCTCTTCTTCCAAAACAACTGATATCAATTTGGGTGAGGCTTACAGCTTCGGAACGCAAAAAATTCTTTTGAAATATTTTCATTTTCGATTAAAGAAATGCGTTCTAAATGCCGGACACTCCCAACGTAATAACTTTTCTGCGCTTTCAGATTTCGCAAGCCAAAAATTTGACTACCCGTACTCCACACATCACGCAAAACTTAATTTTTTTCGAGTCAAATCTGAAAGAACAGAAAAACTATAAAATTGGGGGGTCCGGTATTTGTGTCACATTTCTTTAATCGAAAATAAAAATATTTCAAAAGAATTTTTTGTGTTCCGAAGCTGTAAGCGTCACCCAAATTGATATCAGTTGTTTTGGAAGAAGAGACGAGAACTTGCGTTACGTTTCTCTTTTAAAAAGGGTTTTTGTGGTGATCGTAAAAATACACTTAAAAATCAATTATCACCCAGAGAATTATACACCAGAAAATAAATTATCACGCAGGAAATTATGGTCCAGGAAATTTTTATATGCCCTACTGGGGTATAATTCCTGTGCTACGATTCCCTAGGTCATAATTCCCATTTGCCTCGGCAATAATTCCTAGCTGATAGTTCCCATTTGTTTCGGTTTGTGTAATAATTCCCTGGATCACCCGTCAGTGCACGAGAACTGCTCAGGGTGTCACATAAAACAAACGGATTTCAAAGATTTTTTTGTGATTCTAGCTCTAACGTTCATGGAGTGGACCAAGTTCAGGGAGCATTTTTTTCCAACACAGAACCATGGATCTTAGAGTCATGGGAGTGCTTTCTACATCTGTATTTTGGAAACATTTTTGAAACTGCCTTAAGACAGCTGGTTTGACGGTGACAGCTGGCTTGTATGAGCGAAAGTAATCAGGTACCGGCTTGCATTGTCTATCATGTCATCTATTGCGACTTTGGCTTATGTCAAAGTATACGGAATTTCACGATGACGTCGGGTATTATCCTTCCGGGAATTATCGAGTGGAGCAGAAATTTTGGAAATTATCGCGCGGAAGGATATTTTCCTTACAAAAATATCATTTTCCTTGTACAACTTTACTTGTCCCGGCGGCAATTCCCTGGGTAATAATTCTCCGGCTGATAATTCTCAAAATTTTTACTCTGGACGATAATTCTCGGTGGGATAATACATCTCGCCAGCTACCGGCTAGTTTCAGTCGGTACCGGTAGCCAAAAATTTAGTGCGACTTTGGCTTCTGTCAAAGTATACGGAATTTCATGATGAAGGCATAAGCTGAAAAGTATGCCATTCTTCGTCGCTTCACCTATTAGGAATTTTGTCATGAAATTCAGTTTTCTTTGACACAAGTCCACGCCACACTAAAAGCGTGGACTTCGAAAAATACTTACCACTGCACAGTCAGTGTAGGTCAAGTTTCTTTTCCTTATTTACGCTTTTCAAACATATTTCTTTCGTACGTGTTTGCAACTACTATACACATGATCGGGATAACTATAAAGGCAACTATAGAGGCATATATTTGGAAACGAACTAGTAATCTAATGATGTTTAAGTTATTAACCGTTTACTAAAATTATACCCCCAAAAATTGATTAATTATTAGGGAAATGATGAGAAAGGTGTTCCTTAATAAATAATTGCTTACCAAATGAATAGATAATTAATTGAAATGGATGTATTGAGATCAGCCGTTGCGTGTTTACGAGTAGAACATTCAAATAACATGCTTTGCTGGAACAACACATCCATTTTAATAGAGTATCACCAAACGTTGTCCATTGAAATAAAATGTTTCCAATCAAATCGCCAGAACATCACGTCAATTGCATCTACGGCGTCGTTCGACCTTTGTATTGTCTCGCACGTTTAATTGGACTTTTCCCCTTTTCCATAAAAATGCAACCGAATGGGAAACACAATCAAGTTTATTTTACAATAATTGATTTCATCGTATTCGTCATACACCTAGTAGTATACGCTTCTTTTGCGTACATCAATATCCAACAAAATTTCATTGAAAATGCCGCAGCATCACCGTTGCTTACACTTGGCACGAGAACGTTGTTGGTTATCGGACTAACGAATAGTATTTTGTGTATTTCGACTGATTTGTATAATCGATACAAGATCTTTAATATATTTGTTCAGTGTCAGACTTTCGATATTAAGGTGATTTAAGTTCTAGAATCCAGCTGTTACCGTTATGTTCAGTGCTTATACCTAGAGTTGAAAGGTGTTGCAGTAGCACTGATATCAGTTGTGAAAAACAAAATCAATTTGACTCTAGAAAAACACGGTTGGCCACCACAGCACTGCCATCGAATCTAGTATAATCATCAGGTCTGCACTATCTCGGTTCGTACCAACTTCACTCTAGTTACTGTTATAGTAACCTTAATATAACGAAGTTGGTTGCAGTTGAGATAAGAGCAACGAAGTGAAAATATGTGCAAGATTTTCAATGAATTTGTACTGAACGTACTAATTTTTCAAATTTAGTTTCCAAACGATTTTTATCTACTGAAAGAAGAAACGTTAAAGCTCGAATCATAAGGACCTAATTTTCTTCTCATAACCTCCCTTTCTCGAACTCCCATTCTAATAGCTTTCAGTTATACCCAAAGTGTAAACGTGATTCCGGAGAAAGTGCGGTCCGCGCCCAGTAATTATATCGGCTATGCGGGGCAGTTTGTAAATGACGTCACGCTTCCTATACAAAATTAGGAAAAGGTCGTAACTTAGTACTGTTTATAGAATCCTGCCTACGCCCCAAATAGGGTGTACTATAAATAAAATCTCTGACCACTTCGGAGTTATGGAATTTGTGAATTTTATAGCGAGGGTGCCGTCATTTATGAACATTCCCTATTCTTGAGATAACGTCCGCTAACCCATTGCCAAAGATTACAAAATTTTACCTGCGGCAGGTAGCTTTTCTCTAGCCATTTGATCGGTCGTCTTCGGTGATTTTCATTATAATATGAGTGATTTTAAGATAAACACTGTTCTACGACATATCTTGAAAATTTCAAATTTTCTTAAAATTCAATTTCAGTTTTATACATTCAAATAATTCGCGCGAGTATTCACTTACAGCAGTACCATTGGTACCAACTTAACACGATAAATTACATACATTTCGTAGACTTTTATGCTGTAAGGTTGTGTTGTAAGCCACATAAATTTGCTGTCTAAGTTTTAAATTTGACATTTGTGCGAAAAAACGTGACAGCAAATGATGTGGCTTACAACCTTATAGCGTGTTTTGATCTTTGCAAGCAATATTCAATGCGAAGTTAGCTGCTGCTGCGATTGGGACAAAGTTCATTGCTAGAAAATAACTGAGTTTAGATTTTTTCAATGAATTCAGCTGATTTTGTTTTCAATGAAGTTAGTTTCGGTCGCAGCTGCAGCTAATTTCACGTTAAGTATTACTCGTAAAGATGAAAACACCCCTGAGGTAAACGGACAGCACACCAGGCAAAATTGAAAATTGAAAAAATTGAATTTTTCAAAACGTACAGTTACGCACAATAAGACATACCCGCTATTCGGCAATTTCTTATTTTTTCTACTTTTCCAATCCACATTGGCTGTGTACGTGTTAAGCAAACATATTACCACTTCAGAATCCAGAATTTTAAAGACTTCTAGAGCTTTCGTAACTTCTGGAAGTTCTATCAAAAGAATTTCTGTAGAAATTCTTTTGTCCCGGACTTTTAGAGTCCCGTAAGTTCCATAGATGTCACAAGAAGTTGTAGGTTTTTGAGTGATTTCTGAGTAGTTGTAGTTGCCCCCTCTTGCAGCGTCACCTATCCATTAGAATAATCGGTCGGAGTTTGCTATAGTACATTCAAAATTTTGGCTAGGGGTTGGGGAGGGTCTCAACTTCCACCAGTATTGCTAATTTTGAAAAACTGACGGAGATTGAGAGGTTAGGAGTGGGGATTTTAAAAAAATTCGAAACAAACTAAGGATCGGAGTGGGTCGACCCACACCTGACCCACAATTTTAGCGGATCGACCTACACCTGACCCACAGTGCGTTCTAAAACTGTGGGTCGACCCGCTAAAATTGTGGGTCAGGTGTCAGTCGACCCACTCCGTTCCTTAAAACAAACGCTGATGTTTCCTTACTTATTTTTAATTCTTTTGTGTTTACAATAAATAAATTCAGATGAAAGCTCTCGGATCACGTCCCAACTACAAGCGAGAGAAGACTATTGTACTCTTGTACATAGCTGCATGGATGATTGCATGTGTTATATTTTACTCCATTTCACTTTGGATTTTCATGAAACTTTACCAAATGGATGCTATAATTGTTATATTCCCATCGTACTTTCTTTTAAATTTCGTCTTCAGTGCCTTACTGTCAATCTACACATTCTTCCTATTTAGCGTCAACTCTCGCTATTGTTTGCTAAATGAAAACTTTAGGTTTGTAACCTAAATCCTCGTTGCTAATCGTTTTGAAATTTAGAATTATATTCTATGTTAATGCAGCCGATTTTCATTGGATACAACAGCAAACACAAAGGTTGTTGCAACATCAAAGAAAGATATGATTCGAAATTTAATGAATCTGGCAGATCTACACGATTTGCTGAATGACATTTTAGAGACGGTGAATAGATGCTATTCCATTCAGGTGGATTGAATAAATTGACGATTTAAAGGGACGAGTATTTAAATAACGTAAAAATTTTGAAGGCAATGCTGGCTTTTGCAATGTCTTTCAGCTTTTCAGTATTTTCTTTGTTCAGTTGTTATCGCGGATGGATCATGCGTTCTGTGGACGAATATAAACAATTCAGCATGGCGATCGTCTTCACTATGTGGTCGTGTTTTTACCATGCATTCAGTGTCGTTCTCATGTGGGTAGGCCACTCCACAAGGAATGAGGTGAGGTGTAAATTATCATATGGTGTTTTTTACAGATACAAAATTTTTGCCCCAGTAATGGCGGCTGGGTTCCCCCCATTATTATTGTCCTAATTGAGAAATTTTTCTTAGCATTTTGTATAGTGACGAAGTGTCAAATGATGATGACACTTGCTCACATTTTTAGTCCATCTGGGGAACCTAGCCGCCATATCAAGTAGCTGGATATAATGTTACAGTAAGAGAATCGTAGATTATGCAACATTTCCTTCTAAGAATACGTCGCAAAAATGTGAACTGTCAAATTTGCGATGTTTTTTTTAAACAGATTATCGAAAGTTATAACTGATGCTCTGTGAGAGGAGGACCGTTACACGAATAATAGATGAATCAGAATTTAAAAAGTTTGAGTATGAAGGTCAAAATTTGCTTTGAAAAATCATCGTAGTTCGTTTGCGATGTTATTTCAAAGCAAATATACCTTCATACTTAAAAGTTTTTAAATTCTGATTCATCTATTGTTTTACGTAAGTCATCCACTCTCAGTACTTGAGCTATAATTTTAAATCATCTTTTAGTTACGCAATTCTCTTCTAAAAAACATCGCAAATTTGACATTTCACATTTTTGCGACGTGCTCTTAAGATTCTTTCCACCGAGTTTATCATGGGCGCGCGGTAGCGATGCGCCCGTGACGCAAGTACCCATACGAACAAAAAATTCGGAACAATTTTTTTCGTAGACTTCGGAACCATATATACAGCTAAGTTTTGACTTCCCCCCCCTTGCGACGTACCCACCGGAAAATATTTTTCCTGGGTTCTACGGAAAATTCTAAGGCGAAGTGTCTTTTCACTCATTCAAATCGGTTCGGTGGATCCGAAGATACGACCTTTAGAAAATGATCATTTCCTATACAAAGGCTGTTTCATAGAAGCCAAAGTTAATGCAAACATCCTACGTTAGTTTGTTAGTTAGTTAGTGGGTTAGTTCCAGGGGCATTTGTATGAAAAACCGTGAAAAACCACTTTTTTGGCTCGTGCTCGAAAACGGCTCGATAACTTTTCTTGAAATTTTGCAGGGACCTTCGGGGAGTTGCGGGAAATAGTCAAATTTGCAAAAATAAACAAATTTCTTTATTTATGTAAATTCTGTGGTTTGCCTCATTTAAAGAGTAACGTGAAATTTAGAATGTGAATTTTGAAGTTTACCAAATACAATTAATTTGAAAATTTACTTTAGTTACTTGGAAAATATCTGAGGTTTTAAAGACATTTGAGCATTGGTACAGCATGACCAAGGTGGTTTTTCCTTGTTTTTTTTTACTAAGCCTAATACACCGAAAAATTCTTTTAGTAACAATTCACCAAAAAATTGAAGAATTTGTTAGCTCATCAAAAATATACCTTTATTCAAAAATCAAGAAAAATTATATTTTTCCATTAAAGTAAAGACTTCAGGTAACCCCTCTGCTTAAAATAACGACTTACTTTGATTTCGATATAATTGTACATCAAATAATCGCATTTATTAATTGTTCGCCATTTTTTTACTTGCTCGGAGCCTTGAGCCCTGAAATTCAGTTGTAATGTGTCAAAGCTCTTTTTATATTTTGGGTGCATTAGATTTTTTTTTTAGATTTCTTCAGTTTAGGGCCGACCATTTCTGATCGATGCACACAGATCACTAACGGATCCTTTGTACTACCCAAGTCATCATTAAAATCCTTTAAGAAGCCCTGCTTAGGACCTCTTCTCCACTCGACAAACATGTCCACATCGCCGGCCTTGCACAAGAGCCAGCAATCGGTTTGACACCACCTGAACAGTTGCACATCTGGCATATGACCCGAGCTCCTACTTCATATTCATATGCAATCAGATGCTACCCTATTCAACTAACTAGTCTCCGCAAGAAGACGGGTGGTGAGTCCAGTCCAGGTCTAGCCTTATATCGTAAATTGTAAGACCTTCCTGTTTGGGTCTCGACTTAGACGGAACGAAGCCACGTGTCATCCTTACCCTGCGGTCTGCCATCACTCATCCACCCGTCGACCTCGACCTCCCTGCAGCGCCAAAAGCTTTCGCCTATTGAACTAGTCCCAATGTAATTATCGAGCCACATTCAAGGCAAAATCATCTGGTCCACAAACCGAATTGAACCATTATCCGGCGGGCAACACGAGGTAACAGAGTATCAGAGCTTTGACATAACAGCTGAGTAGGACGGCAGCTAGGCAAAGCACTGCTTCAGTCGTGCAACTGTCTTGAGTTCCGAAATAAATACAAGCCTGCCCGTATCACCACGTACAAACACAGTCACGAGCAACTTTGACTGATTTACCTCGGAACATCACGGACAGTTCATAACACAACTGCAATTGTATACATGCGTAACAATAGATTGAATTTAATCGCTATTCATGCACAAAAGCAATGTGTTTTCGCTGAAATAATTTCAAGAAAAATCATGAGTCTTTTCGAAATTATTTCAACGTGATAAACATACCAGATGATTTCCAAATTTAAACTGGCAGTTTGATTCCTGAAGTCGAATTTCAGGAGCAAAAAGCGAAAGTTCCGCTACACACATTCACGACAAACAATATGGTACACATTGCCATGTACATGTCAATGCGGTGCAAAACATTCCACTTTATATTCACTTGAATATGGCACATAAATAGCACAAAATTATAATTCGGTCAATCGCACTAAACTAAAACTCAGGCAATAAAACAAAATTAAAAAATTTCGGCCAATTTCAGCCTTTATCAGTGGAACAGCTTAGCTATCAAGACTTCGATGCTTACTCGACCGCGTCTTGACTGCTACTCTTTGGGTGCATTAAGTGCAAAGTTATTTTAAACACAAAAATAATGAAACTAAGTTAGAAAAATGCGATTGACGAAAAAATGCTATTTTCACATTTTCACATTTCGGCACATTTGACGTTTCTTTCGAGTTTTATCGATTGGATGGAATTGATTTGGTAAATTTATTATTAAATGTGCCGAGATGTGCATTAACCGCACTCTGAAGTGGTTTTGGTGAGCCAAAACAGCCTAAAATGTGGAAAAAAATGTGAAACACAGAATTTTTGAACGGCACATTTCGCTTTCCTATCAAACTTTTTCGATGGATCAAAGCACATCTGAAAACTACATATATAAATGTGCCGAGATGTGCATTAATATATGTAAAAAGTGATCTGGAAGTGGTCACATTTGTCATTTACATCTCGCGAATTCGCCGAAAAAATGCACATTTCCCCAGATGTGAATTGCAAATGTGACCACTTCCAGATGACTTTTTACAGATGTTAATGTTCGAACGATATTCTGATGATGGACACATAGTGTTCGAAACTTGAGTAAATTAATATTAAAAAACATTTGGTACAATTTAAATGGTGTGTTTGAACTCCTTAGGTTTTAATATTCCCAATATTTAAATTTAAATTAAACTGAGATTAATTTTGCCGTGTTCCGTGCATCCCTCACAAATTTCCCTTTAAATAAATTGTTTTGGTGAATGTTACTAAAAGAATTTTTCGGTGTATTAGGTTTAGTAAAAAAAAACAAGGAAAAACCACCTTGGTCATGCTGTACCAATGCTCAAATGTCTTTAAAACCTCAGATATTCTCCAAGTAACTAAAGTAAATTTTCAAATTAATTGTGTTTGGTGAACTTCAAAATTTACATTCTAAATTTCACGTTACTATGTAAATGAGGCAAGCCTCAGAATTCACATAAATAAAGAAATTCGTTTATTTTTGCAAATTTGACTATTTCCCGCAACTCCCGGGTGGGCATTCTACGTCATATGAGATTTTAAGAAAGGGGGGGTAACGGCTTCGTTTGGGCGCCAGGGCTCGTAGAAGGCGCCATATAAAGCCTATAGATATGTATGTGTTTGTGTGTGTAGTGTGTATGATAGCACATTTTGTATGAGGCAATGGTTGTGTTTTCGAGATAGAGGTTTGGTGTCAAAGGGAAAGTTGTTGGGATGGGTGTGTAGTGTATCAGGGTGACCGCCAAAATGGCGAAAAATAGGCGGGGAAAAAAAACTTTTGATATGTTGTAGAGGAAGTTGAGGGGATCATTTTCGCCCATGGAAGTAGTAGCCGTCTCGCTTCGGTTCCGCTAAAATAATGCAAAACATTACAATCACAACGAAAACCCTTTTTAAAAGGGAAACGTAACGCAAGTCCTCGTCCCTTCTTCCAAAGCAACTGATATCAATTTGGGTGACGCTTGCAGCTTCGGAACGCACAAAATTCTTTTGAAATATTTTCACTTTTGATTAAAAAAATGCGTCATAAATGCCGGACCCCCCAGTGCTATAGTTTTTCTGTTCTTTCAGCTTTCACAATGAAAAAATTTGACTTTATGGGATGTATGGCGTATTTTTGTACAGGAAATCAAGATTTTGCGTATGAAAGCTGAAAACATAGAAAATTATTACATTGGCGGGTCCGGCATTTGTGACGAATTTTTTTAATCAAAAGTGAAAATATTTCAAAAGAATTTTGTGCGTTCCGAAGCTGCAAGCGTCACCCAAATTGATATCAGTTGTTTTGGAAGAAGGGACGAGGACTTGCGTCACGTTTCCGTTTTAAAAAGAGTTTTTGTTGTGATGTTTCTCTTCCTGTAGATGGCGTTGTCATCAACTTTGAGTTCTTTCTGCAAAGCATATGTTTGAAAGTGTGAAAGTGCCACAATCATGAATGAGTTGTCTCATCGATTGATGTCAATATTAGTTGGACATCTAGAGACTAGCTCTATGTGGTGAACAATATTTCTTAATAAATTTCCATTAAACTTCTTATTTATAGGGAAAACTCACCGGAACACTGATGCACAGAGCCATTAATAAATGTTCTGATACTGAAATAGTAAAGCGGGTACTTTTCACTTGCAACTTATGTCGAAACACCCCCTGATAAGCACTTTGCCTTTTTTTTATAGCTGCTAGCATTTTCACAACAAATAAACCACAGAATACCAGAAGCAAACTGCAACCTATTTTCATTTGATTGGACACTCCTTTACTCGGTGTGCTTATAATTTCGAACGATTTGATTTTAATTTTGGTGCAACTTTGTGTTTTACGTTTTAGGTCGTTGCTGCTACGGTTACTTACTTAATTATTCTCATTCAATTTGATGCTTCTGGATTTAATCCTGTATCCAAAGCACACAACTTGTCATCAAGCGGTTAATAAAGATTTTATTGAAATTTATGTAGAATTTGTTTAAATTTATTCAACCACTGAAAGGATGGCATGTTTTGCTATAGAAAACGGTCGCATCGACGACAACTTTCGCAAGGAAAAGTCATAGAAGGAATATTATTTCCCTCTAGCGGCTTATGGAGCAGAGGTTTGGGCGCATATAACCGTTTGCAGAGTAGTAATATCTAGATCATTACCTTCACACTTACAGCAAATTGGTAAGTTGGCACCACTGACTGTGACCAATAAAATGCGGGTGCGAATCAGAGAAATGATAAATTATGCAAGATATATAACGCGAATCTTTAATAAAAACATGGATCGAATGCAATAAATGCGTCAAAAATACAGGACTTTTTATAAGAAACAGGATAGCCTACTATGTTTGTCTTTTTCACACTTTCTAGATTTTATCAGCTTAGGGCCGACCATTTCTATTCGATGCATCATCATTAAAATCTTGAAGCCCCTTTCGAACCTCCTCCACTCACAAACAAGAATATCCACATTGCAAGCCCGGTCAAGAGCCGGCAATCGGTTGAATCCAAGCCAGGTGTAGCGCCACACGTTTATAAAACCGTTAGACTTTCCTGTTTGGTTATCGACCAAGGCAGAGTCGAGCGACGTGTCACCCCTGCTCTGCGGCCTGCCATCACTGCTCCACCGTCGACCTCGGCCACCCTGTAGCGCCAAAAGCTTTCGCTCATTGGAATAGTCCCAATGTAACTATCGAGCCACATCCAAGGCAAAATCTTCTGGTCCACAAATCGGGTTGGTGTGTAAACCGGCGAGTAGCACGAGGCTACCTAGTATCATAGTTGTGACATAGCCGCTGAGTGGGACGACAGCTAGGCACAACAATGCTTCAGTGGTGCATCCGTCTTCCCGTATTCTGAAATCAATTAAAAATTTGACTCTATCATTCTATCTATATTCAGTTTCACGGACTCAACCACTTAAACTAGAATCGTTAAACCATGAAGTCAGATCCTGAAATGGAAGTAGCCGCTACAGCAAGCCGTGTGAAGGTTGAGCCAGGCCGCCTCTCGTTCAGAGGTGCGCAACTGTCACGCCACACCGCAACGACGCCTGCCCATACTAGTGACGAGCCAACCGTGTCTGCGAGCAAGCCTCACTTCTACGACCTGAGTAGAGAGTATTATCAGGCAGGAAGGCACAATTCTTCCATAGCCTTACTACTGAGGAAACATTGTACTCACGAATCCATACTATACAATGTCTCGCGATGTCCCAAAAACTATGTTTGGTGGTGTACCAGCCAAAAATGCGTTCTCTAAAACATTTTATATGCTTTGGTCTGGCAGTTCAATCTGTCAATCACTATTTGTTTTGTGTTAACTGCATGCATTCATTGTTAGGTTATGGTGAAAGGTCACCCACAAATATTGCGAAATCGTTGGATCAATGATGTGATGAGAACTCCAACTTCGTTCGCGACCTTAACACTTCATAAAGGGTATTTAGTCAACAAAATACTTCATTCGTCAATTTTCACTACGAGAACGTATAAATTAATTTCAAACACAATAACAAAACACTTGTTGACTTGATCAGTGTTGAGAGAATTTTCACTCTTACAAAACTCTTATTTCACATAAACATTCTACATCTGGCACAGTGGTGTCAACTTGTGAATTAATAGTTTAGAAAAGAGCGAAGCTTCTCTCATTCCTGAGTAATGCTGAGATATGTACATTTTTAATTCTTCACTCTGCCTAAAATGACATTTCGGATCATGTAACCATGTTCATACTGCGACATTGGTTGGTTAGGAGAAATTCTCTCAATTTTTCGTAGTGTTGCCTGATTAAAATCAATTTGGTGTAGCAATAGAGTCACAAATTACAGTAATAGCGATGACACAAATATCCCAGAGAAATACAAATTCAGTATTTTACATCTCAATACAAGAAGTGTTAGGAATAAACTTGAAAACCTTGAAATACTTATATCTCATTTTCGAAAAAGCCCTGACGCTGTTGTTATGAGTGAGAGCTGGTTAAGAGAGGGTGAGGAGGAATTCTTTAACCTAAATGGATATTGTTCCTATCATAGTGTGAGAAAAGAAAAAGAAGATGGTGGTGTCAGTGTTCTCATAAAATCAATTTTCCAATCTACCCTGATTCTAAATGAGTCGTTTGGAGTCTCTAACGTTATTAGTGTATCACTTCCACAACTGAAATTTAGTATCTGTGGATATTATCGCCCTCTGAACCGAAATGACTCTAATGACTTTTTACAGTTTATACACACTCTTGATGGCGTCCTGTCAACTAGCACTGAGACTATCATACTGGGTGATATGAATGTAGATCTCCTGATAAATAATTCTCAAAAAAACATTTATGAATCCACCATTTGCTCGAATGGTTTTTCCATTTTAAATAAGATTGATCAATCCTACGCCACACGGGTGACCAGCACTACTAAAACTATTATTGATCATGTGATCTCAAATAAATCTGATGTTGCTTATCACTTCAAAGTAATGGAACCTCATATTAGTGACCATAAAGGAATAATAATTGGTCTAGAATTGAAACTACCTAAATTAAAGAAATTCCACTACAAAAATGTTATTGATCACTCTAGAATATCAATTGAACTTAATAATGTAGATTTCTCCTCCTCATTAAATTTTAAATCATTTTCAACTATCCTGCAGAATATGATTGAAAAACATAAGAAAACAGTGAAGGCTGTTAAAAGGAAGACCACTGAACCGTACATTGATGATGAGATTCTTACTTTACTTAAGCGTCGTGATAAACTTTATCGTCTTTCCAAACATTTTCCAAATAATTATAACTTTCGTCTGAGACTGACTAGTATAAAAAATCTTATCTGCTACAAGGCACGCCTTAAAAAAAGGGATTACTATGCTGCACAGTTTGATAGTGCTGATAATCCTAAAAAATCCTGGGAAATCATAAAAAGAGTTTTATCCAATAAATCTCCTGAACACGTGCAATGTCCATCAATTGTCGTTAATGGCGCATTAATCCAAGATCCACTATTGGTGGCTAAAGAGTTTAATAAACACTTAATAAACGTTAATAAAGTCATCAAATCGGGCTCTCAAAAGTCTTCGCCTAAAGGCAAACGCCCCCTGAATTTTTTGAAAGATTTCAATTTCGAGTTAGTAACTCCATCGACAGTATCTTTATACATTGACAAGATGCGATCGGGTGCCGCTGTAGGCCATGATGGCATTAGCATGAAATTCCTGCAACAGCACAATCATATTTTGTCGGAACCTTTGGCTCGTTTAATCAATAATTGTTTTGTCACAGCTGATTTTGAAGATGTCCTGAAATGTGCAAAAGTTGTTGTCTTACCTAAAGATGGTAACATGACTGACATGAATAATTATAGACCGATCTCTATACTATCTTCATTATCGAAGATCTTAGAAAAAATCATGTATGAACAACTATATGCAAAACTGGATTCGATGCGCTTTTTCAAAATGAATCAATTTGGATTTTTAAAAAAATCCAATAAACTGGCATGTTGCCTTGATCTATGCACCAACATTAGGGAAAAATTAAGCCAAAATCTAGCAGTTAGCTGTCTCTTTGTCGATTTTATGAAGGCTTTCGACTTAGTTGACCACAAAACTCTGATGGTGAAACTTTGGAACATAGGGCTTAATGGAGCCGCACTAGATCTTTTAAGAAGTTACATTAGCAATAGAAAACAATATGTCAGTATAAATTCGATTAATAGTCCCACTCTGAATGTAGTTTGTGGTGTACCGCAAGGATCCACTCTTTCTTCTCTAATTTTTGTCATCTTTATATATGACCTCTTTGAACAAGGTTTTAAAGGAAACCTTTATTTATATGCCGATGACACTGTTTTTCAATACACAGCAAAATCAATTAGTGAATTACAACAATCCATGCAAAATGACCTAACGCTCTTGAACACATGGTCATCGTTAAATCATATGCGTATCAATGAACGAAAGACAAACTACATTATTTTCAAAGACGATCAGTTACACGACTTCAAACTAGTATGTAATGGCTTGGTCCTAGAACGGATGAAAACAGTAAAATATTTAGGCCTAATTATTAATGAACACTTTACATGGGACAGTCATATTGACAGGATAGTCAAAAAGGTATCTCATGTAGTTGGAATTTTAAAACGTCTAAGATTTCTTATTCCAAAATCAGCTTTGTATAGTATCTTCTATTCTTTTGTCCACACTCACATGAGTTACCTTAACCCTATCTGGAATTGTGCTCCGCGCTACCTTCTCGATAAGCTTCTTTTATTACAAAAGAAAGCACTTCGCAACATACATGGCCTCTGTTATAGCGAATCAACCAAGTCGTATTTCAATACATCCATCCTCCCAATTGAATATTTCAATATGTATCAAACAGCGACCTTGATTTTCTCTATCAAAAATAATTTGATAAAACATAATATTCCTACACAACTGAACTCGGACATTCATGAATACTTTACGAGAAGCAGTGGTTTTCTACACACCTCTTTTTCCCGCTCTCTCTTTGGTCAACATGCAATCACAAATAAGGGCTTTCGCTTTTTTAATAATCTTCCTGCAGCCTTTCGATGCACCGTCAACTATACCTCCTTCAAACTAAGGCTAAAGGAATACTTGCTTAGCCAATTCCTAACATCTTTGGATTATCATGTGTCCTGGTAGGTCATCGCTTACGACTGTAACTGTGTCTTTAATTGATTCATTTGATTTATCTAGTTGAATATCACATCATTTTTGTGTTGTTGCTTTTATTCTTGATTTATTGATTCTCCTCTTCAAGGAAAAGAGAAATTCATACTTTAATTAGTTTTTTTCTGATTTAATTGTTACAACTTGTACGATTTAATATATTTCTTTGATTTATGTACGCGACATATACGGGCCGTGTGCCTATCATGTAATTGATTTTCATTAAAAAAAAAAAAAATATAAATTGGATTAGTGTGCATTGTGCATCACAGGGTGTGCTGCGAAGTTATTCTTTTGTTACTTTTGACATTAGAACAAAAGAATAATTTTGTATCTGTTCATTGCCAGACGTATTGTGAATAGATGTGCCTTCTATCGATACACAGTGGTACCATAACTCTATGAGCAATAAGAATTCCAAAAATTTTACAAAATATATTCGTAATAAAACGTTTCGTCACCGCTGAGATTTTTCAACGGCGCACTGGTCTAAAACAGAGGAAGATCTATAACGCCAAACATAAAATCGTTGCAGCAAACTTATTGTGTTTGCAGCGAATATGATATATTTGTAATGACCATGTAGCCATTTCGTTGGCAGATTATTTTTTATGAAAAAATTGAATTTAAAATTAAAACGAAACGAAACGAAATAACTCCTTGGCTCCGGGAGTTATTGTGTCTGACTTCCGCTCTTAATCGATGTATTGACCCAGTACAAGTTGAAGTACCTCAATTTCTTTTTCTCAATCGATACCAATTCAAAGCTAAAAGAAATCACATCTGTAATTAAAATAAAAATTCAGATTGTGATGACAACGCAAGAATGTGATTTGCCTTTTAAACCTTTTTTCACGACAGTCTGAAATAAAATTCTTCCACAACATTTCGTTTGTATAACCATTTGTAATTCTTTTGCTTCTACACCTAACGGAGATAAGTGCCCTTATTCAATAAATATAAAACAAGATAAATTCTCCTATCCCTTTTACATTACTCTGCACATAATACAAGAAAACATTAAAATTGCTTTATGATGGCAATGTATCCGACCATTACAGCTATAATCCACCATTAGATATTATGACCTGGAACCAAAAGAAATACAGGGAGTCGACAATTTATAACCCATTCATTTGTTGACATTTCATGTTTTCAGGCCATGTTGTATAATAGTACAGTAGCGATTGGTGCGTCTTTCACTTGTTCCATAGCGCATAGTTTTTGGAATACATGAAATACATAAAACAAAACATGGTTGGGTCAGTCACTTCATTACATGTACCCGACAATTGAATTATTGGCTAATAAAACTTTTCAAGGAAAACAAACTGTATTGCCTTTCATTGACCCTGCAGCCAGAATTTATAGAACAAAATCAACTATAAAAAATGTGTCTTTATTGACGCTTCTATGGATTTATGATATCGATAATAGGTGACGATGCTTGACGAAGTACAATAAAGTACGTAGGTCAGCTTTTGATTTTGTATGTAAAGCTGGCAGTTTGGGTCTATGGAGTAAAGTGTGCACGCCAGGTGGGGACTTTTAGATCCGAAATGACGAAGTTCTTCGAAAAGGGGTCTGTTGCGTTTACCACGACGCGACGACGTTTGTAGCCAGTCGAATTTTGACCCGGTAGTTAGTGTTTCGTTTTAGTGTCAAAAAAAATTGTCCGTTCGCTGTCTGTCAACACGAAAACTCGGGTGAAAATTAACTGATTTCGAAAATCCTTTTTCCCTGAAAGAAATTTGGACATTTTTGGGCCAAGGGCCGCAGAGCAAAGGCCGCTTGAGAGGAAACGTTTTCGAGTTAAAACTTTTGGACTTACCTAGGGCACTAAAAACGAGTTTCTGCTAGGGTTCTACGTGTTTTTTCTATATAAATCGATTAAATTACTTAGGGTCTTAGGTGGATCCGAGAGTTGAGCCTAAGGTCGGTCGGTCCTAGCCAAAAAAACATACGCATCAGAATAGATGTGGCAAGCAGAATAGATGTTACAAAAAGACTCGAACCTAAGTAAATATTGCCTTAACTCCTAAGCATATGCAATTACGTCCACATTAAATTGGACTGGAAATTGCCAAATGGGCAATTGGAAAAACCCGTACGAAGCAATGGCGCTAAAAACCTCTCCAAATACTTAAAATATTTGAAACCGACCTAGAGCACTTAGGAGAGGCCCCTGACCCATGCTTCCATGGACGAAAACGTTTTCCTCTTTTTTCTTTACAACAGTGCACAAAATACCTAATCATTTGAGGAATATTCACGAAAAACCACCAAGTATCGAGTGGGGTCGCGTAGCGTGATTTTGGCCCCCACTACAGCCCAGCCACTTAACACATTTTCACTAATTTAATTTTCGTAATTTTTCTGATGTCCACATCTTTCATTTAAAACCTTAAAGAGCGATTTCCATTCTAGCTTCGCAGAGATTATAAGTCAAAGTTCTTTCAGATTTAACACGAAAAAAAAAATGAATCTTTGTGTGGTGTGTGGAGTACGGATAGCCACATTTTTGGCGTCCGACATATGAAAGCGCAGAAAAATTATTACGTTGGGAGGGTCCGTCATTTGTGACGCATTTTTTAATCGAAAATGGAAATATTTCTAAAGAATTTCCGAAGTTCCGAAGCGTCACCCAAATTGATATCAGTTGTTTTGGAAGAAGAGACGAGGACTTGCGTCACGTTTCCCTTTAAAAAAGATTTTTTGTTGTGACATCAGTCATCATCATCATTTTGAAAAAATTTTCAGCGAAAAAAAACTTTCAGCAAAACAAATTTCAGGCGAAAAAAATTTCTATCGAAAAAAAATTTCCAATGAAAAAAATTTCCGGCGAAAAAAAAATTTTAAGCGAAAATAAAGCTTCAGTCGAAAAAAAAAAGTTTTCAGCGAAAAAAAAAGGGTCAGCGAAAACAAAAGGTCGGGCAGAAGAAAATGCGGCCTGAAAAAAAGTTCAGCGAAAAAAACTTTCGGCGAAAAAAATTTTCCTGCGAAAATTTCCGGCGAAAAAAATTTTCGGCAAAAAATAATTTGCGGCGAAAAAAATTTCCGGCGAAAAACATTTTCATCGAAAAAAAAATTCCTTTGACACGAAGCCTCTACATTCTACATATCTTCAACAAAAAAAATCAATTTTCCCCCTAAATCCGTCCCATACCACCGTCGTACCCCCGCAAGGGAAAAAAGTCAAAACTTAGCTATGTAATAGTTCCGAAGTCTACGAAAAAAAAATTTCTTAATTTTTTGATCGTATGGGAACTTGCGTCACGGGCGCATCGCTACCGCGAGCCCATGATTTTTGCTCCCGAACGTTTTTGTCCTGTTCGACATCATTGGTTTCGTACCTAATCGTAGGGTCGATGATGTGCGCTTTATGAGTTTTCGGGTCAAACGTGACGATATCACTGAATCGTGACTTTCCATCAGTATCCATTGCGTGCACTACTTCGAAACAGACGTATCCTTTGTACGAAGCAGTTTGGCAATATGATGTTTCACGCTATGATGCCGAGTAATGACCAAAGAATTGTTATACGAGCAACATCCAGTGACGTGAGGAATACTTTCGTTCTCTTTGTTGCATCTGCTACAAAGGTTGGAAGTGCTACTAACTCCTGGAACGCCGTTCAGATTAGCACAGTTTGTACTTAACTTGATTGCTGCTACCCATTAGAAAAAACGTAAAGCTATGACTTTGAGTTTCATGAAACTTCCTACTTCCAAGAGAAAAGACCCGATCAAAATCAACATAATTTTTATCATTTCATTTGAACTATCAAACGAAATGCCAAAATAATATTTCCCCGGCTGTGACCAAAAAGTTGACACTTTTGCAGTCCATGTCTATTTTTGGCCAAAGTTCAGAGTTGACTTTCTTTTACATATTTTTTTCCTTGTAATTGGCTATATCTTTTTCCTTCATAATTGATGGCTTATGTGACACAATTCTAAACCAGGAATCCAATAATAATAATGAATTGTTTTGTTATTATATTCATAGATAAATTGATTCGCACGAATGAGTAATTTATACACCACACCTCTAGTACTTAATTACTTAATTAATTAATGAACCATAAACCATGCACATAATTGGTTACATATTGCGTGAGGACTTATTTTTGTAAAAAAAAGTTAATATTACGTATTGACAGCAGTGGGGGCATACACCAAAAAAATTTTTTTACTCGAAAGATGACTCAATCTTAGTGTCCTTTAACTGGACCATTACACTAACTGATCATTTGTGGCATAGAACTGATCAGTTCAAGTCATAGGCTTACGGTGCTTCAACACGATAAAGTCATTCTATTTCAACACTAGGAAGGCAAAGTACTTATAACAAAAGTCAAATAAAATTTATTTATTTCGATGAAAACAATTCGTAAGGTGCGCCATCGTCAAAATATTTTGACTGTGTCACGTCATCTTTTTTAGGAAATTCCCATTTCGTCAATAAAAGGGTGTGTCTATTAGCATTTTTGTGGTAAATTGCCCCGGACTACAAACGTTGTTGTAATTTTACAGCTTTATGGCAAACACTTCATTAACACGAATTGTTTAGTCTCTTTAGCGAATTTGTTCATTGTGGTTGAACATTAATGTAACGGGTCGAAAGTCCGTCAATACGATAAATTATTTTAAATGAAAAAACAGAGTACGCATACCCGAAACTCAGATTTCTAGTGAATGATCAAAACCTGCACTCGTGAATGTAAGCAAAAAACTGTAATTTTAAATGCGACAAGTGAACATTGCCACTCAAGCCGCTGATGAGTTTTACGTCTTTCACATTTCTACGATGAAAAATCATTTCAACCCATAAACGTCATGTCGTTGATAATAGACCTCGCGTTTGTAACTTTTTTTTATATTTTTATATGAATCTGATCTGATTCCCGCTCATATCTGTGGAATGTTGTCTGATATGCTGTCAGCTTACCTCGAACAACACTGTGATGTGCAAATTTTTAATTCTTCACACTCTGGCTTAAGTGACATAGGTGTGTCTCGTTTACCCACACAGGTCATCAAACTGATTCGTATAAAAACCATCAGAAAGTCATCACTGTCATCACCGGGAGGAATGTATCGAATTTATCGTAGTATGTTGGTTGGTTCTAGGCAGCGCAATACATCATTTTCTAAAAAATCTGCGGTGAATGAATCCAATTTAAAGACGTCTACCGGCTGCTTTCTTCGGCTTGTGTCAAAATATTTTTTGAGTGGGGCGGCGTACATTTTTTTAATTAAATAGCGGTGCGAAATGCTTTCGTTTCGTTCTTTGAGTCTAATAAACCATTTAAATTGGTATATTGAAGATTGAAGTCAAAGAAGTTGATTACCTAGGTGCAGCCAGGTGTATCGAGATGCGGTGAGGTGCAGCTGGGTGAAGTAAGGTGCAGTTTTTTTATAAGGGCTAGGAAATATTCATAGACATCCGGTCCTCGTGGACTAAAGTAGTGTTGAAGTCCTTTCTTCAATGACCTACCAACTAAAACCTCCTTCTTTGCTCTCCGTGCTCTCTTCTGTTCGGAACCGTCTCACAGCATTACTTCGGGGGGGACTGTGGCAGAAAAATGGTATCCAACAGGACATTGGTTCAGGAGGACCGGGTGTCTATGAAGATTTCCTCACCCTTATAAAAAAGGTGAAGCTAGTTGCAGTGAGGTGCAGCTAAGTGCAGTGATGTGCAGCTAGGTGCAGTGATGTGCAGCTAGGTGCAGTGATGTGCAGCTAGGTGCAGTGATGTGCAGCTAGGTGCAGTGATGTGCAGCTAGGTGCAGTGATGTGCAGCTAGGTGCAGTGATGTGCAGCTAGGTGCAGTGATGTGCAGCTAGGTGCAGTGATGTGCAGCTAGGTGCAGTGATGTGCAGCTAGGTGCAGTGATGTGCAGCTAGGTGCAGTGATGTGCAGCTAGGTGCAGTGATGTGCAGCTAGGTGCAATGATGTGCAGCTAGGTGCAGTGATGTGCAGCTAGGTGCAATGAGGTGTAGTGCACGGACGAACGAACCATTGAAATGGGTATACAAAAGCAGCGATAGAGTGAAGTCAGAGAAGTTGGTGCAGCTAAGTGCAGTGAAATGTAGTGCGCAGACGGACGGACAGGAAGTGTGAAAACATAAATTAGCTACCCCTACTTAATAAGTGTCTATCAATGGTAGGTGATGATTCAGATAGTTTTTTCTATTATTTTACGAACGCAACGCTGATCTGAATGTTGAATTATTCACCTACTCTTCATATACTGCACTGCGATTTATTTACTTCTTCCTTCTATTTTTTCCAGAATTAATGTGATATTTGTGTCAACAACGTTTTCAACATGTTTTCACTCAATGTACCAACAAAATATTCAGGCACCGTGTACAGTACAATACGCCCGCTTTACATTTCCTCTCGATTTTTTGGATTTTTACCCTTCAGTGCAACAATAACGAACGCTTCATCAAATAAAATTTATTTGACAAATGTCGATCATTTAATATTCATTATTCATGTGCTAGCGTATATTTCGGCGATGATGGTGTTCAACTTTCACGGAGAAATACATGACAATTTATCCACTTCAAAGCTGATAGTAACTGGCACTAAATTTCAGATGTTATTCGGAAGCATAGCTTGTTGCGTAATGGTAGTTGTGGAACGTGTGTTTCGGACTTCCTGCTGGAACATTATCGAGTGCCTAAATGACTATGATTTGAAGGTATTCGATTTATGAGCCACATCACTAATACATGAAAATATTATTTATTCAGTTCGAAACAATGGACAAACCATTTAGTCATTCACAGCTCAAAAAATATGTCTGTCGTTACATGTTGGTATACTACGTTATGTTCATCATATTCACCATCTACTCCGGCGTGTTGACTTTCAACCCTACGAGCATTTTACAATATTCGCTATTTACTACGTCATACGTTTTCATAAATGGCACATACGCAGCCGCGTCAAGTTTATACTCATTTCTAGTTTTAGGCATCAAATTGCGTTACGCAGCTTTAAACGATTGCTTACGGTAGCAATATATGTTTTAGAACGTTTCATCAAAGCTGCAACGTTTCTTATCATTATAGCTGTGAAGGCCATTTGTTAAGTGTGACAGTTGCTGAATATGGTGGTAAAAAAACGACGCTAAGTAACATCGCTAAGATAGCTCAGTTACACGATAACTTGACAGATATTATCGGATTGGTAAATAAGCGTTTTTCAATTCAGGTGAGAATGCACATAGTATGTTCTTTTTAATATGGTAATTATAAGTATAATGTGATTGCAGAAATAATATTAAGTTCAAACATGAGTATCTGTGGTATTGAACATGAAATGATCACATCAAATATATTATTTTTGTAATTATGTTTATCAGAAACATTTAATTACTGCTACGAGCAAGCGTATAGTAGCTGTATAAATATGCTATAAAAACAATTTCCATTTTTCCACCTCCCCTCAAAATTCCTCCCCTCCAAACAGACGTCATCTCAAACACCCCCTGCCTAAGCTTAAATATAACAATGAGAAAATTTTCAGCTTACTTTTATTTTGTAGGTTTTGGTTTTGGTGACAGCAAGCTTCATTTTTTCAGTATTTAGTTTGTACGGTTTGTATCACGTCTATTCGAAACTTTCGCTTAACTACGTCGAATTGTTAGGCGCCTCAATTCACATGGTCTGGGCCTTTTATTACGACTTCTTCGTACTAACTATCATCTATTTGGGAAGTTCAGTTCATAGTGAAGTGTGTACTCATTCAACCTTATTGTTTATGAACAATAATGGTTTTTTTTTTCAAAGGGAACATACACTGGGGTACTTATACACAAAATTATCAACAATTGCTCTAATAAGCAAGTAATTGAGAAGGTAAAGTTATGTTTTACGCTTCAGTAGATTGTGAGTGAGTGGAGATGATTGTGAGCAAATTTTTCTACAGAAATTCTTGTGAAAACTAATAGTTATTAACTGCAATGGTTATGCAAATCGATTGTAACACATGTGCGAAGCTTCAAGTTTCCGAGCCAAATGCGTGGTAGGTACAGCAATCGCACAAGGGTTACAATCGATTCACATAATAAAGAGTTTGGGCAAAGCGACTTTAGCCAAATTTATAACATATATATATAGCTACAAGTAATAAGTTATGTGTTTACGTTATAAGTTATAAGCTTACGTTACGAGCTATGAGTTGTAATTTATAAGTTACAAGTTTACTGATCCCGATCAGTACTGATCAGTTTCAAAACTGATCCGGATAAGTACTGATCAGTTTTGAAACTGATTCGGATCAGTTCCGATCAGTTTTAAAGCTGATTCGGATATTTACTGATCAGTTTCAAACCTGATCCGGATCAATACTGATCAGTTTCAAACTGATACAGATCAGTACTGATCAGTTTTAAAACTAATCCGGATAAGTTATGATCAGTCTTAAAAGTGATTCATATCAGTACTGATCAGTTTCAAAACTACTAATCCAAATCAGTTTTGAAACTGATTAGTTCTGATGCAGATCAGTTTTGGAACTGATCAGTACTGGTCTGGATCACTTAAAATACTGATCTGGGGTAAATAAACCTAAAATGTTAACTTATAACGTAAACTTGTAACTTATAACTTAAACATATAACTCAAAACAAATAGCTATATGTATATGTTATAAATTTGGCTATAAGTGACTTTGCTCGTCTTTTGTGAACTTCGAAATTTATCCAAAATCTGAGTATGAGCGATTCTTAGTTACGTTTAGGAATGAAAAAAAAAGAAAAAAAAAACATTCGAAAACGAAATGGATGAAATGTCCATTGAATTGTATCTAATTGCGAATCGATTCTAAATTCATTACTGTCAGGGGGATCAAGAAAATACATGCAGCTTGACATTGTTTCACGTAGAGTAGAATCTCAACGAACAATGAGTTGTATATAATAAAAGTGGCGCTGTACTCTACGTGGAACACGGTCAAACTATTATAGGTGATGATGGCATTTGCTCACATTTAAACTTTTATGGTGAACACAGCTGCCATATCAAGTCTCTGGGTCAGATAAATCAAACGTAACCACATTTTGGCAAATACATGAAAGTTTGTGAAATTTTGACTTAGACGGATTAAAATCAAATAAAATTCTGGAATTTTTTCTTGCTTGTTGAAATAAACGTATTTTTTTTTTATTCAATTGAAAAATGTAAAGGTATGGGGACATTCAGTAATATCGATCCGATTTTAATAACTAGAAAAAGACTTTTCCATTTTATTTGGCTCAAATCCATTATTAATTATTTTGAATTATTTTGTATTGTCAACAACATGCAAACCAATTTTAATAACAATTTAAGGAAAATTGGCATTTACGTTGTTTAAAGTTACGTTCTCGGTATTGCTCAAAATTCATTTATTTCAAACCAAATATTAACAAATATCTCATATAGTAGACCTAAGTATTTGGTTTGGAAGTCAAAATAACTTAAGAGCACGTCGCAAAAATGGGAAGGTCGAAAGTTGCTCTGAAATAATATCGCAAACGAACTTGGAATACGATGATTTTTTAGAGCAACTATCGACCTTCATACTCAAACTTTTTGAATTCTGATACAAGAGTACAAGAGTTATAATTTTGAATAATTTTTTATTTACGCAGAATTCCGTTCTAATAAGAACATCGCAAATTTTACAGTTCACATTTTTGCAACGTGCTCTTAATTTACGTTGTCACATGCACGGTCGAGGCGTTATCATTTCTCTGCAACTGAAACAAAAATTGAACGCACTCGTATAAAATGAATTCAATTTCGAAAATATATTTTATTCGAAATGAACGGGCCATGTAAATGGGTAATACATGTCTAGGGCATTTATTGTTCGCCAAGTCGCTATTAATACTTCATATACACTGCGATGAACGTACACTCTGTACACACAACTTTCCAGTTCACTATGCATTGCATTCTTTTTTACTGTTGTAAAGTAAAATGCATGTGTGTGTTGCTACCAAATAAGAGTTAACTCATGAATCTGTCTGCAGCTTAATACATTCTCTCAACAACTAAGACATCATGTGCCTATCGCTACGTGTAAATTATTTCCGTTTGACTGGACGTTGTTTTTTACGGTATTTATAAACAAAATTCTACGCAGCCACGCACAGACGCTACGGTACCTACGGTTATTGATAAGAAGAGCCGCCGCCCCGTATCGTGTGTGCGTCGCGGTTATGGAATAAAGACAGTAAAAAAGTTTTCGTTTATAGATTGTCGGCGCATCGACCACGTACCTGACGATATTAATTCAATTTGATTCACCTTCACCTTCAGGTGCAAATGCAAACAACACGAAGTCCACTTAACAAATTCATCGGTGAAGCACTCGGCGATTCATTCATCATCAAAATTAACGAACGAGCTCATAATATCCAGCTAAAGTAATCAAGTGGATAAATGAAATAAAAAATTCATATTCATTAAACAGAGTTGATTTTTGGATGATTGTTACTTTAGTTAGTAAGTTTCGAACCTCTGACTCCAATGGACTATTTACCCGTGCAGACCGCTTTTTACCCATTTTACCTGCATTCGCGTTTTTTCGGATGCAATTTGTTTCACTTTCCAAAGTCTCCAAAAATTGCTAAAGTTTCGATGAAATTTAGTGACATTTCAATTTTTGTCGCCCTCATCGTAATTTATACTTGGCTCTTTGTGTCGATAAATTATTCAGAATCGGAAAGCGACCAAGTGCTACGTAATCTTTTGTTTCATTTAACAGAATCGACAGCGTCGCTCATTATGGCATGTCTTGGTCGTACTTTGTTCCACTTATTTGCAACTACAAATGTTTTGGTAACCGTAATGGATCTCATAAATCGAAATAAAATTTGGCAAATTTTGTGTGAACTTCATTTGTTTGATACTAAGGTGGGTAATAAGTTGAAAATTGAAATGTGCGCCGATGGAAAAACTTCAACTTTGTTCGGCTCAGACGCCGAAAGTCGTCAATCAATCTATCGGGGTGGATTTTTTTGTAGATTTTTCGGCATAAAAAATGTATCGGAATTCAATCCACGCCTTTAGTGCGTCAAGGGCTTATGTCAAAGTATGATGATTTTCATGAAACGATGCATAAGCTGTCAAACTTATGATATTAGTTGCTTGACAGCTTAAGCATGGCGTCATGAAAACCACCATAGTTTGACATAAGCCGTTTAAATTCCGCGTGGAATAAAAATGGAAATTGAGAATAATCGGCGGCGTCGGCTCAAGACTTTTTTTTTGGAGGTCGGATATCCGACTCACCTAAATAGTAGTTTTCCTAACTAGTGCCTGATTGGTTATTTTGAGCATGAGATGTATATTTCGTTGAGTGCTGAAAACAATAGTTCGACAGCAGCTAACTTTCGGTATCGGCCGTATCGGCTTTGCCACGGGGCCACGGGCCGACGCACAACTCTAAGATTTTAGTGAAAAACATCAGGCACAAAATTCCTTACATTTTTTTTTTCTTTATTGTAGATGAAAAATCTTGGAGTATTAAGTAACAGATACGTATCCAGAAAAGTGCTTTTCTCACTGTTGATTCTGCTGACAGTTATTTATTTGACAAATCTAGCGATTACTTTATCAATTTTTAAATACCTGAGGCCAGGTGACATCACACTGGCATTTCGTTTTTATACTGGAGCGCAAATGTCTGATGGATGTTTTACGTCATTTTTGATGGTTTTCATGTTTTTCCTGTACAACATTTTGCAACGATTTAGGAAAATCAACGAAATTCTGTTGTATGTAAGAAAATTCACTATGTTTGAACTAAGCTCAAAAAATATATACGCGGACTCTAAAGGACATTTTGAAGCATCTAAAATAATTTAAGATTTGATTTTCTCTGAGAATTATTTTCACATGAACAGTCAAGCTCGAGTACGACCCATACGAATTTCTATGTCAGAGCTGGTGATGAGTTCGTAGTTTTAGTGCAAATTCTTCAAAAATGTTGCCAGTCCGTCCGTTTCAAATCCCAACTGACCCTTCAAAAATGTTTGGGTATAGTCACCTGGGTAACGAATTTCATCTCTTTCACTTTTTCAATATAAATTTATATTACGAATCCAACAAAAATTACTCAAAATGCGACACTTGATGCTATCCCTTTTCCTTTCATGTAGATCAAATGGCAAAAATATTTTTTGCGGCGAAATATTGACGCCTTTTGTGCATTTTCTTTCGCAGCCGCCAATATTAATATAAGGGGCCATTCAAATAGTGCGCTCGCGGAAAATTGGCCTTTTTTGACTCCCCCTCCCCCTGTGCACGCTTTCGCACGTTTTTCGACCTCCCCCCCTAAAGTGCGCACTAAATTTATACTCACAATTCACACAATATACGTTTTCAGAGCGAAAACTGCAAAAAAAAAATTCTATAGAAAACGCATTCGGAGAAAATATAAACGCCAGTAGCTAAACAAAAGATTTATTTTAAATCGGCTGCTCTCTGAAAGCCTGGATTAGATTGGAAATAGTGCACAACAACCAGTTGAAAGTCTTCTGCATCTCCAAACGAACCTATCCGCAGCTAACGTCTCCCAGCTACTTACGTCAACCGATTCGGGATTGGCATAGTACATGCTGCTTCGCATGTTTCGATTTGTTGTGGTTAACCTTTTAAAATTTCACATAGTCGACAACACGATGGAAAATCTCATTAGTGCCCATTAAAAGTATGGAGATGAGAAAAATGACGAGCGTAAGTATATTATTGACACAATTAAAGAAATGGACAATATTCTAGGACCATAACTTTCCAGGAACCTCATTTTTGGCTTAGAATTCGAAGAATGGCTATGTTAATGCTTTTTTCACTTTACTTGTATCATCCCATATTGTCCCTTTGCTAATTAAAAGGAATGATACCCCCCTCCCCCCTCGCACGCTTTTGCACGCTTTTCTAAAACCCCCCCTCCCCCCTTAGATGCGTGCGCACTATTTGAATGGCCCCTAAGATAAAACACACTTGTTAGCCAGGTGGCTTGGTAGCTACAATGCAAATCAGCAAAATCTGTAATTTTGCTGCAAAAGTGTCCTTTATAGTCTGAAATTCATAAAAAATTGAGATACTAACTTGAAAATTGACTTATTTATTTTTACACACTTTTGCAAATCTTGAAAGAGAAACTAGGAGAGAAAAACAAAGAAATCGGCGGTTTTGTTAAGGAAAGTCTAGGGAAAAGCCATAATTTTCGTCGAATTTGAAGAGTATACTTGGCAAAAGTGTTAATTTTAAATTTGCGATGTTTTTTTAGAACGGAATCCTGCGTAAGTAGAAAACTATTCAAAATTGTAGCTCATGTATACTTTGAGAGGATGAATCTGAGCGTGTCCGATTTTTTTGACAGTTTCAATTGTGACGATGTTTTTTTAGTTCATATACCTATGGCAGGAAAAATTTATATCGAATCACTTATCATTACTGTTTGCTCAACAAATCTTGCTAAAGCATGGATGAATAAGAATTTTAAATAATTGCAGTATAAAGTTGCTCTGCAAAAACATCGCACTGTACGCGATTGCTTCATACTATGCGATGTTTTTTTCAGAGCAACTTTGGAGACTTACGTTCATTTATAGGCCATTCTCAACGTAAAGTGCGACATCTATTATCCTCGTAACGTCGATATTATGAACTAAAGATAGTTTGCTCAAAATTCTCATATAAGTTACTTTGCTTCAAATGTCAACTGTATAGAATGTGCTGCCATCTATATTCGTTAAGAACTGCCTATTCAAAATTCTTATTCTTCCATTCTTTAGAAGGATGTGCTATGCAAACAATAATGTTGAGGGATTCGATACTGCCTCAGTGATATATACTGAAAATACATCGCAATATTTGAAACTGTCAAAATATGCATTGCAAAAATGCAGAAGACTTTCAACTGGTTGTTGTGCACTATTTCCAAACGCTCTTAAGGAGTAGTTATATTAGAGTGCGAAGAGAACAAATCGCGTAAGTTTCGTTTTAATGGTCAACTTGACAGAAATAAAAATAATTTTGCTAAGTTGAGCTTTCAAAAAAACCTTATGTGATTTATTCACATCGCACACTGATATGAGTACTCTTTACACGAGTAATAGATGAATTAGCATTTCAAAAAGTTTGAGTATGAAGGTAGAAAGTTGTTCTGAAAAATCATCGCATTCCAATTTCATTTGCGTTGTTATTTCAGAGCAAATTTATTCCTTCATACTTATACTTTTTGAATTCTGATTCATCTATTATTTGTATATGAAGCGTGTTCTGCTAAGAGAGCTATAATTTTGAGTACGGTCATCTCAGGATACAACTCATTACGTATTACTATTACTATGAATGTGTAAGCTCTTATTTGAATCATTTTGTCATTGTTATGACGCCCAGACACATCTAGAACAGTTGCGTTATGGAGATAATTAGAAGAGATCAACATTTCGGCATCTAGTGCCAATTTTCAGTCAAGTTATGCTGATGGTCTTGATGGAAGTACGGTCATGGCAAAATATGAACCGTTTACTTCTAGGCAGGTTTCTGTGTAGGTTAAAAACCTGCGCAGAAGTCCAAAGTTCATATCTATTTTGCCATGACTGTAGTTTCCAGGATTTACCAGGATTTTGTTATAAAGACATCGCAAATTTGACAGTGCACATTTCTGCGACGTGCTCTGAATTTGTCTAAGAATTTCATAGTTGCAAAAAATGTAAGAAAATAATTTTTCGAAAAACTTTCAATTTTCGAAAAATGGCTTTTTTTGAAAATTTTTTTAAAAAATAAAACAAAAATGTAGTTAGATGGTAAGATATAATTCTACCACTACTTAATAGCTTGTCAGATATTTTGACAGTTCTATATTTTGCGAAGTGTCAGCCGAATACTTTGCGATGTTTTTTCAGATCGAATTTTGACACTAAGACTCAATAATTATATATTCTGATTCTGAGAATATATAAAGGGATGTGTTACGCAAACAGTAAATGTTTCGGAATTTAAAATTGAATAATTGATGGTCACTGCCTTAGAAATATGCAATGAAAAAACATCGCAAAATATAGAACTGTCAAAATATCTCGCACGCTCTTAACGGTTGTGTAAAGTCGAGTTTCATGTAACCGTTTGGAGATAAATAATGTGTTTTTTAAAGAATATGAGACAACAATTGTTTCGGATATTTTAAAGACTGGACGTTAGCTATCGTTTTAACACGAGACGTACGGGTCCAGCTTAAACTCTATGTATCTGACTATAGTCGATTTTCGGGTTAGATGGTTTTTTAAAACTTGGAGCTGTCAATGTAACGTAGGGATAAAAATTTCGCAGAGTCACATCATTGTACCTTTTACCCTAGAGTTATGTCGCATTCGATGAACTAGATTAAAACTTAAAAAAATACCAAATAAATGAGACAAATAACTTTGTAGGCAACGCTACAAAATCAAAAATGAAGTAAAAGATTCATTAAAAAGCAATTTCCGAGTGAATGAAATAGCAAACTTATATTTGCAACTGACAAACGTTCTAAGTATTTTGTCTGAAACGTATGCCTTTCAGGTGTGTGATGTGTTTGTTATAATAATTACATTTCAATTATAAGATTTGAAATTAGGGCATGTTTGCTGCTCTTACCACGTACTCATTCAGTGTAATAAGCATTTATTTGATCTACATACTTGCAACGTCATATGAATTCTCTCTTCTAATCGGATCACTGGTTTATGGAACCCGAGCAATTTTCTACAACATTTTCTTTTTGATGCTAATTCATCTATCAACTGCTATTTCGATTGAGGTGATTCGATGTAAAACACGTATACAGCCAAAGAGAGTAAATTAAAAGCTTCCTATCAACAGTCGAAGCAGATTGCATCAATAATAAATAAATCCATCAATAAATCGGGCAGCGATGTTTCCACCCATCAAGTGAATGCAAATTTACAATACGAAATTCAACGTTTTAGCATTTAACTCTGAAATTTGAATTTCAGCTCGAACAGTTTTCCTATCAAATAAGTCATTGTAGCAATAAAGTAACGTGTGGACTGTTTACATTTGATTGGAATATCTTTTATGTGGTAGGTAAAAACGAAACGAGTTCCACGGGGAAAATTTATCTTTTTTTTCATCCGGTTTTTGTGATAGATGTTCCGTTTAAAATTAAATTATTTTAGATTATTGGTGCATCGATTACATACTTGACATTATTTATTCAATTTGACCAGCAAATTCAATATCAAAATGTAATTTCAATCAATTGAGTCGAATGATGGTTTGTTCTTTCCCAACGACTTATCGCCGTGATATTTTATTTATTTTGTGTCATGTCTCAAGAACGTTTCTGTGGAAAACAGATGCGGTTCGTTAAAGTGAATTATATATTTATTTACTTACGGAAATGTTGTTTGCTATCCTTTTTTTTTTGTGTGGACATTTAAAAAATTGTAGCGTTATGTTTGTTTGTCACATAACTTGAGAATTATGTCGTGGTTATGCGATATACAACTGGAAAATTCATTGTTTGACTTCTGAGTAAGCCCATGAATTCATGACATTATTTTCGAAACTGTTACGTGTGACAGGAATAAGAGATTTGGATTTCTTGGTGTTCTGAAGCATAACCCAATTATATTACTTTTTATCATCTCTCATGTTGGAAAGTTTAATTTTATTGAGTGATTAACGGCAGAAAGTTTTTCATATTGACATTGGCTACTTTCCCAATTATACAATCACAACAAAAACCCTTTTTTAAAAGGGAAATGTGACGCAAGTCCTCGTCTCTTCTTCCAAAACAACTGATATCAATTTGGGTGACGCTTACAGCTTCGGAACGCGAAAAAATTCTTTTGAAATATTTTCACTTTTGATTAAAAAATGCGTCACAAATGCCGGACCCCCCAATGTTATAGTTTTTCTGTTCTTTCAGATTTGACACGAAAAAAAAATTAAGTTTTGCGTGATGTGTGGAGTACGGGTAGCCACATTTTTGGCGTGCGAAATCTGAAAGCGCAGAAAAATTATTACGTTGGGAGGGCCCGGCGTTTGTGACGCATTTCTTTAATCGAAAATGAAAATATTTCAAAAGAATTTTTTGCGTTCCGAAGCTGTAAACGTCACTCAAATTGATATCAGCTGTTTTGGAAGAAGAGACGAGGACTTGCGTCACATTTCCCCTTTAAAAAGGGTTTTTGTTGAGTTATCAGTAGTTTTGGAAGAAAAGAGAAAACAAATTTCCGGCGAAAAAAAATTTTCAGCAAAAAAAAGTTTTCAGCGAAAAAAATTTCCGGCGAAAAATATTTCAGCCGGCGAAAACAAATTTCCGGTGAAAAAAATTTCTGTCGAAAAAAATTTCAGCGAAGAAAAATTTCAGCAAAAAAAATTTTCAGCAAAAGAAAATTTTTCAAAGCGAAAAAATTTCGGCGAAAAATTTTTCACAGCGAAAAAATTTGTAGCGAAAAAAAAAATTTGCAACGAAAAAAATTTGGCGAAAAAATTTTGAGTGAAAAAAAATGCTGCGAAAAAAAAATTCGGGTTCGGGGCGAAAAAACATTTTCAGTGAAAAAATTTCAGGCGAAATAAAAGTTTCAGCGAAAAAAATTTCGTTCGGCAAAAAAATTTCAGGCGAAATAAATTTGTCAGCGAAAAAAATCGGCGAAACAATTTTCAGCGAAAAAATTTTCAGCAAAAAAAATTTCGGCGAAAAAAAATTGTCAGCGAAAAAAAAATTTTCAGCGAAAAAATATTTCGGCGAAAAAAATTTTAAAATAAATAAATAAATCTTTTTAAATAAAATGTTAGACACCGCAACAACTGTCCAGCAAAAAAAATATTAAAATCGGTTTAGATATATTTGAGTTATGTACAAAAGACCCAAAACCATTTAGGCGGCCCCAGCTAAATTTGCATTCGTCCAAAAAAGCCCATTTGCAACTTGAAACCGTTTTTGGTACTATCAGTGAAAATCGGCCAACATTTACTCGAGTTATCGTGTTTACAGACGGACTGAAGGGCAAAATGTAGGGCACGAGCGTTACAAACGCATTGGACTCGTACTTCTAAGGGTAAAAAAAATTGTTCAGTACATTCGTTGATACGTTTTTGTCCACACTAGTGACTTTTTCTTCTGCACTAGTGATTTTTTCTTGCGCACTAGTGATCTTTTATACACACTGGTGTTTCTTTCTTTCCGTTCGGTAGGTGGCACCACATTTCTCGAAGTATATCTGTCTACTTCTACATGTGAGTGACATCATATATTTTTAGGGATTTACCCGGGTTTTCTGCGTGGAAAGGATAAAAATTGGCAATGCGGTGGCTGGTCAATTGAGGTCGCTCTTGTTCAACAAAAAGACATAAACTATCGACCGAAAGCTCCTACGTCAATCTGTAGAACCCGAATTGTTTTTTTCGGGTTCATGGGTTTCGGGCTTCGAAAATTTTAATCGGGTCGGTTTCGGTCCGGGACGAGTTTGGAAACAGTTCCGGTTTCGGGTTTCGAAAAATTTTATCGGGTCGTGTTCGGTCCGGGTCGGGTTGTTGTATCATTTTATTCGGGTCCCGATCCTTTATTGACTTTTTATATTTTACAAAACTCGTCTAAATTTTATCATCTTACATTACACGAATTTTGTTTTAGTCTAAGGTCCGTGAAGAATGCAGACGTCGTCGGGCGTTGAAATAATTTTTGTTTCGAAGTAATTTGGGTTGTGAGTTTTGAAAAACTTGAGTGTCTGGTTCGGTCCGGGTCGGGTTTTGAAACAGTTCGGGTTTCGGGTTTCAAAAATTTTAATCGGGTCGGGCTTAGAAACAATTCGGGTTTCGAAAAATTTGATCGGGTCGGGTCTCGAAAAATGGTCGACCCGCTCATCTCTAATCTGTAGGGTTCTTCTCTCTCTTTCTATGTAAAAAGCTTTCCCCAAATATTTAACTCCGAAACCTGCGCTAAAAAACGACTTTTTCAGTAATGGCCCCTCAGTCCGGGATGCAAATTCCGTTTATTAATGACTTATTATCGACTGTAGCATGGCCTATATGGCTGTTGTATCAAAAATCTTTTGATGAAGGTAAGATTCCTACTGCATTGAAAACATCACGTATTGTTCCCGTGAACAAGAGAAAAGGTGACAAGGCTGACGCAAAGAACTATAGAGTTATCGCTATACAAACTGTCGTAATGAAAATCCACGAAATGGCTGTGAAACGAAAAATGAGTGAGAAGATCCAACCACAGTTAAAAAGTGCACAACACGGATTCAGCAACAAGAAATCGGTCGTCACGAATTTGCTCTGCCTGTCGATACTTGCATATATGGCGTTTGAGCTGTCTTGTCAATTGGACGTGTTCTACGGTGACTATAAGGCAGCTTTCGATAAACTGATTATACGACTACTGATCATCAAGCTAGCCAAGTTTAGATTTGGAAGAAAAACGGCAAAATGGGTATGTCAATTCCTTGTTGGCAGAACGAATTATTTTCCAACAAAAAAAAGTGGTGCCGATCGGATTTGAACCGGTGATGCTAGGCAGCCCAAGCAAACTTTCTTATGTATCTCGTTGAAGAACATTTTTAGTCCTTCACTCGTATGGAAATCTAATATGAAGCAGAAATATGTCCTCATTTTGTCCTTTCCTAACCATCGAAAGAAACAAAAAAAAAGTGGCGCCGATCGGATTTGAACCGGTGACGCTAGGCAGCCCAAGCAAACTTTCTTATGTATCTCGTTGAAGAAGATTTTTATTCCTCTTCACTCGTATGAAAATTTAATGCGCAGCTGAAATATGTCCTTTCTTGATCATCGACAAAAACAATTAAAAAAAAATTCTGTGATCGGATTTGAAGCGATTTTCTAGTTTGGGAGCTTTCGAAGAGCTTTTATTATTTTTTTAGTACACTCTATTTTCTAGTCATCTACGTCATTATGCAATTTTCTGATTTCACATACGCAAAGGACAAATTGAGGACATATTTTTGAATTAGAAAATACAAGAGTCAGAA
>CM055405.1:22564637-22579229 GCA_029228625.1 Pseudolycoriella hygida | reverse complement strand
CAACAAAAAAAAGGGGTGCCGATCGGATTTGAACCGGTGACGCTAGGCAGCCCAAGCGAACTTTCTTATGTATCTCATTGAAGAACATTTTTAGTCCTTCACTCGTATGGAAACCTAATGGGAAGCAGAAATATGTCCTCATTTTGTCCTTTCCTAACCATCGAAAGAAACAAAAAAAAAGTGGCGCCGATCGGATTTGAACCGGTGACGCTAAGCAGCCCAAGCAAACTCTCTCATGTATCTCGTTGAAGAACATTTTTATTCCTTCAATCGTATGAAAATTTAATGCGCAGCAGAAATATGTCCTCATTTTGTCCTTTCTTAATCATCGACAAAAACAATTAAAAAAAATTTCTGGGATCGGATTTGAAGCGATTTTCTAGTTTGGAAGCTTTTATTATTTTTTTAGTACACTCTATTTTCTAGTCATCTACGTCATTATACAATTTTCTGATTTCACATACGCAAAGGACAAATTGAGGACATATTTTTGAATTAGAAAATACAAGAGTCAGAACGTTCCTATAAATAATTTAAATCCAAGTTAAAATTTAAGTCCAAGAAAATAATCCTTTATAGTCTTGTTCGAAGAAACGTTTTGAAAATTTTGAATGTATATTCTGAAAGGACAAATTGAGGACAAATTTTTACTGTACTTAACTTTTTAGTAACACAATTTTACAATATCGAAGTGTCAGTACACTAATTTGAAAGTGTCAAGAAATTAGGACAAATTGAGGACAAATTAATGGCATCACCAATTTTGCTCAAATTTTTATCGTTTTCAAAAAAGCGATTTTGAGCTTTTTGGCGTTTTAGTACACCTCTATATTTCGGACCCCAAGGTAGGACATTTTTTTTTGTGTCGGACGCATAGGACAAATTGAGGACAAATTATTTGTGCAGATAAAATAAAAATTTGAGTCGACGACTACACATTTGTAGCAGCACCCAGAAACCTGCGCTTAAAAACGACTTTTTGAGTAATGGCCCCTCAGTCCGGGATGCAAATTTCGATTATTAATGACTTAAGTCGTAAACGTATAAGTCCCACATACTTCGTACGGGCGCAAAGACGCCCTAGGAAGTAAATCTCGAGATGAATTGATTTTCATATCAACAACATGACAATGAAACTATTTCGATTTAAATTGAGATACAACCATCAATCACCGTCGCGTCGCGTCGTAACGTATTAAACGAATAGCTGAAAGTTTAGCTTAATTTTGCGGTTTTGAGTTTACAACAATGTATGTGATTAAAGTGCTGTGGAATTCATTTCAATCCATATTAGGAATAATCAATCCCGTCTCTATTGTCATTTCGTTCATCATTTCTCCGAATGAATTCTATTAGAAATTGAAATTACCGAGGAAATTACAAACAAATAGTTAAATCAACCGGGTGCCAATCGTTGTCATTGACAGAAGTTTTAGGCAGAAATGGAAGTTCAAAGTCTCATAAACGTAGTGACGACAGCACTAGACCTTCGTAGCCATCTACGGTTTTATAAACATCGTATACATACTTTTTCCGTAGTAATGTACACCCGTTCGACTTAAAGGTACGTTTCAACCTAATTAATAAACATATGTGCCAAACAGCTCCACATATGAATAGTTCAGAGTCCAATGTCATAAGTTCCACCCACCTATCCCCATGGCGGCGCATTACTTCTAATTATTTTATGTTCGAATACACAAGAATGGATGTATTGTGTAGGGCTTTGGAGAGTAGTTTCTCCAAATGAACTATCACAACAATTTTTACTCATTAATTACCAGGAATGAGTAATTTTAATCAATGAATTTGGTTTAAGGGAGTTAAATGAAATTATGTCACTCTTTTCGACTGTAGTGTTGTGGAAAAGCTTAGAGTGTAACAAATGTGCCCCACGACCAACGAGATGCTATTTGTCTAAAATGTACAACTGAATTTCTTCTAAAATAAATTTGTAACATCCAACCAGCGTCGTCGTCGCTTGTTTTAATACCAAAATCCGCTGAAATTATTATAAATATCTGAACAAATGTTGGGGAAAATAACATCTGCAGAAAGCAATGCAACAAAGACTAAAGACAATGTGCAACAATTCATCTGGCTTTTGTCATCGTGTTTTCATGAATCGTGTAAAATATTTGCGAGCTTTCGGTGAGCCTCATATTTTATTTAAGTAGATTGTAAATCTGTCTGAACTAGTAGGCCGTGGAAAGAGCAGGGACTGGAGTGTACACTTCGGACACTGCACAGGGCAGTTAGTTCAATTTAGGTAAAACTTCCAGCGTCCTCCAAGCAGAGCTTCTCGCAGCACTCATGGGGGCTCGAGAATCACTGCCGATGAGGACGCGCGGAAGGGAGATCTTTATCTGTTCGGACAGTAAGGAGATGATTAGGGTGCTCGGGTCGACCACTTCAACCTCCAGGCTAGGGAAAGGATTATCATAAACTATATGAGACTGAGTAATCGGATCACCTTGGTTTGGGTACCTGGACTCTCTGGCGTGAAGGGAAACGAAAGGTCAGATGAGCATGCTAGTGCAGGCTCTACTGCCACGACGAGCGACGTAGAACCACGTCTGCCAAATTGGGTGCGAGTGGAGCATGTGGAACGCTGAAAAGCGCATGAAAGAGGCGCTAAATGTGTCAATGACCTGCTGAAAACGACCACTGGACACTGCGGGCTAAACCGGCTACGGCTGTCGGAAACCCCAAGGTGCTCTTGCAGATTAAAAGAGGAAACGGGCATACACGTGATATGTGATAGCCCATAGCCCTTCTAGCATGTTCATATAAAAAAATAGAGTACAAAAAACGTACAGTGTACCGGTGTCACCGACGAAAAACACTGTAAAAAATTTTTTGATTAGTGATATGAGCCGAAATTTCTTTGAAAGAAATTTTATTTTTCATATAAATTTGAATAACCGTGAAACGGCTGACTGCACGCCGACTCATCTTCCAAAAAAATATATATGAAAAAGTACTCTATTTGACACATGCCAAACCTATGCACTTGTTAGAAGAGCTATGGATAGCCCCAAATTCCTCCAAACTGAGCGCAGGATTCTTAGGGATTTCGTTGTGAGACCATCTGAGGCTGTCTAACTTGGACCTGCCGCTTAAGACAGTTGGAAACAACAGGATGGCTCGCCTAACGATTTAAATACGGGAAAAGTAACAAAGGATTCTAGGATCTGCGTTTTAAGACCAACATTAGGTCGTTCCAAACTGATAAATCTATGTAGCTTAGGAAATTTTGTTGATTTTAACAATTTCGCATGTAGCACTCAATCTGTTCTGTATATCAATAAATGACAGCATGTACAGTGGGAACGGCTTCAAGTGTCTGAACCTCAAAAAATCAAAATTGTCGGTATTGGAAAAACTTTTTCACTGAATAATTATAGTTATTAACTGCATTGGCGACGATTACAACTTTGAAGTTGTCCAGTCATTCAAATACCTCGGCTCAATCATAAACACTGACAACGACGTAGACGAAGAGATCAAGACGAGACTGATTCAGGGGAATAGATGCTTCTACGCACTGAAACATCTGTTTAGAAACTCTCTGGTCAGTCGAAACACGAAACTTCGCCTATACAAGACACTGATCCGACCCATCGTAATGTACGGCTGTGAAACATGGTCTTTGACACTCAAACAAGAATCGCTACTTAACTGCCATTATACGAACCATTATACGAACCATTATACGAACCATTATACGAACAAGGACGATGGAGGATAAGAACAAACAGAGAGCTGACAGACATCTACGGGGACGTAACACTAGTCGGAGCTATTAAATCTGCCAGACTGCGATGGGCAGGTCATGTAGCGAGAATGGACGAGGATCGAATGCCAAAGAAAGTAATGGATCGAAACTTCGACAACAACAACAACAACAACAACAGAAGAAGACGCGCGAAAGTTGGACGTTGCGCAGTGGAGAAGTCTGGCCCAGGATCGCTCCAGATGGAGAAACGTTGTAGAGTCAGCCAAAACCCGCTTGGGTTAGAAAGGCTGATAAGTAAGTAAGTAAGTAAGTAACTGCATTGGCTATGTAATTGAGTTGTAACACATCTGCGAAAGTTTGCGATATCCGAGCCAAAGGCGAGGTGTCGTAATCGCAGATGTGTTACAACTGCATATCATAGCCAATTCAGTTCAAAATTTTAATGCATAAGCTAGCGGTATGTTGAAAACACACCAAAAAATTTCACATATTTTCCACACGTTCGCTTTGACAACAACAAAGCGGCCATGTTTTTCGTTTAGTACGATGAGAGCGTTTCATACCTTACACAGTAACTAGATTTACATGGTTTCGTGCAGCTTATAAGTGGTTTCGTGCAGTTTACACAGTTTCGTGCAATTTCGTGGCATTTATTTTATGTATACATTGGCGATGAACCGTCAATGTAACACAACAATACCGCTCGCTATGCATTAAAGATTTTTTTCATACAACAAAAATCTTAATTTTCTGCCATTAAGTCGGTTGAAGCCGTTCGCACTGTACTTGCTGTAGAATTACGTCACTAGAAGCAAAATTTGAAAAGTCATTACTCATTTTCTTTAATTAGCGTATGGTAACAAGCTCATATAAGTCCTAAATTACGTATCAATTCTCAATCTATTACTAATTTTCTATGAACATAGTACACTGTTCATTTTTATATGCAAACTATAGGGAGGATGACGATGGCTAACGAATTCGGCAGTGATAACCACTTTACTGGCTGTCATCTGTTCCCGCTGAATTTATTCACAGTCACAGGTATAGTATCAATGTTATGTGTTGACTTCTATTGATAGGTTTCATCGCTGGAGACGTCGGTATCGAACAGATGAATTCACAAATTTCTCGGTTGAGAATGTCTGGCGCCATCTTTTGTATGTTTTTGATAATTTTCCTACTGCCATATAGGTTTATAGGTGGCACCCTATTCACCCTGAAGCTATTCACAGATCAACTTCAGGCCAACGATTGTATATGGTAGTGAGAGGTGGTAAGGACTGCGAATAACTTGTACATGACCTTGAGGTTTCTTATATGAGGGTTCTTAGGAGCATAGCAAAGGTGAATCGGAGGTAAAAGTGGGAAAATTATATCAGGAATAACGTCAGGGAAAATCTAGGGGTTACATCAGTGTAAGAGGCGGAAAGGGTCTGCGATGGTACGTGCACTGCACGTTCGGAGGATGAATAATGGCAGACTCCCAAAGACGCTCAGGTACCAGGTGGGCACCCTAAGGGTAAGGCAAGGAGAAGGTTTATAGTCTCAATTAAATCAGATTTAGACTTAGAAGACTTTCGGTGGACGTACAAACCATCTCCTTGCCACAGTATAGGAGGGTATGTAGAAGGGTGGTAAAGACCTCACTCCGGAAGGTATAAGTGGTCTATAAAGTTTGATGATAAAGATGATGAGGTGAACTTAAGGACTATCCTCATAAATGTTATTCGCAGAAAAAATTCCCGGCGTCCCGGGGTTCGAACCCGAGTTTTCTGTGTGAAAGGCAACCATATTCACTACTGCGCTGTCCGTCCCGTCATTAAGTGTCCCTTTTAAAACTTAACATTTGATCTTCATGAGAGTAATGTATTTTAGGTTTGATATTTGAGGTCGTAGTGAGATGAAAAATATGTCAGTTCGCAAAGAAATCAACTCGGGAGGGACTTTCCGTACATTACACAAGTTCATATGAAAACTTGAATTCATAACTCGCGTAGAATATGTAAATTTCTACTCGAGTGAAGTTTGTTGCGTTTGCAGCGAAAGAACATTTTTTTTGTTATAAGGAACTTTCTCCTCAATGCCATTTTCTCTACTCTTTTACTACTTTTTCGTCACAAAAACGATTTTCTTCCTTTTTCATGCAATCGAGTATTCGTATCTTGAAGTTTTTTTTATCGTGAAACAACCGATTCGCCCCTGACAAATTCATACAAATTAATAAATTTCACCAAATGTTTTTATTCGATTCATCCAACTTCGTCGAATTATCACCAATCCTTTTAGTTGAATGACTGCCTCAGCTACAGATATACCGTTATGGTAAAGGAAGGCAAATTCACTTTAGTAAAAGAAAAATCGGATTGTATTGAATCGATTCGAAACGTATTCGCTATATCAAAATGTTTCGGTTGCAATTTATTTCACATGCCGAAAGACAGATTTTCACAAGACTCGATTGCAATGAGAGTTAATGACTACGTCATTGCTGTGTTTTACGTCACCATTTATTGTGTGGCAACATTTCCATTTTTCTACGACATGGTTTTTGTAAAGACAAGCATTTTGCTATCGTCTGGAAACTTTGTTATCATTTGCCTCGTACGAATTATATTTTATTTTATTTTAATTGCAAATTTTTCGTGTTATTTAATGGAAGCTTTAAAGCGAAATAAGATCTGGAAACTTATTACCAAATTGTATGATTTTGATGTAGAAGTGTGTTTCATTTAAAGGGATTGTGGTCTCGCGGTTTAAATACTCCATACAATTTCAGGCTAAGAACTTAGGAATCAAAGTGCGAAACGATAATAGAGCTTTCGTTGTTTACGTCATCCGATTATTTATGATGCAGCTAACAATGATTTCAATTTGCGGTACATTACTTAGCTTTCAGTTCCAGTATTACGGTCTGATTTTAAAGTTCTACGTTTCATACGTTTTGATGGACACATGCTACACAACGACCTTTTGTATATACAACTACTTCGTGTTCAACTTCTGGGTCAGATTCAAATACATCAACGACACTCTACAGTAAATATATTTAATTCGAAAATGTAACAAATCCGACAGAAAGTTTCTTTAAGGGATGTGCTGAACATGCGAGACTTAGCGACAATCGAATTGGATAGTCAAATTAGTGGGCGACGAAACGAGTCTGACTTATTGAATGTGTTGAACAAATTGGCTGATTTATATTACAAATTAACCATCTGCATGAGACTCCTAAGTGAATCCTACTCCGTTCAAGTAAAGGAAAAATCAATTTCAATCGGAAGTTGGCTCTTACACTTAGTTTTTTGAACTCAAAATTTTTATAATATACGCTTTAAGTGCGGCGTCGGCTTTTGTCAAAGTATACAAAATTTCATGACAAATTTCATAATATGTTGAGCGACGAAAAATAGTGTGCCTGTCAGCTTACGCACTTCATCATGAAATTTCGTATACTTTGACAGAAGGCGACGTCTCACTAAACGTATAGATTAAGGTTACAAATTCTTGCGTCATCTGCTCAAGTGAGGGAAAAGTTACCCTTCATTAGCAACTTCACTTAATGAAACGCTTTCATTTGCTAAGAAACTCAGTGAATTATTTGACTTTATTGACACACCAAGTTGATTTTAATCAGGCAACACTACAAAAAATGAGAGAATTTCTCCGAATCAACCAATCAGGAAACCCTGAGAGAATTTCTTCGAACCAACCAATCTGGCAACACTACAAAAAATGAGTGAATTTCTTCGAACCAACAAATGCCACAGTATGATCATGATCAGATGACCCTAAAGCACTTAAAAAAAAAAAACAATTCGGTGTAAACGAATGTGTCAAAGTGTCGGTTTTGAGTGTGCTAGTGACATTTGCAGAAAAATTCTTAAAACTAACCAAATAAGTCACGAAGAGTCCCCAAGCAAGTGATGTCGTTTCATTCGTAGTGCAAAGTATGGGAGTTGAATTCACAGTCCATAATGAATCTTGATTCACTTGCGATATTTTGTCAAACTTCCTAAATTTATTTATTTTTGTTTTCTTCGAATTTATTTCGCTAAAGAGTTTTACTTTTCAGATTACATTTATTGCTGCCGTTGTATTTCAATTCACTTTGGTTTGTGCCTATATGGTGTATCAAATTTGTCTAGGAAGTTACACAACAAATTCGTTGCTCGTAACGTATGCATACTCCATGAGAACATTTTACTTTTACAGCCAAATTTTGTACGCAACGGTTTATGGAACTAAATTATCTTCAGAGGTATCATTGTGACGTTTAACTTACATAACCTCACAATCTCTCTATTTAAATTATTATTTTCTGCTATGGAATGATATCGCTTTCAGAGATTAGTTTTCTCATCGTAGGTCGTGATTTCCGCCATCCTTTTTAAATTCTGTCGTAGACGTTCTCACTCATATCACTTCCAAGCAAAATTGCCCATTTTTCGCAAAGCTCGTCCATTGCTCACAGCTGGCAAAATATGAAAGTTTTATCCTGACCTATAACGTTTGAAGTGTAGAAGCAGAAGCAGAAGCACGATGACAGTAGAATTCAATAACCTTAAAACAAAATCGATCAACAAACGAAGTTCTAGCACACTATCTAATAGTTGCCCAAAATGTATCGCAAAAAGTAAACGAAGTTTCTCTGGCAGAGAATGTTTAGTAGACACTATTTACTTTGCCAGGAATAGAATGCGCAATATATTTTTGACTCATTGGTTGCATTTGATTCATGTTTTTTTTTTCAAGATGCACATTCCATATCTGACCTGTCACAGTGATGTCAACTTATAATTTCTCTGTTGTAAGAGTAGGAATAAACCGAAAGTTATGAATGTGAATGAAAGTTTTGGTGTTGCCATATGTAAGAAAAATTTTGCATCTGTCACTTTTGCATTGCTATGTATTGGCACAGTAGCTTTATACGGGGGGTGACTTTTGTTTTTATTTGCACAACTAACACTCAACGTGAAGTTAGTTGCAGTTGCGACCGAAGCTAACTTCATTGCAAATAAAATCAGCTGATTGTTGAAATTTTGAATGGTCAGCTGATTTTGGCAAATTTATTAATCGGTCGCAACTGCAGATAACTTCACGTTGAGTGTTACTTGTACATATATTAAAACAAAAGACTGCCACCCCTGCTTTATACTAAGTAAAGATTATAGGAAAATGTAAAAATAGTTTGACTTTTTGAATAGTCAAGAATCCCACTTCAGTGTCAAAACTAGACTACTAGACATTTACTAGACGTCAAAACGTCAAGTGGCTCATTCTCTACTCATCATTCTACCAATAAGGTAAACTCTATACACGTTGACTAGGAGTATTCAAAAAAGTACCAATTCCTTACCTTAACTATTCATATACCTTTGTCCTGTTCTTTAACTTGTGAAGTAACAAATCAAGGCGAACAAGGTGACAATAATTTCAGAAAGTGGTAAAGAGCTACAATTTTATGGTAATTTTCATATAATATTTGACATCTTGTACACATTTATGTGGAAATCTGTCAAAACTGAAGAAGTGGGATTCTTGACTTTTAGACCCGCATAACTCGAGTAAATCTATTCCGATTGTCATAAACTTTTTTTTGTTTGCAAGATCTGGGCATGGCCGACAATTTATAAAAGTAACTTTTTTGATTTTGAGCCCTTGGACTTAGCTAGGGCACTAAAAACGAGTCTCCGCTAGGGCCCTATATTTTTTTTGTACATAACTCGAGTAAATGTTTTCTGATTTTCAAAAAAAAAAAATTTTAAACGAAAGGTCTTTATGGAAGGAAGTTTTTTGATAAGATGTCCTTCGGGAATCGGGAAATCGGGAAAATCCTTACCGATTTTGTTGATTCTTTTTATATTTGAGAGGTAACCGTGTACCGAATTATATTCATAAACATATTTTGGGCCTGTGCTTGGGGCACAAGTGGGCCTCTGGTCGGTCCTAAGGTCGGCCCTAACAAAAAAACGTTTTTTTTGTCATATTGCAGAGCAGATTGAGGAAAACATTTTGGTCTACGTATGTGTAAGAGGCATTTCCTTATGGCCCTAGGTCGGTCCTAAAGTCTGCCCGAGCCAAAAAAATGGTTTTTTCCTTTGTTGTAGAAAAAATTGAGGCGAGCATTTTTGTCTATTTGAAGATCAATTTTGTGCTTTCGGGAGGGTTCTTTTACACTGTTTCTTCGGACGGGTTTTTCAATATTGCCATATCGGCAATTTCCAATACATTTTAATGTGGACGTAATTTCAAACACTTCAATACGTTCGGGTCTTTTCTTAACATCAACTCTGTTTGCCACATGCATTCTGATACGGGTCCCTTCATATGTTTTTATTTTAAATTTTCTTATAATCTCCAGTCAGTATGAAGTAATTCTAGCCAGACTTTGGAACTCATGTCAAAAATGTTTCAAAGATAATAGATTTATGAACACAAAGACAGCGGTTTTCCCTACGGTGATGTTGCCTGGACATCGTCTTAAATACAGGAAGAGAATCGGAGGATTGTGTAACAATTCGTTTTAACTATTTAGGCCAAAAATCTAAGTTTTGCATGAACAATAGCGAATAGCTGAAAAGAGAGATAAAAGAAAAATAAAAAAGACACACAACCTTATGACTCTCTCCCTGTATATTAAATCGTGTGGAAACGAATAGGGAATATTTCAATAAAAGAAAAGAAATCAGTCAATTAACTTTCATATCTCAACAAATTCTTAGGCAAAATAATTTTTTTTTGTGAGGTTAGTGAGCAAATGTCTGATGTTAATCTTAAAAAGAAAACATTTCATTTTATATATCAGGCAAAGTACACCAGTCACATTTTAAGCAAGGCAATAAATTTCACTTCAACGACAACGTCGGCTTTAAATGAAGTAAGTTATTAAAGTTGTTTAGGGCAAAAGTAGAAAAATCAAATCCCACCCATAAATTCATCTAATTTGTAAACAAGTGTGAATGTAAACATGGCTACGTTTTTACAGTCCAGTGTTAATGTACATAATAGTATAATCCAATATAATCAAACGGCTTATGTCAAATTATATTGATTTTCATGACGCGATGTTTAAGCTGTCAAGCAAATAATATTATCAGTTTGACAGCTGTCATGTGTCATGAAAGATGATATGCTTTTCACTTTCGTCATTGAATTTCAAATTATCAAATGGGGTATTTTTTATACGGAGCTTCAGACTATGCTAATTTGAGATATGAGTCTAGTGTAGTGAGCCGTTTCGCTGTTATTCAAATTTATGTGAAAACTCCCAATCAACCTTGTATCAAATTGTTTTTGGTGGTGACTTTCTGAATTTCACACCACTGCACACATTTTTAAAAAAAATTGCGGCTCATATCTCATCAACGAATTGTTTGATAGTACGTAAGTATCCGTTACTCTATTTATTTCTATAGTCGTGCTACGAAATTTCATAACTGTAGACTTACATAGCAATGTGAAATTGGTGTTGCCGTATTAGACAAATTTCGCATCTGTCACTTTCGCATTGCTATGTGTAGGCAGAGTTAGAGTAAGCTCATCTTTTGTATGCATTCAGAATGTATTCGAAGCAAGTTGAGAGACCTCAAAAACATTTGTATCGATGATCATGCCCGCCGTGGTAGCGGAGTTTTTCCCCCCAAAGATGACCAATTTCCATATAAAAATGGTAAAAATATGTTTGAAAATAATCAAAATTTTATTCCTGTGTTGTGCGTCCACGATGTATCTATCTACTTTTTTTTCTCGAGAACCGCCCGGGAGATTTCCTTAAAAATATTAGGAAAGTTCAGTTTCGATCCCAAATGGAAAATTCAGCCGGTGGCTACCCCAAAAAAAACTTGGAACTGAGTTATTGGCATTCAAAGTTTCCATACAACCCCCATATATGAAAATCCACTAACTTCTTCGGCTACATCTCGGCCGGTAGTGGTCACATCGCGGTGAAGCCAGCGGAACTGGTCTTGTGGAAATCGGCTTGGGGGTTCGTTGCCAGGAGTCGGTCAAAGTGGTCCGAAATGAGCTACGCTGCCAAAGAGCGACTATGAGAAAAAAATTTTTTAAGTGATCGAAAATGATATGTAATGTGTGGGAAGTGTGTGGGATGATGTGGGAAGTGTGTGGGATGATGTGGGAAGTGTGTGGGATGATGTGAGAAGTTTGTGGGATGATGTGCGAAGTGTGTGGGATGATGTGGGAAGTGTGTGGAATGTTGTGGGAAGCGTGTGGGAAAATTTTTTTTTGGAAAAAAATTTTTTTGGAGAAAAATTTTTTTCGGAGAAATTTTTTTGGAGAAAATTTTTTTTCGCGATAAATTCTTTTGGAGCCAATGTTGTTTAGGAGACAAGTTTTTTAATGAAAATTTTTTTGGGCCCACGGTTTTGGGGTGCACTCACCCTTTTTTGGGAACCACTTTTTTGGCAACAAATTTTTTGGAGAAAATGGTTTTTTTCGCAAAAAACTTTTTTTTTGAGAAAATGGGTTGTGAGAAAACTTATTTCTGAGAAAAAGTTTTTCGAAGACAATTTTTTCGGAGAAAATTTTCTTTTCTGAGAAAATTATTTTTCGGAGAAAATTTTTTTTTTTTTCAAAAAATAGAAATTTTTTAAACAACTGAAAACTTCCAAAACGACTGATTTCACCTCTTTAGGTGTGTGACGCTATCGCTGATAATACGCAGAAGTTTGTTTGACGAAATAATTTTTCTGCACTTTCAGTTTTTGCGCTGCAAAAATTTGACTTTTGTTTCTTATTGCGTAGATTGTTTAGGGTAAATTTAAAATTTTCGTGTAAAAACTGAAAGTGGTGAACACAAGGTTCCATTCAAACAAACTTCTGCGTATTATCAGCGATAGCGTCACCTCAAGCGATAGCAATAATTTTGGAAGCAGACTCACGGATTGCGTCACACTCTACCTTTAAAGATGTTTTTGTTGTGATCGGTATTACAATTATTGTAGCATGTAAAACAATGAACTTTTCGTTGATTACAACCACTTCTTTTTAGCTCGAACACTTTTTGCAGCAAATAAGTCACTCATATACAAAGTTATCCTGTGGATTGTTTGCAATAGATTGGACATTATTCCATACCGTAAAACAAAACAAAATGAAAAATTGTAATGACGTTTATTTCCAAAAAAATTTCTATATTTCGATTTCAGATGCTCGCGGCTGTGGTTTCATATCAAGTTCTCTTTATTCAATTTGATATTCTACTCACGGCATCCAACTCTAATTACACATTTTGAAATGTTGATTTCGTTTTTCGGAAATATAAAATGCATTTTTAAAAGTTCAAAGTGTTTTTTGTCGAATTTTTTTTTTGCGATTTGTTCTGTTTTCATGAGTAATTTTTTATCTAAATATTTTGAATGGTGGTGTATTGTGTACTTCGTTAGAGCCAAACATTGTTATTTATTTTGAACAAAAACTTTTTTTTCCCCCAAAAAATATACCCGAAAACAAACTGTAGCTTTTGTATTTAACTGCTTGTATTTACAGCTACACACTACACTGCATGCAGTTCATCAGTCTCCCAAAATAGAGTGTCTGTGTAACAGTGTAACATACATTTCTGTGTAACTTTTATTTGATGTACACCGTACACACAATACATGATAGCGTTTATTTGGCTATGAAATTAAAATAAAACTAACTCATCAACCAAAAGTGATGCTCGTATTATTTCACCACGGATTGGTGGGGTGAAAAGTATAAATTGTTAAATATTCTAATCTGAAATAATTCGAAAACAGAAACGAAGCTCCGGCAATGATTTTGTTAAGTGAAGCGTTTCATTCTCTCAGTCACTTTCAGCTGAAGTGTGATAGTATTTTATAACACAAGGGGTATAATCGAGGCGTGAAATTTTACCCACCGAGACTTTAATTGCGCGATATATCCCCTTGTCGTATACGATATTTTATCACATCGGGGCGTATAATTGCCGATTTTACACAAAACATAAAAGCACACTGTGTATCGAAATTGCTGAAATGTACAGTGACAAGCAAATGTTTCTGACCCCCTGATTATAAATTTCAATTAGGCAATTCACTTCAAACAAATATGCGGAGTATATTCCGCATAAACCGCATATTTCGTATATTTCGCATGTATTTTTATTTTGACAGAACTGTCAAATCGATGGATCTATTTTTTTTTACGATTATTGATCCAAAAGTGACGTCGGATGAAAATATTTCTAATGAAATTGAAAGATCTGATGCTTCCGAAGCAAGAGACAGTTAACTAAATTGTTTTTGTGCGGCTTGTGCGGAACATACCTCGCATATTTGTTTGAAGTGAATGGTCCATGGCTATTTTGACAAGTTAATTTTAACAGACGTAAAACGTAATTGTAAGCAATAAATTACTCTACGGCATACCTTCAAAACGTACCGTTTTTTTTATTTTGTTGTTTTTCTTGAAAAAAAAAATTACAAAATTTTGCCCCATTTGACAGCTCCAAACGAACTGGCGGAGGCCGAATGTACTACCAATAGTATTTACTATGTTATGAGCCGGTCTTTACGCTGGAAATCAAAAACTATACAAAAACTAAATTCAATTTAATTGTCCGCCATTGCTAATTTTTTTCCATTTCGGCGGCTATACCAACTGAACTGCTCCTTTCATTTATTACTTTAAGTAATATTATAAAAAAATCTGTGCATTTTTTCGGCATATCGTAGAATACTTTTTGTTTAAAATAATATTTTACGTCACTTTTGTCGAAATAGCCATACATATTCCACATTTGGTATACTTGAATAGATTTCGAACATACGGCCAGCCAATATTAAAGATATGTTGCAAGTGTGATGCCTAGCGTTACAGTTTGTGAC
>CM055405.1:22533913-22564172 GCA_029228625.1 Pseudolycoriella hygida | reverse complement strand
ACGACAGTAGTGTTACGTAACACAACATATTTCTGACAAAGATGTCGTAAAAAATTTTTAGTCGATTAAAAATTAGTAAATCGTATTTTCCATCATGTGAAGTCCGAACTTTGTCAGCATGGAGAAACGCCAATTTCCAACGCAATCTGTAGCACGCACCTAGGATGTGACATAAGTCTAATAGACGACCAAAATTACCGAAGTTGCATTGCATATGCATACAAAACAAAATACCTAATGTCATGTTGGTTGTATTGGTTGTTCACCAAAGTCAAGTTTTGGTCCTCTATTTGACTTATGTCATATGTCACATCCTATGTCCGTTCTAGAAAGTGTGTTGCAATTTTAGAAGTAATAAAAAAATGTGAAAACAGTTGAGATGTTGTTCCGACAGTTGTACGAATCTATAGTGAAGTCTATTCTATTGCATCTTATTTAGAAAAATCTGGTTTTTTTGATAATTTTAGAAAATTATTCTGTTAATTGTTCGTGCATTAAACACGAACTCTTCCATTTTGGGCGTTTTTTCTCATTGCTTACGTTACGTCTAAAAAATGCCAATTTTAGCGTTACGTAATTTATGAACGGCCCCTAAGGACCCTACAGCCCGAACGACTTTACAAATTTTCACTAATTAATTTTCGTGATTTTCAGAGGTCCGTATCTAACATTCAAAGCCTTAAAGAGCGATTTTTGTGCTAATTTCGCAAAGATATAAGTCAACAAGTTTCACCGAATTTCGAAAAACCAGATTTTTGACCACTTTTTCGACCGTGCCCGCCAAAGTTATTGACCGATTTTGGCCAAATTCAATTTCATATTCAATTTTTTGATTATCTTTCTAAAAAAAAAAAAGATTTACAAAAATCTGATAAGATTTGCCCGATTTATGTAGAAAAAACACGTTGGGCCCTAGTTTGAAGGCCCTGGCTGAGTCCAAAAACTTTTGAAAATCGGAAGAGAGAAACTTTTTTTTATTATAGGCCAAGCCATTATCTTTCAAATGATGCCAAACTCAATGTTTTACAACAAAAATTCCTTTTTTGGTGACTTTTAGAGTGAGTATGTGTTGAGGCATAAAAGAGGTGAAACGTTTGTTAAAATTGAAAAGCTAAGTAAATATTCATTATTGATTTAATTGGAGCTTTCGATTACAAAGCAGTAATCTTCTTCAGGGAAAATGTTTTGATGTTATAAAATGTATCGTTTACTATGTTTGTGTGTGTTACTTTGTTTAAAATATGGCTACTTACAAGACCCTCCTAAAAGAGTACAAGGAAACCCTAGTCAAACACAAGGAAAAAACTAAAGAAAAATTCTTTGAGGAGGCAAACTCGATACCGGCTTACGCGCGTGTTCATAAAATTTTAGCGAAAGACCCTGCCGTTCAGGTTGGATCCTTGCTAAAACCAGATGGAAATTACACCGCAAACGGTAAAGAAACTGCTGAGCACCTCCTTGAAGCTCATTTCCCGGGCAGCATTCAGGGTAAAAAAGAACCTGATCCAGAACTTTTAAATATAGGTACACCTAGTAGGGATAACTGGAAGTTCGCCGAAAAGCTAACAAAGAAAGGAAAAGTGAAATTTGCGATCCACAAATTTCACTCGTTCAAGTCCGCGGGACCAGATGGAATCTTTCCAGCCTTACTAAAGGAAGGAATGGAACTACTTCTCCACCGATTGGTTGGTATTTTTAAGAGTTCAATTACACTGACTTATATACCCAAAGATTGGGAAAGGATTAGAGTCGCCTTTATACCCAAACCTGGGAAAACGAGCCACTGCGAAGCTAAGGACTTCAGGCCCATCAGCCTAATGTCATTTCTACTAAAGTCAGTGGAAAGGCTTCTCGACTTCTATCTGAGGAAAGAAGTCCTAAGGAATTTCCCACTTCATGCAAACCAGCATGCTTATCAGACAGGAAAATCTACTGATACAGCACTCCATCAGATGACTCAAAAAATTGAAAGCATGCTGGGTAACAATCAAGTGGCCTTGGGCTGTTTCATGTACATAGAAGGAGCTTTTGACAATACAGGCTTCGATGTAATTGAGAAAGCTGTCAGGGAAAGGCAAACAGAGGACATAGCTGTGAGATGGATTGTCAGAATGCTGGGATGTAGAACTGTGGAAGTATTTGCGGTACCACAACCAGTCTGGGAGTGACCAGGGGATGCCCTCAAGGGGGAATATTATCACCAATACTTTGGTGTATGGTAATAGACTCTCTACTGGTCATGCTCAATCAATCTGGAATTTTTACCCAAGGTTATTCTGATGATGTCTCTGTCCTCATTGTCCTCATATGCCCTACAACCCTGGGGGATCTGATGAGAGGGGTAGTGAAAGTAGTAGAAGAATGGTGTAAGGAAAAAGAACTCCGAGTAAATCCACGAAAAACAAAGTTAATACTTTTCAAAAGAAAACACAAGATTAATGAAGTGGAGCTAGGAAGTTTTAGACTCTTTGGGGAAATACTTAACCCTAGGGTGACGGTAAAATACCTAGGAGTCACCTTCGACCATAGGATGACATGGATAATGCATCTAAATGACAAGCTGGACAAAGCGATTGGTATCTTCTGGATGTGCAGAAATGCATTCGGAAGAACCTGGGGCCTTTCCCCAAAAGCTATCTGGTGGATCTATACAGCTGTTGTTAGACCAATGTTTTGTCATGGGTGCATTGTCTAGTGGCCTAGGGTGCAGCTAGCAACAACAAAAAAGAGACTAGACAAACTCCAGAGACTAGCATGTTTGTGCATGACTGGAGTGAAAGTCACCACTGCCACAAGAGCACTAGAAGTTCTTCTTTCTATCCCACCGCTTGACCTATTCGTAAAATCTACAGCCTTTAGCTCAGCACTCAACATTCAATGTAATGGATGTTGGGTACCGACCTCGGCTAAAGGACACATGGACATTAGGAACCTAATAAACGATGATACTCTTCTGATGAGGAGTGACCAGATCTCGACTATGTTGATGCTGGATGATAATTTTAGATGTGTCATACCGAGTAGGGAAAAATGGTTAGGTGGGAAAAAAATCTATCCCCCGGAAGATGGTCTAGTGAGCTACACAGACGGATCCAAGAAAGAAGGACTGTCTGGAGCTGGCTATATCAGTGAACAAGCCGGTATTGAAGGTTATATACCACTCGGCTATTTTACCACTGTAATGCAAGCGGAGCTCATAACAATACTCGAACTGATCAGTACCGAGACTTTTAAAGAGCTTCAGCATAGAAGACTCTATATTTGCTCGGATAGCCAGGCATCAATTGAAGCACTGGAATCCCCCATCGTCAGATCGGCAACGGTGCGCCAATGCAAGGAAGCTCTCAATGAGGTAGCCAACAAGAACAATGAGGTGACAATCCTGTGGGTGCCGGGTCACTCTGGTATACAGGGCAACGAGAAGGCTGCGGAGTTAGCAGACAAGGGAGCAAATGAGCGTCCGATAGGGCCAGAACCCTTCTGCGGTATATCGAAATCAGAAAGAAAACGCATCGTAAAAAACTGGCTTGATAAACAGCATGGGATTGCTTGGGAGAGGTACGATGGGGGGAAGCACACAAAAATTTTTTGTAAAAAGCCTCTAAAGGAATTCAGTGATTCCTTACTGAACTTTGATAGACCTAACATCAAGAGAGTTGTTGAAGTTCTGACAGGACACTGCGGACTTAATAAATATATCAATGTTATAGGATGTGTAGACAACCCCAAATGTGCCTGCGGCTATGGTGAAGAAACTGGTTTCCACGTTATCAGTGACTGCCCAAGATACAGAAGCAATAGACAGCGGATCTTGGGCAAACCAGAACTAAGCCTACCTGACCTTACAATTAATAAATTGAAGGTCCAGGATTTGGCCTTTTTCCTTAAAAGGACAAGAAGGCTTGACTGGTAGTGAACTGGTATATAGGCATCACACGGATATGGATTTACACGGATACAGACACAACACATAAACACCTTGACAAGACACACAATCACATGGATATGACGCTAACATAACTTTTAAATTTTCAAACATATCTTTCTTTGTGAAATTGTATTATTTTATTTATTTATTGTAGCAATAAACGACGAAAGGAGGAGACAAGGGAACAAAGGACAAATTGTCTAGGTTCCTGTCAAATTTATTTTGACCCTCCTCACACCTTCAATCTATCTATCTACTTTGTTTAGTGTGTGTTATTCATTCTGTTGTGGTATGATTTGAGATTTTTGTGTAAAAACTGATATTTTTGGTATGATGGTTTCCAAGCATTGCTTAACATTAGACCTGCGTCCACGTTTATTAAGGTACCTGGATGCTGTTGGATTGCCAGACCTTCTTCTATTTTTGTCAGCTGATGATCGTTTTCTCTGATCGTTAACTTTGAGTTTTCCCAGTTTATTTTGTGCCCTTTGTTTCGGATCGTGTGTCTGGCTATGGCGAATTTATTGTATTCTCGTCGTCTGACGTTGCCTTTGTCATCTAGTCTTTGTGTGACTCGTTTCGATTCGCCAATATACATTTGGTTGCATGAATCACATGGTACATTGTATATTCCAGCCAGCTCCTTTGTTTCTTTGTCCTTCATTCCATTCAACATATTTTGGATCTTAACGCCAGGTGTGAATGTAACCTTCCATTTTGATTTGTTTCTCAGGAAACCTCCTACTTTATTTGATACATTTCCTATATAAGGTAAAGGAACCCAGTGTTCGTCTGTCTTCTCTTCTTCGGAAATGGTACTCATTGTAACCGGATTGTTGTTTTCGGAATAAGTGGAATTTTGTAGATTTTGTGAATTGTACGTTGTTGGATTTGTTGTTGAATTTTGTCTTCATTCGTGAAATTCGACTGTTTATGAAATTTAGAGGGTAGTTGTTTTCAGTCAATATATCTGTGATGTGTTTTAACTCTTCTTCTAGATGACGTTAACTGCAAATTTTGAAAGTGCGAAAAACCAAAGAGTCGATAACTGAAATTTTCTGAGACTTGTGATGGAAAGAATTGTAATTTAGATATCTGTCGGTGTGAGTTTCCTTTCTGTAGACTTTTGTGTTAATGGTTTCATCTGAATTTCGTGTTATGAAAATGTTTAAAAATGGTATTGCTCTGTTCGTTTCGATTTCCATTGTAAACTGGATTTGGTTATTGTATGAATTGAGTAGTTGTCTGATTTCTTCTGCATCGTTTTCGTCACCATTTATCACTTTGATGAAAATATAGCCAAACGTCACCTCACTGTAAGAGTCTCCAAAATAGTAATTTTTATCGTAAAGCACATCATTTGAAAGATAATGAATTGACCTATAATTAAAAAAAAACTGCCCCGAATTGGGTGTCTTATGGAAGGAGAAAAACTCCCAAAATGGCGGAAAAGTGACTTTCTCGATTTTTCCCAACAGAAGATTTTCTTACAAATTTAAAAAAAAAATGTTTTTGCATTTACGTGAAAGAAGAAGCAATTTCATGAGATTTTTTGAAAAAATAAGTTACCTACCATACACTTGTACAACCTTTTAGGGGAAAAAATTTTAAAATCGGTCAACGACTGTTTACAAATGTAGTGGTGAAGGCATAGGACTCGTACAAAAATTTTCCTAAAATTTTGGAGATTCCTCAGAAAATCATTTAGAATTCCTTTGTCAACGAAATTTGCAAATATCCGCCCCTCAGGAACTCTAATAGGCTATTTTTCGCCGATAAAGAACAAGAGAAAGTCCTTTTTTTACATCCATTGCTCGTTTCATGATGTAAACAAAAACAATGTTTTACAGTGTAAATTGTAACAAAGCATTCTACGAAAAATATTTGCCGAATGGTCCTTCAGGGGGTACCTAATCAAAATTCCATTCACAAATCATTTCTTTTTCAAGTTTGTCAAAGTATTGTCACATGCTAAAACTCACATGGTCTGTTTACCTTTTAGAAGTTCCATGGAAAAGTTTTTAATTTTTACTTTTTTGCATAACTTTGCGATGTCACCTTTCCGCAAAAACAAAACTTGCAAAATAAATCCCTTTATTATAACAGTAATCTTTCTAAATAACTTTCATACAAAGTAGATATTCTTTAGATTTTCCATTGCTACATACAATGTAAAACATCACACACACCTCCCAGCGCAATGTGTCGTATATGTATAACATCCAAATCGAATATTCGACTAAGATTGTGCTAAAAGGGCAATTTTTGAAAAGTTCGATTAGAAAGTTTTTACCTTGTTTGAGTCGAACGTTCAACTTCAGATGTGGTATATAACAAGAGCGGAATGATGAATTTCGGATATCTACTTGGTACGTTTCTATATAGAAAATTATTACACACATTGGTTTTGTGACTTGCAACATTTCGTTGAAGCAAAGTTAAAAGAAAATCCATTCATTAAATAGTTTTGATTTATAGATTGTTGGAAAAGCACAAACTATTTTATGTGGTCAAAGTTTCGTTTGCGTTTTTTTTTGTAACCAAAGGTGAAGTTTACGTTTCGTAGCCTTTAAACACACAATATGCATTCAGTCTATTACGAACACTTACAATTAGATCGCTTTGTTGTGAGGTTGTGAGAATCTTTGATTCAAAGTGAAATTTTACCGTAGGGTTTTATAAGATTTAATTAAAAGTTCCATGACTTTAAACGCAAAATTGAATTAACTTTTTGTGTTGCAGAATGTTTAAGGTCATAGTTCGTTGTTTGAAGGTTTCCCTCATTTCACTTATGCCAATCATCAGGTAGGAAGTTGACTACAAAACTCCGAAAAGAATTAAGAATTTGGGGGATCGATCGTTTTTACATACCGAAACATTCATTCAAACGTTACCGACTCATTTTTTTTGTACAATTCAAATGGCAATTGTACACAAAAAATTGGAAATTGTACACAAAAATAGGAAATTGTACACAAAAATGGGAAATTGTACATGGGAAATTGTACACAAAAAATGGGAAATTGTAAACAAAAATAGGAAATTGTACACAAAAATGGGAAATTGTACACAAAAAATTGGAAATTGTACACAAAAAATGAAAAATTGTACATGGGAAATTGTACACCAAGAATGGGAAATTGTACAAAAAAGTAGGAAACTGTACACAAAAATTAGAAATTGCACACAAAAATGGAAAATTGTACAAAAAGGTAGGAAATTGTACAAAAAAGTAGGAAACTGTACACAAAAATAGAAAATTATACACAAAAAATGGGAAATTGTAAAGAAAAATAGGAAATTGTACACAAAAAATAAGAAATTGTACACAAAAAATAGGAAATTGTACACAAAAAATAGGAAATTGTACACAAAAAATAGGAAATTGTACAAAGAAAATTAACTACGATATACTTTCGCCGCATTCTGTACAAGGAAAATTAACTACGATATATGAATTAAGACTTTCGCCGCATTCTGTACAAGGAAAATTAACTATGACATGCAAATTAAGGCTTTTTGCCTACAAAACAATTTAATTTTCCTTGTACGAAATGGTCAGAAATACACTTTTGCCTACAAAACAACTTAGTTTCCCTTGTACGGAATGATCACTAACACATTGTTTGTTTACAAAAAAACTTACTGCCCTTGTAGGGTCATATCGTAAGTAAACTTTTGCAACCACTTGTAATATATAAAACATAATTGAACTATTAATTACAAACCAAAATATGAATTTATTTCACAAGTAAATACATTATATTTTTACTTTTATTTGTCACTTCTTGGTATCCGTTTCCCAAATTTTCGAATGTCTCCATTAAGAAACATTACCAGCTTGTTATGAACATTGTAGGAGTAATAATTACATCTGTAACGTTCTTTTTCAAAATCATTGTACAGAACAACCATTTTGTTTCTGTCCGAATGAGTGATGTCCTTCCATCGAATTAGTTCGAACACTTGGTCAATATTCAGTCCATTTAAAAAGCCAAATGTTAACACTATTAGTCTGCTTTTATATGTGCATGGTCCATAAAACGCATCTACAATGTGGTCAGGCACAGCATCGAAACTTATTATATCGAAACGATTTAAGAAACGTTTACGGGCCTGAAGGCTGCGGTAAGGATAGATGGTGAAATTAGTGAGGCTTTCGAGGTTAATGAGGGCGTTCGTCAGGGTTGTTGTCTCTCTCCTCTTCTGTTCATAATTTTCATGGACAAAATCATCAAGCAGGCCAATTTGCAGGGAATGTGGAAATTGGGGATGTAATTATGAAAATCCTGGCCTATGCGGATGATTTAACCCTATTAGCAGATAATGCCGATGATTTGCAGAGGGGGATTGACTGCCTGAATGTAGCATGTGAGGAGTACGGGATGAAGATAAGCGTCGGCAAAACAAAGGTTATACATGTTGGCAAATTTAGGAAAGACGTAGTGTGCAGTTTAAATGGGGAGCAGTTGGAACAGGTTTCTGAGTTTAAATATTTAGGAGCCATGTTTTCAGAGGATGGCAAGTTAGTTAGGGAATTTGAGGAAAAGAGGAGAATGGGAAATGCGGTGGCCAGTCAGTTGAGGTCTCATGTGTTTAACAGGAAGGAATTAAGTAGTGGCACAAAGTTAGCTATTCACAGATCAATCTTCAGGCCAACAATTTTATATGGTAGTGAAAGTTGGGTGGCCTGCGGATACCTTGTGCATGACTTGGAGGTTTCAGATATGAGGGTTCTTAGGAGCATAGCAAAAGTGAATCGGAGGGAACAGTGGGACAATCATATCAGGAACGACGACATCAGAGAAAATTTAGGGGTTAGGTCAGTGGAGGAGGCGGCAAGGGGTAGTCGTCTGAGATGGTACGGGCACGTTCAAAGGATGGGTAATAGTAGGCTCCCAAAGAGGATATTGAATGCACAGGTCCCGGGTGTACGTCCTAGGGGTAGGCCAAGGAGAAGGTTCATAGACTCAATTAAATCAGATTTAGAAGTTAGGGGCTTTCACTGGGCGAGCAAACCATCTCCTTGGCAGAGGATAGAAGGGTATGGAGGGGGGTGGTCAATGACCACCGGGTTGCGGCTTAAAGACCCCACACCGGAAGGTATAAACGGTCTATAAAGTTTGATGATGATGATGATGATTACGGGCCTGAACCCGTTTCTTTTGGTTGTTAAACATGACTCATATAAATAACAAGAGGAATACAGAATGTCACAAAAAGTCTTCGTTTTTGATGTCAGTATGAACTTTCCTTTAACAAAATTTTATATCAGAAGCACCCTGTATATACGGCCGCTCGTTGCTTTCTCTCAATACTAATAAATATACTACAAACGTCAATGTGATATTGTTTTTTTTCGTCGCAAATGCAAAACTATTTTTTTTGGTAAAAATGGAAAAGAAATCTGTAAAAAAACACTTGAATCAACCAAAACTGATCGACGAATATGATACAAATACGCCGCCGAAGAAGAAAATTAAAATTACGAAAAGTGAAAATGGATCTCGTATGCGCATGGTCAGAAAGGATGAAAATGGTGTACTGCCAATAATTGATGAAAGCGTTCCAAAGTAATTTCCTTTTTGTGCTTTTCCTATTTGTGGTTTTTCTATTTGTGCAAAACGAAATAAACGTATTTTCAGAAACAATGATGGTAACACCTCTCCGTCGACCATTCGTGAATTATTACAAAAAGCAAAGCAAATGCAAGGAGTCCTCGCTGATCACGCACATGATTCGCCTAGTGTTAGCAATACCGAAAACGAAATTAATGACAATGAAGACTCTGACAATGATGATGACGGGTGCAGCTTTGCTAGAAATGTGTTACTTCAGACATCTGAATCCGAAGACGATACTAATGCTGGTCAGAATAATAATGGCGATAAACAAGATCAAGAAGATGATAATCATAACGATGAAAATGATAATCAGAACGATGAAGATGATGCGGACGAAGAATTGGACGAAACCCAAAAAGATGCGAAAGTGGCAACCAACTGGATTCACGAAAAAAGTTTCGATACAGAGCAAGAGTTTCAGACTTTTTTGAAGTGCGAGAAATGCTGGTCATATCGTGGTTCTGCTGATTGTAACGATGGGAAAAAGATTTTATATCGCTGTAACAAAGTCAAGCGGATGAGCGAAATACAGTGTGCGGCTGGTATCTACGTAATTGTGAGAACCCGTTATCTACTAGAAGAGGACATTGATGCTGATACTGGTGGTAATGAGAATCCCGATGGAGTTAATGCCGATGGAGTTAATGTCGATGGAGTTAATGGCGATGGAGTTAATGGCGATGAGAATAAGAAAGAGGATGACGATGCAAAAATGTGTACATCATATGAAATATACCGCAAAACTGCCGCACATAACCATGATAAGATACCGCAACCAAATTTAGCGAAGCCACAAGTAAGCCACACAGTAAAAGAACTGATAATTGAACAATACAAAAATGGCCGAAAAGCAAAGAAGATATCCTTTAGCTTATTGGACAATCCAAATATCCCACGCGAGGATAAGCCGTCATACAATCAAGTTGTGAAAGTCATCAATGCTTATAAGAAATCGGATTTTGGTGCAGAACCAATCACAATGCGTAAACTAACTGAGTTTATTTCGAAATACACAGATGTTCCTGAAGATGTTGATAAATCGTTCATTCTCAGTTTTGAAAAATCACCTCGCAACGTAAAACATGATAAATTTTGCCGGTTTTTTATCACCACTCGTCGATTGTTAGCTGAGACAGCTAAAGGAACAATTGTCAATGCTGACACAACATATAAAGTAACGACCGAAAAGTTACCGTTAATTGTAGCTGGGGTAACTGACCAAAATCGAAAATTCCACTTATCTGGCTTAACCATTACTATTGCTGAGCACGAGTCAACACAAGATTATGCTTTAACTTTCAACGCAATGAAAAAAGGTGTTCGCATTGTTACCGGTAAACAAATGCAGCCAGAAGTGTTAATTTGTGATGCAGACCCATCAATACATAACGGTTTCGCATTAGCATTTGGAAGTGGCCATAATGTTGCAGACGCTACTGCAAGCGATACAGATGGTGATAAGAAGGAAGAAAATGTGGGCGATTCTGATGAACAACAAAAACAGCCTCAATACACGATAATCATGTGCTACTTTCATGTATTACTGAACATTCAAACAAAGTACAAGTTTGCCAATAGCAACAGAAACAAGGCCGACTTCAAATCCGACGTATCTATTTTACATTTATGTGATTCTGAGAGTAAGTTCGATATGGGCTGTGAATTGTTCGTACGGAAATGGCAAGAAGTTGAACCGGAGCCAACAAGGGTTTTGCGTAAATCTTTTTTCAAAAAAAACAAAAATTGGTACATTGGGTGCCGCTATCGTACTCCCAAGCACAACAACAACACGGAAACCTTTAATTCCAGTCTCAAACGCTGTCAAACTGAGCACCGACGTCAACCATTGAAACAATTCATTCAAACCGCTCTTGTCATTGTTCGGCAACGTTCTAAAGAGTATTGGAAGGACAAAAGTCCATTTGCAAGCGAAACGACAATTTCCAATGAAGTTATGGAGAAAGGTAAACGCCTAAACCAAGCATTCGTTTATGAAGAGGTGAAAGCAACTGGAGCAACTCATTTCTATACTTTTCGTTCCGACATTAAAAGAAAAATCACCCTCCATGCTGTGTCTCGCTTCGAAAATGCGACTTACAAATCATTTGACGAGTTCGCCAAAAAAGCTTTCGATATATGGAAAATTACTTTCCCCAAAGAAATTTCTCGGTGGAAGGAAGCCATCTGCACTTGTCCCGCTTTCGACACTGAATACATGTGTAAGCACATAGTAAGCATCGCATACCAACTCGAAATTATTGACGAAACACTCGAAGAGGATGATTACGATGATGAACCACTCTTTGTTTCAAAGCGTGGTAGACCAAAACATGCTACAAAGGCATTACTATTCGACTAACTTTTTTTATATTCGTTACAATAAAATAAATTTGTTTATTCGATGAAAATAATAAGTTCTTGTTTTTCATTTCGAATTGTAAATTGAGATTGTCACCTGCAAAAGGAAAATTAGCTCTGGCATGCAAATTGCGACTTTTTTGTACAATTTTCAATTTTTTGTGTGAAATTTCCCATTTTTGTGTACAATTTCCTTTTTTTGTGTACAATTTCCCAATTTTTGTGTACAATTTCCCATGTACAATTTCCAATTTCCCATGTACAATTTCCAATTTTTTGTGTACAATTTCCCATTTTTGTGTATAATTTCTTATTTTTGTGTACAATTTCCCAATTTTTGTGTACAATTTCACATGTACAATTTCCTTTTTTTTTGTGTACAATTTCCTATTTTTTGTGTACAATTTCCCATTTTTGTGTACAATTTCCAATTTTTTGTGTATAATTGTCATTTTAATTGTACAAAAAAAAATTAAATCAACGTTACCCTATCTATCCACACAATCCCCACCAAGTAATCTGATTTATCCCTAATTGCCTGACACAGTTGATGTTTAGACCCGTACGAAGAATCCACTGCGTTTACGACGACGTTTGTAACCATTCGAATTTCGACCCGGGAGCAGGGGGGAGCATCGATCATGGTCCTTAGAAGACGAATCAACAATAAAAAAATGTCCTTCTGTCCGTCAACACGATAACTCGAGTAAAACTCAACCGATTTTCAAAAACTTTATTTTCTCTGAAAGGTAATCGAAAAATCTTTTATGGAATTGAATCTGGGCACTGTCGGGTCAAGGGCCGCCGAGCAGGGGCCGCTTAAGTGGTTTTTGGTCTTTTGTACATAACTCGAGTAAATCTTTTCCGATTTTCATAATTTGTTTTTATTTGAAAGATCTGGGCATGGCCGACAATTTATGGAAGAAACATTTTTGGATTTGAGTCCCTGGACTTAGCTAGGGCACTACAAACGAGTCTCTGCTGGGGCCTACGTGCTTTTTGTACATAGCTCAAGTAAATCTTTTCCGATTTTCAAAAAAAATTTTTTGTTTGAAAGATGTAGGGATGGCCGACAATTTATAAAAGAAACTTTTGCCTGTGCTTAGGGCTCAAGTTGGCCTCATGTCGGTCCTAAGGTCGGCTCTAGCCAAAGAAAATTTTTTTTGCTATGTTGCAGAGCAAATTGAGGGAAACATTTTTGTCTACTTAGGGCTCTGGGTTGGCAAAAAATGGTTTTTTGCTATGCTGTAGAGGAAAATGAGGAGAACATTTTTCTCTATTTGGGGTCAATTTTGGGCTTTCGGAAAGTTTTTTTTCCAATACAATTTAATATGGAAGTGAGGCAATATTTACTTAGATACGTTCGAGTCTTTTCGTAACATCAACTCTGTTTGCCGCATCTATTCTGATACGTACGATTCCCTTCATATATTTTTTTAATGCAAAAAGTTCAGCTGTAGCGGGTAATTTACATTATCTGGATATAATTTACCTGACACAGGTAAAATTTCTTCTGTGGGTGACACTGTAAGGTTGGCTATGACCACGACTTCGACCAGATTGAGAGACTACCAAAACAGTCAGTTTTCTCGTGAAGATATAGGCCATTAATTCTCAACGAAAAACGCACAATCCATTATCCTCGTAACGCCGATATCATGAACTAAAGATAATGTCAGAGCTCAAATGTCAAGTCTATTGAATGTGCTGCCATATATTTTCGTTAAGAACTGCCTGTATTACCCGTTGCAAAAAAATGGATACTGTAATACGAAGTTATTTCGACAAACCTCTTCAACGAAATGTAAATTTTCACTTTTTTACTATGTTGTGGTGTAAATCGAAGGTAACTTTCTTGTCCGTATATGTAAGTATGGGTCCGAGGCCTCTCTTGAGGTCTCTGGATCGCCTTCAACTCACAAATTTTTTTGGTTTTCTTAAAACATTTCTTTTGTTTCAAATTTTTTTTTTCATTTTAAAAAAAAATTTATATTTTTTTCAATTTTTTTTTTTTACTTAAATACTTTTGTGAAAAATTAATTTTTAAAAAGTTTTTTTTGAAAAACATTTTCGAAAAAAAATTTCACAAATAATTTTTAAACTTTTTTTTGAAAATTTTGTTTTGAATTTTTTTAAGTTTATGTTTGAATTTGTTTTTGAAATTTTTTATTGAAATTTTGGAGATTTTTCCAATTCAATTTAATGTGGACGTAATGGATGGATCTAAGAATTTAGAAGGAGCTGGAGCCTGAGTGTATGCTCCAGAGACCGGAGAGGGCAAATCTTTCCATTTGGGTGGATTTGCTAACGTTGCACAGGCAGAAATCTTTGGAGCGCTCATGAAGTACTACCTACTGGAACGCGCGGGAAAGAATTCCTTATATGTTTCGACAGTAAGGAAGCGATTAGGACACTTGCGTCACCAATCACGACTTCTAGGCTTGTGAAAGAGTGTAAAGATTACCTGAACCTAATGGGTCTGAACAACCAGATCAGTCTGGTCTGGGTGACTGGACACTCGGGCGAGGAAGGGAATGAGAGAGCAGATGAGCTAGCAAAACTCCGACAAGTGGACTTGAACCACGCTTGCCGGTACCCCAATCACTGTGCATTAAAGCGCTACAGGACTGGGTGGAACGGAAATACGCGGAACGCTGGAAGGCGTATGAAGAGGGCGCTCACACGAAGCGCTTTTTCCCGAGACCCAACGAGAAGTGGGCCAAAGATTTGCTCGGGATGGACCGGAATCGCATTAGGAGGGTCGTAGGAGCGATTATCGGACATTGTGGGCTGAATCGACTGTGTAGGTGTCGAGTTGAGGCTCTCAGCGACTCCCAGATGTCACTGTGAATTGGAGGAGGAGACTGGCATGCACTTGATATGTGATTGCCCTAGGTTCCTTCAACTGAGGCGCAGAGTTCTGGGAGACTATTAAAATAAATGATGAAGGGGATGGGATGGGAAGGAAACAAACGATCGACAGATCTGTGTTTCAAGATCACGTATGTGATCGTCCCAAACTGATAAATCTAAAAAAAAAAAAATGTGGACGTAATAATGGGCTCGCGGTATCAATGTGCCCGTGACGCAAGTCTACATACGACAAAAAAATTCAGAATTTTTTTTTGTAGGCTACGAAACCATATTTACTGCTAAGTTTTGACTTGTTGCCCTTGCGTCTTTAGACAAGGTTTATCAGATTCTACGAAATCCTATATTTACTCATGAAAATCGGTCCAGTGGATCCAGACTTGTGACCTTAACAAAATTGGATTTTCAGTGCAATTTGTACAGTTCACAAAGAACCAAAGTTAATGAAAATGTTCTATGTTTCGTAAGAACGAAAAATACGTCAGCATTGGCTACAAATGCATGTGTTAGCATGTAAGCAACTGTTTGAAATTAGATCTGAATTGAAAAAGTCCACGGTAGCTCAATTGGTTGAGCAGCACCCCGGAAAGGAGAAGATTCTGGGTTCGGCTCCCAGTCGTGGAATTAAAATTTTCTTTCAGATTTAATTTTAGAAACACCATTTCTCTCATAATTTCGCTTCAAAAAATTAAAAATTCTCAAATTTCGTTCACTTCAGTCACTGATAACTGAAAAATGATTCCATTTATGTTAGTTAGTTCCCGGGCCATTTGTATGAAGACCGACTTTTTTGGCTCGTGCTCGAAAACGGATCGGTAACTTTTCTACAAATTTTGCAGGATCTTTGGCTGGGGACTCTACGGGGAAATGAGATTTTCAAAAAATGGGGTTGCGAATTTTATATGGGATTGCTTTTACTTACGAGTTCGAGACAAAGGTTGAGGTGAGATAGAGGTTTGGTGTCAAGAGAAACTTATTGGGTTGGAGCGTTCAGTTTGTTTTTGTAAAAAAATTTTTAAATTCTAGATAGAAGTTTGGTGTCAAAGGGAAAGTTTTTGTTGGTTTGTATAGGGTTGACCGTCAAATTTGAAGGCGTATAAAAATTATTAGAAGGGACAAGGACTTGCGTAACGCTGCCCTTTTAAAAACGGTTTACGTTATTTTCACATTCTCAAGAGTGAGGGCAATGTTTATTAAGATTTAGTTCGAGTCTTTTTGCATACGGGTCCCCTGCATAATGTTTTATTATTCAGATGCCGAAGCTGATGGGAACGTGAAGAGAAGAGAACCAATTAGACTTGTAAATTTCCAATTCCAATATTTTTCTTGCAATATTTCCTGAAAACTTCAGCATTTTGACACATTTTCTTCTTTCATGATATAAAAGTTGTTATGCAAATATTAAAGAAAATCATATTGCAACATTTTATGGGTTTATGATCGGTTTACACGCGAAAAGAAAGTATGCAATTCCTTATGTTAATGACGCAAAACAGCAATCAATTCTAATTATTTGAAACCGGCGCGGCGTTGAAAGACTGTTAAAGCTTGGTATATCTAATGTGTACCAAATTTTCCTCATTTTCTTGACACAAATATGGTGAAGTCTTTTCTTTATGTCATAACGTTATTGATGGTAGTTTAATGAACACTTCCACTGTTTGTTAAATGAATACAATCCCATCATAGACACGAGACAACTATTTATCCATAGCCTGATAAGCATACAATCACAACACAGAACAGCATTTGGTTTTGTTTTCTGTTCCTAATTTCGTATTTCGTAAGAATTTTTGTAGATTCATTTGATATTTCCTATTACGTTCATCATGTAAATCTTTATCAACCTTTCGGTCTCTACCAAGAACCTGTCCCAAGTGGGTTAGGCCTCAAAATAATGGTCTAGTAGGGTTCTTCGCCCCAGGAGAGAACAGGTACGAATCACATGAAAGTTTGTATCCTTTCCGATGTCGTAGACTTAACTGAGATCATTATAGAGCGTAATATTTTTGCAATAAATACGTTTTATAACACTCTGGGCTATAATAGGCATATTATAGCACTCAAACTGAAGTTTGACGCCATCGTGTTATAAAATATCGTATAACACACGGGCTGTAATTTGAGATCTCGTATCTGGTAGGGTTGAAGAACCTCGCACAGACGCCTTCGGATCTTCAACCCCTCCCAGATACCAGAGCTCAAACAGCCCTTGTGTCATAATATAATATTTTATTCTCTTTGAACTCTCTTTTTCGCAATGCATAAAAAGTGATGTAATCAGGTGAGAGAATTATATTCACACCATCAAAATACGGAAGCGTTAAGAGTTTGTCAGATATTTTGACAGTTCTATATTTTGCGATGTTTTTTCATTGCATATTTCTAGGGCAGAGATCATTAATTTTAAATTCCAAAACATCTACTGTTTGCATAACACATCCCTTTATAGATTCTATGGATCAGAATATATAATTATTGAGTCTGTGTCAAAATTTGATCTGAAAAAAACATCGCATTGTATTATGCAGCCGAGTACTTTGCGATGTTTTTTCAGATCAAATTTTGACACTAAGACTCAATAATTATATATTAAGAGCGTGTCAGATATTTTGACAGTTCTATGTTTTGCGATGTTTTTTCATTGCATATTTCTAAGACAATGATCATAATTTTAAATTCCGAAACATCCACTGCTTGCATAAAACATCCTTTTATAAATTCTATGAATCAGAACATATAATTATTGAATGTTAGTGTTAAAATTTGATCTGAAAAAACATCGCATCGATGTTTTTTCAGATGAAATTTTGACACTAAGACTCAATAATTATATATTCTGATTCAGAAACCCTATATAGGGATGTGTTATGCAAACAGTAGATGTTTCGGAATTTAAAATTGATGATCACTGCCTTAGAAATATGCAATAAAAAAATATCGCAAAACATAGAACTGTCAAAATATCTGACACGCTCTTAAAATCCAGAATAAAAGCGAAATTATTGATTTTTTCCGGATTTTTCCTGATTTTTAAAAAATCAAATATACCGAAGAATGCGCCGCATGCTGTGACATTAAAAGCGTAACAAAAAAAGAAACGTAATAAAAAAAAGCGGGGTCGAGGGACAGCAGCCTACCCATTCGGAGGTCAAGGCAGAACATCCCCCTTGCGATGTGTAAGGGGCAGATCCCCAAGACGTATGGCAGCCTGCAGGGCGTAACTGAACTCGCCGCAGGCACTGTGGTGAAGGGGCAGAGCCACCGAAAACTAAATATACAAATTGTTCTCTAAGAAGCCGTAAAATCCGGAAGCCTCAAAATCTAGAATTTCTGGATCAAAATTATATCGTGACTATGAGGCTTCAGGATTTTTAGGCTTCTAAATTTTGTTACCTCCTAATATTATGGCTTCCGGATTTTGAGGCTCCCTGATTTTTTCTTCCGGATTTTCAAATTATGGATTTTGTAGGGGAGCCACTTGATTTCACCGAGTCAGACGCTAGCGTACAGTGACGCATACAAATGTAAAATGTAGGTTTCTACTCTGGCGTTTAAGTTACCTACGGACCTGGATTATTAATCTTGATTTCGATATGTTTGAATGACATAATATTTACATAAAATCGATTCGTGTCCACTGTCAACTATTTGAATGATCTTTTACTTCTTACTACCCAACGACAAACATTGAATAGATTTACCGATTAGTAAAATGTTTCCGCTTTATGTACGAAAAGAGAATTACAACAATGTGATTGGAGTGTTTCGAACAATTTACATTGTGGCCAGAGTTGTGGGGCTGTTTGCATTCAGAGTGAAGTTACAGCAACCATTTGAGATTAATGAACCGCTTGTGTCTAGAGTGGATCTTGTTATATTCATTCTGCATTTCGTATTGTACGCGGGCTTTATATTCGCCAACACTTTTTATAGCTCAATAGGCTTTTCTTTCGTGGAAATGCCAACGGTTTTCAAAATAGGCAACAACATCATTTTGGTTTGTGGAATTTCGTGGGGCATCGTTGTAATTGTGTTCGACTTACTGAATAGAAGGAACGTTTGCACAATTTTCCAAAAGTTTGAAATCTTCGATCGGATGGTATAACAGATTTCGATGAATCTGAAGCGATTCCATTACAAAGAGTTTTTTTTTCGCAGATACGCAAAGCTCCAATTAGAATTAATTACAGCGACCAGCGGATGTATTTTCGAAAATATTTATTGTTGTGTGGACTATTGATGATACTGTGTAGCGTTTTTACGACAGTTATTTACTTAAGTTACATTCCCTTGGACCAATACCTACACATTTGCGCTTCATATTTACTGAGTAATGGAATGTACAGTGTGGTTTTCAACGTTTATTCATTTTTTCTATACAACCTACGAGTTAGATTTACGCTGCTCAACGAAAATATTAGGTAAGTTTTTGAGATTCCCTCCCTCCCTCCCCTTGTTTGCAATGTTCTACACAAATAAACCATTGAAATGTGTATAGGAAAGTAGCGACAGGCTATTGACAAAAAATCAAGTTTCTCTGGGGAGACCTCCCGAAAATCTCGCTGAAGAAAACTCACAGAGGTCTTGCTGGAAAGAACTCCTAGAATTCTCTGTGGAGAGTCCTCCCTGGTGAAAGGAAGGGTGAAAACATAAAGTAGTTATCGCTACTTAATAAAGATTGTTTTGTATGAAGTCTCTGACGCAGATGTCATTTATAAACGTTCCTTTTGCACCGAATAATTTTGTATGAAAATATAATTGAACTTTCCGCAAAACAAGTTAAAGTTCTCTCGCCATAACAGTCTATAGGGTTTCAGCTGATTCATAAAGCACGTCACTCTTCGATACAAATTTTCTCCACACACTTCCCACATCATTCCACACACTTCCCACATCATCCAACATACTTTCCACATCACTCCACACACTTCCCACATCACTTCACACACTTCCCACATCATCCCACACACTACCCACATCATTCCACACACTTCCCACATCATCCCACACACTTCCCACATCATCCCACACACTTCCCGCATCATTCCACACACTTCCTACATCATCTCACACACTTCCCACATCATCTCACACACTTCCCACATCATCCCACACACTTCCCACATCATGCCACACACTTCCCACATCATTACACATCATTTTCGGTCACTTCACAGTTTTTTTTTAAATAATTTGGAGGGGGCGGGGCGGGGGGAGGGGGGAAAATCTCCAAAGTTCGCCTATACATGCTGTCTTGTCCCAAAGGTTTTTCTATGGAGTTTTTTGGGTTTGTGGACGTTTTTTTTGGGGTTTGTGGACGTTTCTTTGGGGTTTTGTGGACGTTTTTTTGGGACTTGAGGACTGCGTCACGCTCTCCGCTACCGCTCCGAGCATGATTTTGTGAATGATGACCAGTACACACCGTCATCATTTAACGCTGTTTGTAATTTCTTGTTGTTTCAGATATTTATTTACGTCATCCCAATTATCGGAAAATATTAAAATGATTGGAATTTCCGATGAACTGATAAGTCAATTGAAAACGTATGCCGAGCAGCATAGCATGTTGAACGATATTATCGAAATTGTTGACTGCTGCTACTCGAAACAAGTGAAACCATTTTCTCTTGACAACATAGAATTTTTTATATGCTAAATGTATGTTCATTCGTACAGGTCGTGGTTTACATGGGTGCGTGTTTTTCGTTTACGGTGTTTACACTATTTGGATTGTACAACGTTTGGTTCACTGATATGTTCTCGCCCATCAGGCTACAACTCGCCTCAGTATATGTAGCATGGACATTTTATTACAATTTCTTTATGATCCACACAATTTCATTGGGTAGTGGTGTGAGACGTGAAGTACATTGAATATTTGAAATTTAAATGCAAATGAATTTTCTAGAAACTTTTTATTAAAGGGAAAATACACTGGGGTAATTATTCATACATCGATAAACAAAAGCAACAATCAGATGCTGATTAACAGGGTAATTCACGTGGGTAGTAGCTATTCGCAGACAACTTCACTAGCGGAAAGGTTGTGTAAATGGAGAATACCATCGGTTCGCGTTAATACCAACAAGGTGTTCGATTTAATAGGACGCAACTAGCCCCATCTATTTATTCGATCCGAACGATAATGCTATTAAGGACGTCTGCGAATAGTCTTTGAGGGGACGTTCACACTTTACGTACGCAAAAAAAAAGTTGGGCTGTAGGACTGACCTCCGATCTGAAAATTATATTCCCTCCTATTTTCCTCCTTCACAAAAAATGTTTAGATTGGACCCATGGACACACAGATTAGGATAAACACAGCCGAAAGTTATTTTGACGTACGCCGAAACACGACGACCGTCGTGAAATTCAACAACTTGAGAATTGACGCGATTTGTGCGATGTCGGCTTATGTCAAAGAATACGAAATTTCATAATGAAGTGCATAACCTTGATTGTTCATTCCATGCTTCATCTCTTGACAGATTATAAAATTCGCTAGGAAATTGTGTAATATGTATACTTTGACATAAGCCGACGCCGTACTAGTAGCGTGGATATCAGATGCTCAATCCGAAAATTCTCTTAGGGAGCGTTCATAAATGACGACATAAATGAGGGGGAGGGGGTCTAAGAAAACAGACACTTCATACAAAAAATTTTCCTGCTTGCAGACAAGGCGGAGAGGGGGTCCAAAAATCCGCAAAAAAAGTAGACGTCATATTTGAACGCTCCCTAACCCCACGCCAACACACCACTGAAAAAATTGTCAAAAAAGTGCCAAAAATAATTTTGACGTACGACGAAATGCGTCGCCGTCGTGGCGAAGGGAAGCGTTGGCCTTAAATTAAAGCTACAAAGACACACACCGGAACTTCATGTCGGTGCCGCTTTTAGTTATCCGCCCACAGCTCAGAGCGTATGAAATATGTGGAGGTCCCCTCGCAGCAACAGAAAAAAAATTAATCAAAGAAATTCTTACTATTTCCTAGTTAATGACATTTTCTCAGCAAATTTTGCATAGAGTTCCAGAGGCCAATTGCAAATTATTTGTCTTCGATTGGCCTGCTTTATTTTCGGTTTGTTGGCTCCACGCATTTCGGAAATATAATATTTTTACAGACTAATCTTCGGTTACAGTTCGTTTCAGCCACAGCAGCTTACTTAATTATTCTGATACAATTTGATTCGTCAAACGCAGGAAAGAAAGTAGAAGCTTGAATATTGAACATACAAAGGCCGTACCCTCAGAGTTCTTGTTGTGGTTGCGAAGTACTAGCAGAGTTTTCAATGATGTACATTTGGAATTGAATTAAAATGACTACGTACGATGCAATCGATGTCACATACTGCACCATAATAATCAGTTTTTAAAAGCAAAATATTGTCAATTACTTATTACCTACCGAAAATACAAACGACCAGTTCATTGAAATAACACCGAACGAAAAGTTGGGCGAACGATGCATTATTTGTAGGGATAGAATTTTTAGCTGTAAGAACACAGTGTTTTGGGGGAAAGATTCACATGGACAGCACTTTTACCTTGAGAATAAATTGTTGATTACGAGTACAAGCAATTGTTTTATGAACGATGACACCCATTCTTTTTGCCTGAAATAAATTTAATTTCGAAAAGTACATCTTGTCATTTCTTACATAGATCATCTTATATTTTTATTATCAAGAAAACCAAGGAGCACGAAAGATTTTTCGATGATCCAAAAACGGCAAAGTTGCATTTTGGTGACTCAGCGCCGTACCTAGATGGTGTTGATATTACGATACCAATTGGTATGCGCAGTGATGTACCCACGTCTAAAGATACATTTTTAGAAATAAAAAGGGGGCGCTTGTAAGTTAAGGAAATGACTGGGCAAAAACACCTCTCAATTGTTATAAACTGTTCTAAAAAAATCAGCACACTTTTTCGAACAGTTTATAACAGCAGATAATGTGTTTTTGTCTAGTCGTTCTAAAAAAAATCAACGCACACATTTTTCGAACAGTTTATAACAGTTAAGAGGGTATTTTCACCTCGTCATTTCCTTAAGTTCCAAGTGCCCACTATTTTTTATTTTGAAAAATGTATCAGTTGATATCCTAAGATCAATATCTTCTAGCTACAGCCCTGGGTGTGTGGGTGGTTCAACTTTCCTCAATCTGTACCGAGCACTTCTTAATGATTTTTTTTTTGAATCCACGAATTCAGTGCGATATCCACTTATATCAAACTGTACGAAATTTCGTGATGAAGTGATGAAGTGAAATTTTGTATGCTTTGACACAATCCGACGTTGAACAAAAATGCCGGTTGAGCTTCGAAGTGACTGTAATGGTCACATATTTGTGAAGATAGCAGGCTATTTGGTAGTTTGAAACTTTAATAAGGACACCTTGATCACTTGTGCGAATAGAGCATGCCCTAAAAATGCTTCTAATAAAACTTTTCCACTAACAATACAATAATAGCAAAAGTATAAAATTTATTACTGATAGAAAATAATAATTTGCAAATAGAAAATATTAATTTACCGATAAAAAATTATAGATTACCAATAAAAAAATAAATTACAGATAGAACATAATAATTATTTACCGATAGAAAATAATAATTTACCGATAGAAAGTAACGAAGTGTCAATAAAAGATTACCTTTCACTTGATTTATCTGTACTTTATCACTTTTCATCGGTACGAAAGTTATTGGTAATTTATAGTTTTTTATCGGCAGTGTTGAATTTATTTATCGGTCAAATATTATATCCTATTTATTGCTCACCATTCGGCGCATTCGGCTCTCGAGTTATACATTGACATCGAATGAATTACAGATTAATAATGAACTCTCCTCTACGCTACTCATATGAAGAACGGTAAACGTTGCGTGCACTAAAAACGACGGACCGTCAGCAGTACACGCAGAAAACACGGGTGTAGTAAGGACAACAAAAAAGAAATTTGTTCGCCTGAACTGTCACTTTGTGTTTGTTCATAAAAACATCAATAAAGTTTCTGTTTCGCACATACGAAAAACGTTGTGCTATCTTCGGAGAAAATAGGAAATTCCATGGTGGAATTCCCTATTTTCTCCCCTCTGATAACAGATAACATTTCTGCCCTACAACGCATAAAACACTTACCTACGATATGAAATGAGAGATTTTCATATAATTTCTCTCACAAATTCTCCTCGCTAAGTTTTTTATGCGTTATACGGCAGGTTTACTGAAAATTGAACAAAACTTAGAGAAAATCAGTGAAGATTCGAATTTGGTCGAAAAAAATCAAATTAGCGACAAAATTAACCATAACGGTCGCTTTTGTTTAATTTTGTCGCTAATTTTATTTTTTTTCGGCGATTGACGGCAGTTTGCCTTTGACTGACTGACGAGATGTCGCTATTCTATAATGAAACATTTCTTATGTAGAGTTGCGGCGCAGTTCATGTTTCGGTCCAAATTATTCAGTTTATCAGATAGAAATGTAAAAAGTTATCTTCTTGAAACGACATGATAAATGTAAGTTGAATGAAAATTGTAACATTCTTTTTCTAGTGAAAAAATCGTTTTCTACTCTCTTTAATCCACGGCATTAGTGCGAAAACGGCGATTCTCATGATCATTTCGACAGCTTATGCATCGTGTCATGAAAAACACAATACTTTGACATAAGCTGTTGACGTACTTAACGCTTGGATTGAATTACTCACCTCGTTGGTAGTGCTGCTAGAGATCAAAACGCTTAAAAAATTTAAAACGTTAAACATAAATCCAACTAAGTCGTAAATGAATGCAAGTAAAAAAAAATCGACGGTGTTTTCTCCAATGATGAGTCTGTAGTGGTTGTGGAAGTTAAAAATTGTTAAAACGAAAATGCCCACGAAGGCAGGAATTATCTGAAACACAAACATTTGAACGATCGTAATCCATATCAAATAAAAAATTTGAACTTACAAAAGACGCAAAGAAATTGGTTACAAGTGGAACTAAGCTATTCAGTTCGTCTGCTATACTCGCAATCGCGATTATGTTCGCTTGCAATTTTACACTCGTTGAATAGGTTAGCTTTGTACTTGCTGAGGGTAAAATTTGAAAGCTGACAAATATTTTTTGCATTAATTCCAAGCAACCGAAATGTTTAATAAATATCAGGAAGTAATTTCCTAATCCTCCAACATATCTAACATGAGAACCTGACGAACTTTCGTCGGTTCAACACTATTTTTCCATCAACTGCGGTTTAAGCTTTCAACTTTTTCAGGGCTCATATTATCAGGCAATCTCAACTTTTTGACTTTTATTTTATTGACTTTTTTGTATTGTATTCAAGCTTTTAAGTAAGTAATACCATTAGTTTCACAGCTGATGCATCGTGACATGAAAAACAGTATACTTTGACATAAGCTGTTGACGCACTAAAGTAGAGCCGTGCGCCGGCGTTTCGTTGGCTGGGTCTTAAAAACAGTCTCTAGCCCTTGGACTACATCCTACACTTATCCAATGCTCAGCGAAAATGTGGAGGAGAGTTGTAACTAATCGGCTTTCAAAGACAATTTTGATCGTAAATGTCACTGGAACAAATTATTTGAGTTGCGCCGACCTAAAATCGAGCATTCGGCTGACAATCGGTTTTAAGTCGGTGCAACTCAAATAATTTTTTCCAGTGACATTTACGGGAAAAACTGTCTTTGCGAGCCGATTAGATACAACTCTCCTCTACATTTTTGCTGAACTTTGGACAAGTCTAGGATGTAGTCCAAAAGTTAGAGACTGTCTTGAAGACAAAGCCGAAGTAACGCCGGCGCACGACTCTACGCTAAAGGTCTGGATTGAAAGACTCGACTGTGTTAAAAGCCCTTCCAAAACCAATTTTCATAAAAAAAAATTTCAAAAAAAAAGTTATAAAGTCAAAAGAAAATGTTAGAAATGTTTAACAATCAAAAAACAGCCTCATAGCTGAGCCGGGTGGAGCACAACAACCCAAGTGTGTTACACAATTGTCTTAGTATGAATGTGACCCGCATTTAGTGCTAATACTTCGTGAAGATTAAGCGTAAAATAAAGTCTGTATCTTGGTAGCAATCTTTCTTAAATTTTTTATAATCTAATTTTCAATTTTTTAAGTTGGCGTGGCGTGACAAGAGGGGGGGGCGAGGGTCTGAAAATAGCCGATTTTGGCGTGACATCCTTTTTAGCGTTATTCATCAACAACATTAACGTTAACATTAATTTTGAACACTTACTAAAAAAATTCGTTCAATTCTGAAAATCGCAGGTAAATCGAATACATAAACAATTGCAATTGAATTGTAATTAGCGTGAAACCTCCATTGATCATTACGTATGCAATGCACTGACTTATCATTCCAACGTCTCCATTTAAAACGAAAGAATAATATCCAAAAAGAGAATAAACCACGGCCAGGCCCGAAAACCAAATGCTTACATGGATAAGCGTTCGTCGATGTATCTTGTTGTGATCGACGCCTATTTTCAGCATCCGCAGCATCTAAAACAATGACATCTAAAACAATGACATCTAAAACAAATAGACATCTCGTTCGCTTTTTATACTAAATAAACCGTTAAAGCAATAACGATAGAGTGTACTAAATTCCAATCACCGATGACAAATCACTGATGACAATTACCGATGACAGATCACCGATGACAAATCATCGATGAAGGACGCACATACGGACAGACAGGAATGGTGAAAACATATCTCATTGAAATGTGTATAGAAAAGTAGCGATAGAGTGTAAGCAAAGAAGTTAATTCGGTTACGTCACCGTACATCCGTCTGTGCACCACTACTGTGACGTAACATGATAACATGATGTGAAGTTACGTAACGTAACAGAAGGGGGCACAGACTGACGGACGGACAGGAAGGGTGAAGACATAAAGTAGCTTTCGCTATTTGATAAAGTATTTTGTTAAAAAACCCTCGCTCACTGGAATGAAATTGATTGAGTGACTTAAAGGTTCTTATTTATCATCATAACTCACCACATACCTAGTCAATCCCTATTTTTCTTTACTATTTTTACACCAAAGAAATGATAATAGATGGCGTCGCATGTGATCGTGAAAATATTTTAATTACACCTCCAGTGACGCATGTCACTATGTTTTTTGTCATTTACACGTGGCGTTCATGTCTCTACATTCGACGGAAAATTTACTTTTGGAGTAACAACATCTTTGCTCTTTTATTGAACTATTCTAAATGTTTCTTCAAATTTTGGTAGCTATGTAGTACATGTTCCTAATTTTACGGGCACTGCCATCTACCATCATTTCCCTATACTACACATAGAAAAATGTTACTTTCACACTTAGTTCCGGAGGAACCTTTGAGTAGTGGCTCAATTAATTTTATTTACCTGACTGTCTATTTCATGAAGTGTATTAGCGATTTTCCAATATCTGCGTCGTAATAACACAATTTGACTGTCGCCAACCACGAGGAACATCAATGAACTTGCAATAAGAATTTGCTGCATTTGATTGAAAAGTTTTGTGTTGCCAGTTTTATTTTTCAGTTCAAAACTCAGATTACAATAAATTAGAGTGAAAAATACAGCAAAAGTCGCAACTAACTGTAAGAAGCCAATTAATCCAAATGTAGCTTTGTATTTTTTCTGTCCTTTTGAAATAGTGTAGCAGGATATTCCGAAAAACTTCCCGAGAACGTACAGAAAATAAATTGTGTCTAAAAAACATCTGCTTGAGCTCATGTTAAACACAGCACTTAATTCTATAGCTTACAGAAATGAACTGATAATCGAATTATAATGGACGGCAAGAATGATGGTCGATTAATTGATTGGTTGTACCATCACAAACTTGTTTTCTTATTTGAAGGGGAAAGTGCTGACGTAGACGCAACAATGAACATTGAGGAATAATAAAAACAGAAATATCGTCAAAATTTTCTCGATTTTGATGAAACTTTTTTTTTGAAAGCTTTTCTTTGAATGTTATTCTCTTCAACAAATTACATTTTCTGAAGGGAACGGAAAAAAAGCTTAGCGGCCGGAAAAAGCTAATCGTTTTTGTTAAGGGATATTTTTCTCACAAGAAAATATATCTAGATGTGGGATGTGCAGTTGTTTATAGACGAACAAATACACAAAGTACCTGGGGTTGTGCCTTATTCACGGGAGCTCAAAGTATTTTTTACGTGACTCTTTTGGACGGTTGATTTGAGACAATTTCTCATGAAGCGCTTCCACTTTATAACGACTGAGGAAATTCGTATTTCCTTACTTTCCACGATAAAAATATTTTCTACGATGAAGGTTAGCATTCAAAAAATAGATTTCTCCACTAATTTCGTAAAAAAAATAGTGGATTCTTGGAGGTGAGTGAGATAATGATGTTAAAGAGAAGTTTTAGACCATTATTTCAGCGAGAATAGCAAAGCAATTCGGGTAAAATTGGAGCCCTTGAGTTTCTTACTCCGCTATGACCACAAACTTCAAATTCATGTTTAAAACCATTAAAGCTTTAATTTACGGTAAAGTTTTGAATTGTTTAAGTTTGATATATTCACGCTCTGAATTTAATATTTTTGCAAACAAAATCTTGTCAATTTGCTGGTTAAAATATAAGATCAACTTGTTATTTGATGACGAGCCTGTTAGTAGATTTATAAACAAATAAACAAACTTTGCTCATAATCAGTGTTTAATCACACGGTAATTTAACGTCATGGCCCCACGGTACGGCAGGGGACGGCCGTGACGCAAGTCTTACACGAGAAAAAAAACTTTTTTGTAGACTAAGAAGCATATAAGGAACTTTTTGACTTCACTCCTTGCGACGCCACAGAGGGAGAAACAGTTTTAACAAAAGTACTTTGTACTAACCGAAGATTATAGGAAAATTCAAAAACATTTTTGAATTCCACTTTAGTTTTGACAGATTTCTGAGAGTCCAGAGAGCAGATCAGTTTTCTTTGACCTTGTCTCGGGAATTGCTGTCAAGCTTTTATGATAATACAGTACCTGAGAGATGGCAGAGTGAGAATAGTTTGAATTTGTCTTCTCTCATTTTGGAATGACGTTTCTTTCTATCATTTTGCCAGCAGTCCCTAAGACAAATTTAGCTAAAGTGTCCCATAATCGCTTTCTTACACTCCCTCATTAGATGTCAAAATGTGAGGATTCAGAAATATCATTTTGATATTTCTGGGTCGTCTAGGACATCACTTTGCTTTTTAGGGTTATCAAAATCTTTTTTTTTTGGGACATTACTTGTGGGTGGTAGAAATCCTGCTACGGCAGTGAGGTGTTCTCGTATGGACTGGATGCGGCTTCACTTAGGCTAATGGAAAGAGCTTTCAGTTCAGTAATTCGTTATGTCTATGGTAAGTGAAAAAGGGATAATACTGATTTGCTACGGGGTCGCTTACTCGGCTGTGACCTATTGGGAATCATTAAATTTCGGGGGATGAGCTTTTTGTACCGCCTAATCTCATCCAAATGTCCGTCATATCTCCATGAGCTAATAGTCTTTGGGCGCTTCTTCAGGACATGCCAAATCGTTATAGCTAGAAACAATGAATCAGATTTTCTTTTCGGTAAAGTGTTTGTCGACTGGAATGCATTGCCTACAGAAGTGTGAAACTCGAGTTCGTACGAAATCTTTAGAGCTCGCTATTTTGACAATGTTTTGATGTGAGAGGGGCTGGGTATGTGAGCCCCCATGCAACCTGCCTGTCGCTACGATTGATCCGTGAACCTAATGTGAATTTCGATTTTCTACGCGGTCAATTGATGCATAGGGAGGGGAGTTGTTTCGTTTCCTTAGTAATTTTTTCGGGAAATCAAATTTCTTTTTATATACTATCAAAGTGGCAGATTATCAAAATTTTTTACGGATTAATCATATGTCTTTTAAAAAGGGTGTAGCTGGAAGCTAGAAGGGCTGTTGGAAGAGAAATTTTGAAAAACAATATACAAAATGATGTGGAAAAAAACGGTAACCCGCGTACAGCCTTTAGTAAAAGGTGCGAAAGAGACAGTTGAAAATCTGTAACTTTAGGCTCCATTTTTGGCCCCATCAAGGCCATAAGGAAGGCCCCAAGTTTTTCTCTTAGGCACTCGATTACATCTTGAATAGAAAAAGAATCGAGAAAAATCCGATAGAATTTATCCGACTTATAGTGCCCTAGGTAAGTCCAAAGTTTCGATTGATAAATTTAAAAAAAAGTTCAAGGTCTCAAACTCAAAAGAGTTAATTCCATCAATTGTTTTAGGCTATCATAAATCTGCCATAAACGTTTCATAAACCACTACGTTTACGACACAGAAATCCTACTGCCTAATTCTATGTTCAAACCAGGAGGGTGACAGTTTTGATCTTTACAAGTAATAGGGTAAGTGGACCGGTTACCAGCTCTTAGCTAGTTACGAGCCTTTCTTTTGTTTTTTTTTTAGAATAAAGGAAAAGACAATAGG
>CM055405.1:22520156-22533413 GCA_029228625.1 Pseudolycoriella hygida | reverse complement strand
ACGTGTTCGCTTAAATGTCATTCTCTACAACTTGGCCTTTGGAACCAACTTTCTAACTCTCACAGTTCTGGAGATCTGGGTCATCTTGCCCAATTATGGAAGTGGCCATATACCAGGATTGGACCATATCTCCCGAAAACCCTGAAACACGTGTTCGCTTAAATTTAATTCTCTATAACTTCGCCTTTTGAACCAACTTTCTAACTCTTATAGATCTGGAGATCTGGGTCATTCCGCCCAATTATGAAAGTGGCCATATACCAGGATTGGGCCATATTTCCTCAAAACACTGAAACACGTGTTCGCTTAAATGTAATTCTCAACAACTTTGCCTTTGGAACCAACTTTCTAACTCTCACAGTTCTGGAGATCTGGGTCATCTTGCCCAATTGTGGAAGTGGCCATATACCAGGATTGGGCAATATTTCCCCAAAACCCCGAAACACGTGTTCGCTTAAATTTAATTCTCTACAACTTTGCCTTTGGAACCACCTTACTAACTCTCATAGTTCTGGAGATTGGGTCATCCTGCCCAATTATGGAAGTGGCCATATACCAGGATTGGGCCATATTTCCCCAAAACCCTGAAACACGTGTTCGCTTAAATTTAATTCTCTACAACTTTGCCTTTGACAGTAAATCTCCATATTACATAGTTAAGGAAATATAGACGAACGAAAAACTGTTTTCGTACATGGCCAAGAATCTCAATTTCGTCCATTCCATTGGTCCCACTGCCCAGACCCCTGTACCGAATCCCAGAAAAAAATTTGATAATATGGTCCAATAAGCAAACAATCCAACGTTTTATGTTCTTTTATAACTATAAGAATTCCAAAGATCCATAAAAATTACACAAGATAATGTTAAAGGCCCTACCGAAGTACATCTCAGACTATTCAGATCTAGAAATGGTTATATCCAAGGATTGGACCATTTTCCCCTAATACCCTGAAACACGTGTTCTCTAAAATTGTTGTCTATACAACTTTGCCTTTGGAAGCAACCTTCTACCTCTTACAGTTCTAGAGATATGGGTCATCCCTTCCAATTCTAGAAGTGGTCATATCCCAGGATTGTGGCATTTTTACCCAAAAAACTGAGATGCGTGTCCTCTAAAATTTTATTTTCTACAACTTTGCCTTTGGAAGCAACTTTCTAACTCTTATAGTTCTAGAGAAATGGATTATCCCTCCCAATTCTAGAAGTGGTCATATCCCAGGATTGAGGTATTTTTACCCAAAACCCTGAAACACGTGTACCCTAAAATTTCATTCTCTAGAACTTTGCCTTTACTAAGAATCAACATGCAACTAAAACATTCTCAGATTATCTAATGAAAAATATATTCCTTCTTTGTTATGGGAACATATTAAGGATGATGTTATTTTCTCGCATAGCGGTACCTGAAAATAAACCTTACCTATACCTTTAAAATTATCTACATAATACGTATCCTGACATCCTAGATAACCTGACGAAAATAGACCAATCTTATAAAATGGCACTAGAAAAGTAATCAACAAGTAAGTTAACTCAAGAAACGACAGTGAATCTCCATATTACATAGTTAAGGAAATAAACATGAAAAAGTGCTTTGCCAAGAAATTCAATTTCGTCGATTCCATTGGTCCTGGTGCCCCGACCCCTGACCCGATTCCCACAAATTTTTTTTCCCAATTTTCTGACATCAAATCCTTTCATTTGACACCAACATGAGCAATTTCCGTGCTTTACTTGCTGAGATATTTGCGAAAAAGTTTCACCGACCCTCGAAAAACCATGTTTTTGGTCACTTCCTCGACCATATCTCCGGAACCACTTGATCGATTTTGCTCATCTTCGAACTTGAATCATGAGGGGCTTGTATCTTTCAGGGAAAAAAAGTTTAGGGTGATCGGTTGAGCCGTTCGGAATAAAAGTGGAGACGGACGGGCGGGCAATTTTCTTATTGTTGATTCGTCATATTTAGGCGATAATAAATGGATCCCCCCAATTCCCACCACGATCTATCCCATGTTACATTAAAATTGTTTGTAGTAAACGCATAGGACCTTCGTACTTCGTACGGGTCCAATCAGATATTTGCAATGAAATTAGCTTCGGTCGCAAGTGCAGCTTACTTTGCGTTGAATATTACTACCAAATATTAGAACGAAGGACTACGAGGATTTTTTTTCCTATTTATCAATTCCATACACAGTTGCTCAATTTTTTAGTTTTATTTACTAAAAAGGTGTTTTACCTCGTCACAATGCATAATAACAACAAGATGAAAGTTCAAAATACATTTTGTCATGTACGCGCTCGATACGTTGAGTTTGCTTAGTCGTTTTTTGTTTCGAAAGTTTGTCATTTCTGATGCACATTGCAGTAGCTGTCCGGAAAAGTGTACTTTGCAAGACACTGTCCGGGAATATACGCATTAAAGCGAAATCTCTTAACATAAAAAATCCGATTGGCACAACCGAGATTCGACCCACGGACCTCCTGGTTACAAGACCGAGACGATACCACTACGCTAAATCGTTCATACATTTAGTCCACATAAACGTTAACAGTATGCTATGCATGGATGTAGGTGTGTATTCATAAAGTCACCAATTTCACCATTATAAATGAAAGAAATGTTTTCATTCAATTGAAAAAAAAATTATATTGGCGAACCCCATAAAAAATACACCATTTAAAGTTAGAAAATAAAATGTTTAAAAAGGTTGTTGCAAAGCACCATTTGAACGTATTCAGTAGGAACAGTAATTTAATTAAATGTTGGTGAGCGGCTATTCAAATATTATCATTATTCTAAACGATGTCCTTTAGACAAATAATTCAAATTGATCTTTAAATTCATTGGTTTTTACATCTTACAAAGTAAAAATAATAAAATAAAATTCTAGGAATTATATTGTGATATTGCTCATTGCGCATCGTTAAAAAAAAGTCTCAGTGAAGAAACGAACCACCAGCCTCCCGCGCTCAAGTCGTCGACGCTACCACCCAACTAACCGGACATACGTTTCAACACAAAAATTATGTTATATTACTTACACATTATTTTCATAGAAATCGCACAGCAGTATGGTTACAATTATTCACCACAAACGTGCATGCATGAAGTCGCCATAGAAAGAAATTTTTTTGGATGTTTGAACATTTTGAACATTTTTATTTATATTTTCAACAATTTGTTGAAGTGTTTCAACGATCGATCGCTACTATGACAAAACTATATGTTGTCTCGTTTCGAAAGTATGCGTTTGCCTCGTACGAATGCATTTTTTTTTTTTTTTTATTATTTCTCAGAAAATGAGTTACATCAATATTTATAATTCCACTGTGCCTAGCACTATTAAGGTAATTACAATGTTGTTGAACTAAATTCAAAACTAAAAAAGTATTTAATTTATATAGAAAAAAAAGGAATATCTGGAAATCACAAGAAATTAAGTAAATAATGGAATAGACAAAAAATAAGAAGAATTTACTTGTGGTTATCCAGAAAATGGTCAGTAGGTAATATTATTAGTCTCAATTTGTTAATGGTAATGAAGAGCACTCAATCCATGAATAGCATGGTGTGGTGGAGATAGACGCACCGAAGAGCCCTGCGATTTGCGACTGGTTGTACGCCTTCCTAAGTCAGTCACAATTCTTTCTTTCATTGTAGTATTTTTTGAAAATTAGAAGTCTTAACCGTCTCAACAATGATATTTTCCTCCTTCCGTTTAGTAGTTGTCATCCCGGGTATTGTTGCTCCGACAACACCTCCTTGAGCTTGAGTCTAAATCTACTGCTCGATGCATTCTGAAGAGCTTCCGGCAAAGCATTGTAAAGCACAACCCCTGACACGGTAATCGCCCGACTCCCCTTAACAGTCCTACATCTCTTTAGAGCTATAAGTGGTCGTTTCCTCGTAGCATACCTATGACTTGTCCTTTTCATTGTAATAGTATTGTGTACGTGTACATTCCCTAGCAGGGCATTGTGCACAAAGCATCCCACATTTAGGAGATACAAACTAGAGATGTTCAATACGCCAGGACAGTGTACCCTGAACAAATCAGCAGTCGAGTGGTCCTGTCTAAGCTTACATGCGTGCTTTAGGCAGCGCTTCTGCAGGGTTTGAAGCCGCTTTAAATCCGTTTTATTTGCATTTCCCCATGCACCTATTAAGTAACTAAGATGGGAATGACCCAGTGCGTCATATATCTTCATTAAAATAGACTTCGGTAGTTGGTGTTTGATTTTGCATAGAATGCCACTAAGAGATGATAGCTTATTACATAGTTTCGTGATGTGAGGCCTCCAGCTAAGTGTTTCATCTATCGTCAGTCCCAGATACTTGAACGAAGAAACAACTTCTATTACTTGTCCCTTTAATGTCACCTGCCCAATATTCTCCTCGGCGTGGTTTTTTGGGAGAAAGTGCATAACTTTCGTCTTATTGATATTGAGAGTAAGACCATTTATCTCCAAAAAATCGTTGATTAGGAATAAATCGGAATTCAGATCCAGTACATTCTCGCGATGAGTCAAGTTGGAACAGAAAACACCTGTATCGTCTGCAAATAGATTTATCATCCCTTTCGCAGGCAATCGGTGAATGTCATTTATGTAGATCAGGAATAGGAGGGGGACAACACACTACCTTGCGGTACTCCCATATCTATGTACCTAAAGCTACTTTTGTCTTGATCGATTTGAACGCACTGTTTACGGTGCCGGAGGTAGCTTTTCATTAGTTCTAACGGAGTGCCTCTAATGCCCAAAATATCGAGTTTTCTCAAGAGTTTTTTGTGGTCGACGCAGTCGAAAGCCTTTGTTAAGTCAAGAAATAGCGCACTCACTCTCATGCCTCCATCTATTTCTGACATCAACTTATCTAACATCTCGTAAGTTGCAGTATGTGTCCCGGACCCTTTCCGGAACCCATATTGCTTTTTGTACAGAAAATCAATGTTTTCCAGAAATGCTAATAATCTATCGCTAATAACCAATTCGAAGACTTTATTTAACATCGGTAGAACAGATATGGGCCTGTAGTTAGACGGATCAGATCTACTTCCCGCTTTGTATATTGGAGTGACGCACGCTACTTTGAGGTAGTCAGGGTAAACTCCAGTACTGAACGAAAGGTTTATCGCACGAGACAATACTGGTGAGATTAGATCGGCACACCGCTTCAGGTACACTGCCGAAATTTCGTCTACTCCTGCACTTGCACTCTTTGTCACATCAAGATTTTCTAAAATGTTTGTAACTTCAAACTCGTCCGTTTGTCGCAGGAGGATACTGTTCACATTCTCCTTCAAAGTGTTATACTTATTAAGGTCTCCCGAGTTCGAAATCCCACCAGCGATCTCATGGTTGATCTCCACAAAAAACTCATTCAGAGCTTCTGTCTTGTCTTTATTTTCAAGGTACTCAGTTCGCTTAAAACTTATTTTCTCTATCTTCTCTGACCGTTTTCTCTCCCTTCCCAAAATTTTATTAATTTCTTTACATACCTTCTTTGGGTCGTCAGCATATTTTTTGAAGATTCGGTCGTAGTAGCGCGATTTATAATACCATTGCCACTTGCAAACTTCTGAGTTCAAAAATTTTACCTCACTAATCATGTTTGGGTCATTCCTATTGTTCCTCTGCTTTAGTCTTCGATACCCCCGCTGGCTTTCCTTTATTACTGAAAGGATGTGTTCATTCATCCACGGGCAAAGTTCATATTTTGGTTTTGAGACTTTCCTCATCTCATATGTTGATCTTTCGTGTACACTCTTCAACACCCTACCCAAGTATTCAATCATTTCGTTAGGGCTTTCGTTAGATTGTAGCATTAAAGCTTCTAACTGGTCAGTCAGTTCCTTTCTAGCGAGGTCGTAGTTAGTGACCATCCGTACTGAAACTTCTCTATGTCTTTTAGTTTGAACTGGTACGCAAGCTCGCCATGCAACTTTTCGTACTCGGCAAACGCATACTTTCGAAACGAGACAACAAATAACTATTATTGACTTGTGTAATTTCCTTCGATCGTACCAGTTCGATGACTTACTCTTGAGTTTACCACTCTTGTTTACTCTTTCGATCTTCTTTGTTCACAGCACGGCATCCTTCTTAACTAAGTTACAGTTTAATGAACGTAAATCAAATCACATCTATTTTCAAACATTGAAAGCAAGTCTATTGGAGCGCAGCACGACACTGCCATCGGTTTTATGCGCACAAACGGATGATTAGGACTTTGTCGTTTTCAGGTTGCTTGAAGCATAATCGGAAACATAATTTTCAAACTGAATCAAAATAACGATGTACGTCACAACGGATGTAGCGTACTGTTAATGAAAATCTTTCAAACTTAAAGTTAAGCGCGTCTTTTGTTGGTCAACGTACCGTGTATGCAAACGTCCAAGTTAAAGAAAATAAACCAAACGAAAAATCGGGTGTTTTGTGCAATACTTGTTGGGAGAGCATTTGCAGCTAAGGAAAGACAATTTCATTATATTCGACTTACAACCACAGTAATCGTTTTACCTTTTGAATGAAATCTTTATCGCGATTGATTGCAATTACTTTGTGTACCAAAACACCCATCTTTTTTGCCTTAATGTTGTTGTTCGTTTTTTTAAAGCATTGCAAGTTATTATCAAATTCACAGTATGAGAAGGGTGTGTGTCTTACCGAATAGATGCTTAAAGTAGCGACGAAAATATGTATAAAAAGAAAAATATTAAATAAAGATGTTAGAAGTTCGTAGCTTGAAATCAAAAAGTACGGTTCAAAGACGCTGTTGAAAGTAATTCCAACTCGGTAAAAGTTGTGAATGTTGAAAACGGTCATACAAAATACACCTCCCATTATAGGTATTACCTGAAGCGAAACAATCATTTCTTGTTGGCGGCAAAAATGTAAAATCTAGTCTTACAGCTGTCCAAAAATAGCGACACAATTTCGGAACAACGTTATTCAATTGGTCGGTCATATTGGCAATCAAAAAAATATTTTTTTGAAAATCCACAAATACGTTGGATGAAAGGGAAGCAGGCAGAATTTTTGATCTGAAGAAATTTGATGTTAAAAACATATGCAAAAACCTCCAACGTACTCGTATCTAAATAAATATTGCCTTCGTTACTCTTAAGTATATGAAATTACGCCCACATCAAATTGGATTGGAAATTGCGAAAAGGACAATATTGCAAAATCCGCCCGAAGCAAACCCTTTCAAACGCCCACAAAACATCAAAAATTTTCAAAAAAAATTTCAGAAGAAAAATGTAAAAAAAAAAATAAAACTAAAATCTGAAAAAGACAGCAAAAACATTTTATCTGCCTAAAACGATAATCTCGCATTTTTCGGCTCGGGAAATAACCTCCAGATCGTCAAAATAGAGCATCCGGGACAGCGGTGCATAATCTACTATTATCGCCCGCGAAACAGTATGACATACATTAAACCTCGGTATTCGGCACACAAAATAACATTTTACCGTCGCACTAACACATGTAAATGTATATTATTTACTTACTGACCGATAAAATATTTACTTTGGACGAAGTAAATACTTTATCGGTCAGGACAGTAAAGTATGTACGTTAGTTATGTAAAAGCGGTAGTGAAGCTAACACATTTATTTATTTTGATTTTGTTTCAACTGAAAGTTTTACTTCTTTAATGAAAAAGAAATTCATGCTGCCTCAAAATGAATGGCACTCCATTCAACATATCGCATCACTAATTTTTTTCGCAATAATCAAACAAAAATAATGTTCTAAGTGTCAATAGAAAATTCTGGAATTACATGCATAGCCCGTGCATCTACATAACAATTTCTCATATTGCAATTGTAGTGAATGTGACGTATACAGGGTTGCGATAGCGACGCTAATCATTAGCGACGCTATTAGCGTCGCTAATAGCGACGCTAAAATTAGAAACTGCTCGCTAGTAGCGACTAGCGCTCGCTAAAATTCAATTAGCGAATCCATTTCGCTACTCGCTAATTCAATCGCTAATATCATTTCTAAACGACGAAGATCGTAGAATGCATTGAATAAAAATTTCATTTCTAAACAAATTTTTTCGGTACAAATATTTATGACAAAAAATTTAAAAAAAATTACTCGGCTAGAACACATCTCAGGAACGAAAAACACACAGGTCTGCTTTACTGCGAAAGAGAGAGCTGCCGTGCAACGCAAAAAAAGCTTAGCGATAATTTTTAACAAAAGAATTTGTTCAAATTTGTCGCTAAGGTTTTTATGCGTTGCACGGCAGAGAGTATGTATAAAAAGTGGTGTGATTCATTTTGATTGTTTTTGTTCTATTAATGACCATGGTGCAACGAACATTTCGTGTTCATGTTTGATATTAAATGTCTTCATGAATCTAAACAATAAAAATTATTGACTTCAAGAAAATATCAAAGTAATATCCAATGAACGTTGAATACGTATGTGCTGATGAGTACCGAAATTCTACAGTTAGGAATTCATTTTTTCGACAGTGAATGTGCTAAGAAAATAGCACGATGTCGGCATCAACAATAATCGAAAGGATTGATGTCATTGAATCGACAGCTCGAGTGGAACAATTGCTAGAAACCACTTCTTCGGCTGATTCTATCGTTGTCAAAGTCAAAAAATCAAAGACGTTTGAATGGTTTTATCAAAGGAACTACGACAAATATTTCGAATTCGTAAAAGCAAAATCTGAAAAGTCGGTGCTGGTGCAATGTTTGCTTTGTCCACCAAGAAAACAATTGGTTTGCACAATAAATTCAGCGTATAACCTGACTGTCCATATAAAGGTGACATTTTGTTTCTTCTGATCAGTTTGAAAAACTAATTTCTCCGTGTTTATCTTAGTCTTCACATCATCAAGATGTCAAACAATTTACTGAACGAACACAAAAAAGAAAAATGATGGAAATCCTCCCCTCGAATGATAGTTCAGAAAGCAAGCGAAGACAAACTACAATCGATAAGTTTTCCGAAGGTGGATCTATAACTCAGGTAAGCGATCTGAATTAAGAGCGTTCGCTTTATCCATTGTAGCCCCGTATGAAATTCTAAGTGCTTGTGTGTTTGATTGATTTTAATTCTTGCTTATTTGTGTCAGGCTCGTCTAGATCGTCTCGTTTTCAGCTACATAATTGATAAGGTGCAGCCATTTTCGATTGTGCAATCTGAATCATTTAAAGAGATGGTGCTTTCTGACAAATCGAAAAAATTGAATATCATGAGTCGAGACAAGCTGAGTCTTATGCTGATTCGAGAACACAATCTTTTGAGTAATGGTCAAATCGATTGTTACTCAAAAATTGATTTTTTTTGTTTGACTGCCGATCTTTGGTCATCGCGAAGAAGAGCTTTTCTGGGGATAACTATACATTGGATATGTCCAAATTCATATTCTCGTCAAAAGAATAGCTTAGCTTGTCGAAGAGTAACGGGAGTGCATTCGTCAGACGTTTTAGCACGACACATATATGAAATTATCCAATTTTTCAAAATTCCAATACGTAAAATTTTGAAAATTGTTACTGATGGAGGTACAAACTTCAAAAAAGCGTTCAAGGAACACCAAGTTGAATGTAATGAAGAAGATGATGATGACGATGAATGCGAAGAGGATTTGGCTAGCCTCTTAGCTGAATCAAACAGCGGAGAGATTTTTTTGCCGCCACAAAAACGATGCGCTTCACATTCATTGTGTTTGGTACTGACAACCGACATCAAACTGAAAAAGCCAAAGAAGAAGAAGAATGCTGCCCCGAAACGGCGAGAGAAAGAACTTACTGCATCAGAAAGAGAATTCAACGAATTTCGGGAAACTGTATTGGATCCAGTGCTTGAGAAATGCCAAAAGCTATTCAACAAACAGTCTAACAGTCCGAAAGCTGCTGACCTCGTACATAGTTACTTGCACCGTTATTTGGTTACACCTTCACCCACTAGATGGAATTCAATGTTTGACAGTGTCAGTCTGGTATCCGAATTGTTGGACGAAAAACCAAAAGAAATGGAAAGTGTGATGACTGGACTTGGCTTGGAAAAGTTTTCTTCAAGAGATCGCGAAATCCTGAAGGAGTATATTGAGGTACTATCAAGCTTGAATCGCTGCTTCCTTGGCTGCTTTATCAAAACTAATTTTTCACATAATAGGTCACCCGAAATGTTGCTGATGCGCTGGACGTTTTGCAAGGTGAAGTGTACATGTATCAAGGGGTCTTCTCGCCAACGATACACAAAATGAAACAGAAAATTAATGATTTGACAGACTTGAAATTTTGTTTGCCGTTGAAGGAAAGTATTTTGAAGTCTGTCGAAAAAAGGTAAATTATCTCCACGAAATTTTTTTGAAAAGTTTCATCATTACGTCCACTTTCAAAAAGATGAAAAATAACGAAAAATTCAAATACAGGAACCAAGTCATAAGATTGTGCAATTGTTCGTTTTAACTCTTTTCATCAAAAAAAACGGTTTTACATTGACCTCTTTCTAGATTTTCAGACTATATGAACGACGATTGTTTGAAAGCGATGCTGCTGCACCCTTTGTTCAAATCGTACCCGATGCTTTCGTCATCATTGAAGACAAGGCTGACTTCTGAACTTACATTTGAGCTGCAGGAAGTAATGGATAATTCACCATCCAATACCCAAGCGAAAACGACCGAAAAGGATCGTTCTGACATACAACATTTGGAAACATTCCAAAGACTATTCGATTATTCCGAAAATACTGGATTTTCTGGATCAAGAAGTACATCGATCTGCAAAGCAGAGGTTATTCTTCATAACTACTTTTCAGATACCGATACCGAAATTAGTTCTTTGAAAAATTATCCTGAAATAGGGCGTCTTTTTATAAAATATAACACTGTCATATGTAGTAGTGCTTCTTGTGAAAGACTTTTTAGTCTAGCAAAATTTGTGTTACGAGCCGATCGTTGTCAAATAAGCAATGAAAACTTCGAGGCTCAGCTTATTTTAAAATCTAACTTATTTCCATCGAAAAATCAAAAAGGAAAAATATAAATTAAATTTCTATATAGATAATTAAGTTAAGTCGCATTACAAAATGCAAAAAAAAATACAAAATTTTTATGAAAACAAAATAAAAAATTATTCAGTGGTACATGGCTTTTTTCTATCTCATATTTTTAGCGAGAATTAGCGATCGCTATTAGCGACCGCTATTAGCGCGCTAATTTATTTTTGATTAGCGAAGTCAGTTAGCGACGCTAATATTTTCCGTTTTAGCGGTTAGCGTTAGCGTCGCTAAAAAAAATCGTTAGCGACGGCAACCCTGGACGTATAGTAAACAAAACATGAACATGTGATGATTTACTTTAGTTTTGTTTTGCAAATTTAAAATGGTTGAAACTTATTTTACATAGTTATTTGGCGTAATTTGTGTGTGTGTGACACCTACACAATCAATGACACGTTACACACGAAGATACGGGCAAGGCTGCCGCGCTATAGCGAAATAGCGCAAAATTTCGCTATCGCTATTCGCTATCGCTATTCGCTATAGCGATAGCGATAGCGTTTCCATTTGTCGAATAACGACAGCGATAGCGACTTTTTCGTTAGTTTCACGCTATTGCTATCGCTATTTTTCATATGTTGAATATTACAAATTTCTTCGTTCTGCTATGGAAAAATTATTAGGAAACATTCCCGGAAGACACTACCTGCGTGTTTAAAAGCAAAGGTATATTGCTTATATCGAAATGAGACCTTTCGAAGGTCCTCGTCTGTCTCATTAATTGATTTCCACAGTGAGCATTCTCTATTTTAAGTGAACACTTAATCACCAAAGAACTTGAAATGAGACCATTCAACAGACCTCATCGGTCTCAGTAATAGTTTTTTAAATTAAAATTTAAAAATATGAGAAGAAAAGAGGTGACCTCAAAAGTCTCAACACTTTCAATGCATCGAAATTATCTAAAATGAGAAGTCCTCAACGTGTACTTCAACTGAACTTAATTTTTTAATGGATCAAAATAAGGATTTTTTTAGACCAAGAAATACTTAAACTTGAGACCAATGCGAGGTCTTTTTTTAGTTTCATTTGAGACTTTTTTCTTACTTGGGTGGTGTTAAGCTTAATTATTCTAAAATATGTAGTTGGTTTATACGAACCTCGACACGTTGTTTTTATTTCTATATTTCAACTTATTATATTATTTAAACCAAACATCCATCTTAACAAAGTGTAACATCGAGTCCTAAGTCAATAAAATGAAGTATTTTTATTCAGGTACCTTGGCTCAACATACAATAGCGAAATAGCACGAATTTCGTTATCGCTATCGCTATTTCGCTATAGCGATAGCGACGCTATCGCTATTGAATTTTGAATAGCGATAGCGACGCTATTTTTTTCAATAGCGCGGCAGCCTTGGTATAACTATACCTAAATATACCTTCTGTTTGACAAGCAGACTGCTTGCAAGCTTCGAACCACACAGAAGGTATGGTTAGCCTGTCGGAGGCAATATATTTAACGTAAATACTATCTTAGATGGTCGTTAAGATGAGGCAATCTGCTGAGCAAAATTATCCGTATTAAAAAATAACCAAAACAAATTAACAGTTCTTTTACCCGCAATTTGTTAACGCCATGCAAAGCATCTGATCGTAAGACAAATACAATTTGAAAAGAAATGTACTAGAATTTTCAATGTCAAAACTCAGAGGCGTGACAGTCTTTTGTTTCGATCTTTGCAAGCAGTACTCAACGTGAAGTTAGCTGCAGTTGTGACCGAAGCTAACTTCATTGCAAACAAAATCAGCTGATCTCGGAAAGCTAAAAAATGAGCTGATTTTTTGCAATGAAGTTAGCTTCGGTTGCAACTCCAGCTAACTTCATGCTGAATATTACTTGCAAAGATCGAAACAAAAGACTGTCACGCCCCTGTCAAAACTACAGATCCGATCGCAGAATGAGAATTGAATCGGATCTTATCTTATGGTGATAAAAACTGAACTTGTTATATTTTGAATCATTCTATGACCGGTTGTGCTGATATGCATTAGCTTTGAAAGAATTCTCGCCACGGAAAATTGAAAACCAACACATTTTTGTATTTTGTGGTTTACTGGCTTTATTGATTTCTCCATATAAAAATACATGCAAAAATTTACAAATTCAAGTAAAACACAAAACCAAAAATGTATTGGGTTTCACTTTCCCGTGAGTGCAGATGCAGGTCAGTAGTAAATCTTTGCGCTGCTACTACTA
>CM055405.1:22503069-22519656 GCA_029228625.1 Pseudolycoriella hygida | reverse complement strand
GCCGGGCCTGCAATGGGCCGTGGCCTGTTATAATAAAAGAAAAAAAAAGTTAAACACAAGGTCTCAACACATAGCAGCCAATGGCTTACACGATGGCTTGCCACTTGCTAGTGCAAGAGCTTACCACTGACTTACTCGGAAATGGTAGGATATCAAAGAAGAATTACAAAACCGTTAAACTACTGAAGTTGTAATGATTTAGCCTCTAACGCCCCTAACCCTCCATGGGTTGTTAAGACAGATTATTCTATTCTCAACATTCACTGCCCCATAATGTACCTAATCACTTTGACTAATGTTTGGAATACCATACGTGACCTGAACCTGAAAACGATTTACCTGATTCCTTTCAGGTCAGGTCATAAAAAACTTGAACTCATCTAAACCTAATTTAACTGCTAAACCTAATTTGCACGCTTTCGGGGAACGCCCCCTCCCCATTCGCACGCTTTTCAATCGGTATGGACCTAGGGCAGTGGGATAACAACCTGCTTCTTTCGTACACAAGTGCACCTAATATGGATAACGTCATTTCGTTGTAAACGATTCGTTGCGATAATTATCCTAAGTACTCATTTTGTGAAGCTTAGGAACGTTACTTTCATGAAGTTGAAGAAAAATTCTATGCAGAATTTGTCATCACCATGGTTGAAACCGGATATTCTTGGTGGAATTGTACACTGTATGTACAATTAACTCGAACAGGTTAGCTCAGTCTTTACTTACTGGCTTTACACCAAGTATATCCGGCTTCAATCCTGATGATGACAAATTCTGCATAGAATTTTTCTTCGTAAAATGAGTACTTAGGATATTAATATCGCAGCGAATCGTTTACAACAAAATGGCGTTACGTGTTAAACACATAAAGGTGAGCGGGCCCCTAAAACTCAACGGAAAATCCGACCTGAACACGAATTGATTTGTTGGGTCGAGCTGATTTTGGGTTTTCTGTCGGGCCCTTTTCGGTTTTTCGGGTCGGGTTTGCTCAGTTGAAGTGGCCCAACTTTTTGTCACTTCATCACCAGCTTTTCTTAGTTCTACTCATTGAACATTGACTACCATCTTCCATATCAAACGAAAGTCAAAGCCAAATGAACGAATCGATTCCGGGCTTGAAATTTGTCCAATGTTGCAAACTCTCAATCTAACGAAATTGGAACTCAATAAGGCAGGGCCGACATTTTATAAAAAAACTTCTGCCTGTGCTTAGGGCTCAAGTGGGCATCATGTCGTCGTGCCTAATTGACATCGATCATCGATCATGGTCCTTAGATGGAGAATCAGTAATAAATAAAATGTCCGTCCGTCAACACGATTACTCGAGCAAAACTCAACCGATGGGATTGAATCTGGGCACTTTCGCCGAGGTAGGGTCGTTTAAGTGGTTTTTGGTCTTTGGTACATAACTCGAGTAAATTTTTTCCGATTTCCAAAAACTTTTTTTTTTGTTTGAAAGATCTGGGCATGGCCGACAATTTATGGATTTGGATTTGAGTCTTTGGTCTTAGCTAGGGCACTAAAAACGAATCTCTGCTAGGGCCCTATGTGTCTTTTGATCATAACTCGAATAAATAAATCTCTTATGATTTAAATTTTTTTAAGCGAAAGGTCTAGGAATGTCTCACATTTTATGGAATTAAATTTTTTGATTAGAGGCCCTTGGATTCAGTCATGACCCTAAAACTGAGTTTCTACTAGGACCCAACGTCTTTGTTTACATAAATCGGGTAATCCTAACCGACTTTTACTTAAATACGTTCGAGTCTTTCCGTAACGTTTACTCTGTTTGCCGCATCTATTCTGATACGTACGGGTCCCTTGCATATGTTTTGATTGCTTTTCAAGAAAAATAAGTTTTTGAAAATCGGTCAAATTTTACTCGAGTTAACGTGTTACAGACAGACGGACGGTTGAACAAATATTTTTTGCATATTTCTCTTATTTCACAATTCACATATCTCGATCCGGCTGGTAACAAACGTCGTGGTAAACGTAACTTCATATCTTCGTTATTATTTAACCTGTCATAGGTCGCGTCAGTAGTCTTTCTGTCACACATCCTCACTCTCTTTAACTATAAAAAATCTAATAAAAATCAAAAGAAAATGGATCCTTTCTCTCGTCCGTCATAATCGTCCTTAGTATCGCGACCAAATTAAACTCAATGAAAATAAAAAATTAAAAAATTTTTGCATTAAAACAAAATTAATTTAAAAATACGATTAGTCATGTACGTCAGCCCTAAAGTACCTAAAGGCACCGTTTCGACCCGCTTGTTTCAACAATCTCGAAGTTCAACTTTATATTTACCGTGAAATGTAAATTGAAACTAGCTTATTGGGGGTCATCCTCAGGGACGTCAATAAACGTAGATTGTTCAAACCGTATGCGTTCTACGGTAAGGAGGGAAAGCTACAAAATATAAAACGTAAATATTTGCACGCTATAACAAGCTGAAAATTTAAAAACGAAATCTATAAAATCTAGACGAAAGACAAAAATTCCAACAATTCGGTGTAAACACGATATTAGTATTTTATTGCCATTTGACAATATGATACTTTATTGCATAAACGAAAAAGAGAACGCAAATAAAGGAGAATGACAAATTTCATTGTCAGCCTTTAATAATTATTATTATATTATTATTAATTAATTATTAATCGCTGACAATGACATTTTTCTTCCTCTTATATTTGTCTTCTCTTTTTCGCAATAAAGCATTTGAGGGGAAATCTCGGCAAGCCACGATTGTTCCCTCAAATGGCAATAAAATACAACAGGTCTCCCGCGTTTTATGCGGTGTAAATAAAAATACAGGTCTACCGCGTTTTATGCGGTGTGAATAACAATAGAATCTGCTGTAACCAAATTCAAACATTCAAACCCCAAAAACTCACTTTATGTACAATAGTTTCGTCGAAGTCACTGTCATCGATTTGATACGATTTCCATCCGTCTAAGTCACCTTCTTCGTTTTTGTTTTTATCGTTTTCTTGAAAATAATCAACTTCCAATGCGTACAATTGCAATGCTTCTTTGGGTGCTTTATAACCTGGATAACCGGTTCGTTCATCAGTCGTGTTCTCAACCTTTAAGGCTTTTTTAGGTGAAACAGGTTCCTCAAAGACATCATCAAATGCGTCTTCGCTGGATGACATTGTGAAAGCTTTTTTCACGTTTCCGTTCACAAGTCACTACATCTATCGTCAAGCAAATAGACGATTTGTTATGTAATTCTGTCTATTGGTGTTAAATTTTGTATTGGTATAGTGTTGTGTGTATTCTTTAGCAGTAGGGTGGTATTGGGGTAGTCAGTTTATGTCAGAAAAGTTTGTTTTGATTTTCCAAGGAAACTTTCGTTTTATCATTTTCAACTTTATTTATCAAATAGGCACGATTGTTTTAGTAAAACTGAATCACATTGCGAGTTTGTTTGGTATAAATTATCCACGAAAGCTTAAAAAACCAACCAGTACAGCTAACTTTCCGCGTATGTAATTAAATATTTAACTTTTTCATCGACTTGCGGATGTGGCATTGTCGCAAAAAAAGATTATTTATGAATTTCCACAAATATTCCATTCACAAGTATTTCCTCATTTCTCCTCTGAAAATACCATTATCAATTGAACTTAAAGAGAATTTTCATAATTTTTCTTCGAAGCAGCAGATGAAAATAATCACCACTTGCATGCAGACCATGCAGATACAACATGCACCTTTAAAACCTGACAGTCAACTAAATGAACTTTTTGTTTGTTTGTGTAGAACTTTTCTTACGCATTTTCATTACCCACGAAAGATAACTTGATAGATCTATCGATTTTAAAGTAATGGTTTAGTTTGTGTAGGTTCGCATTCCGTTAGCTTTGTGTAAACTTGTTTAATTGAAATAAATATCTTCCCTTTTAGTGAGTAACGTTGTGTATACGACTGTGTTTTTAGATAAGATTGATTTTATAAAGTGGGATGAAAATAGTTTGTTTACACCTATCTAGAATGGATTATGAAAGTATTGTAGGTACGACTATTTGTAATTATTGATATGCATTAATGGTACATATTTGGACTTTTTTTTGAGACAACGTTTTCACAAATTTTCTTACATTTTTATTATAATGTTCAAACCAGTAAGTTCTTTGAGTTTTCAAGCAATTTCAATACTAGTTACAAGGCAAAGTGTCTGTATAGGGATTTAAAGAAATTTTATCTGTTGTTTTTTTAGCGAATAGAAAATAGCGAATACTTAATATGAAGTTACTAAAAAGCAATAAATGTTTTTTTTAATAAATATTGTTTACATAATTTGCTTTGACGAAGTCTTTCTATTAATATAACGCATGATTTCTAGAAAGTGTACCCTTACTTGAAATAATAGCGTATTTATGAAAATAATGCCCTTTTCTTGCTCCATTTTGTGAACATGTTCGTTAACTTGTACAAATGTCCTTTATTTTTCATACTTATTGTTAGGTCTTGATGAGACCTTTAAAATGAATCCTTATTTGTTGAAATCGAACCAGTTTTAGATGAGTATTGAGGAAATTTTCGCTAATATCGCCAATTTTAGTGCTTTTTTCTGAAAATTTCTTATCGTTTTCTTCTAACTTCCTCAAATTTTATAGTATTTCCCAGATCTCGTCGAGAACTTTGAAATGATATTTCAGTTGTTGACATTTTGATTTTATCATTTTCGTAGCGCTCTCCGTAGCGCTCTAGCACCTCAATTTTATTCTATTATTTCGATCTCGTCAAGACCTTTCTAACGAACCCACAAACATCCACAAACGTCGAAATCGATAAATATTTAAACAAATTTTGGAGGTAATGAAAGTAGTGACTCATGATAAAAAAATGAAATTACGAAAATTGAAGTTTTTGGCGCTATTTTGCCGATTTTGTCTTTCGTGACCTTCAAATTTCCTCAAATTTCATACAGTTATTCAGGTCTTGGAGAGACCTTTGAAAAAAGCCCTCATATGTTGAAATTGGACCACTTTTCGATGGTATTTAACGAAATTTATCCATTTTAGCGCTTTCTATTGAATATTTTGGTCCATTGACGTCAAATTTCATACCGTGTTCGATAGGTCTTGACTAGACCTTTCCATTGAACCCTCACATGTTGAAATTTGACCATTATTGGATTATGTTTGAGGAAATTTTCTGATGATTTTGTCATATTTTGTAGCGCCTTCTGTAGCACTGCAGAGAGTTCGTCTCCATCTTTCCAGCGAGCCCCCACACGCAAATCGGTTAAAGCTAGGATACTTTTCGGAGGATGTAAAAATCATCAAAAAGTATACTTTGAAAGTACTTTTGAAAGTTCTTTGAAAGCATGTTTTAAAAGCCTATCTAACATCCTACACCCGACTTCACATCATAATATATTCCGATCCAGACATCCAAATGTAGCAAGTAAGATCTCGTTTGAAAGGTATTAACTTTGTCAAGATTATAGGATGCTTTGCAGGACCTGCTGATTGAAATTGGCTTCACGAAAAGCCTCCAAAAAAGCATATTCCCGCATAAATCATACGTTATTTGTGGCCGCGGAGAGAAGTAGCAAATTTTTGTAAGTTTAAAGAAAAAGGCAAATATATAAAAGAGCTGTACTTGTCGAATGGATTCAAATAATCCAATTCTATAACTTGGAAGAATAAAGTTGCAATTATCAAGATGAGCCGAGTATAGGTAATAATATTAATAATTTTAAAAATTGTATAGAAATTCAATCGTTTTCTGCAGCTCCCAGGGAGCTGCGGGAAACGATACAATTGAAAGGAATTTTTAATTTTTTAGTTTAAGTGACTGACAAATAATGTAATGTATTTTCTCATTGCAGACAAACTGAAATTCAATTAAAGTTAATTTTGATTCTTGTCATTTGAATGTACGAGTTATTGTTTTTATGCTAATTCATTGCTGCATACAATTTAGTATGTACTAAGAATGAATAAGCTAACAGTAACAAAATTAATTGTAGACTCTAAAAATATTTTACTTTGAATATTTTATAATTGAAAATTTAATGGCTGCAAATCAAGCAAATCTTTTTTCGTACTAAACTCTTTGTCGTACTGAATTCTACCATCGTCAAACAATTTATTGAAATGTAATTTAAACCATCATAATTTCGAAAACTCTTAAAATTTATGGACTTTTCGCAATCTTCGTATTCTTTTCCAAAAAATCAATTTTCAGTATGTTTCTAGAAATTGCTTATTACGAAAGCCCTTCCGAAGTACTAGGACCGACCTACAGCCTGACTATAAACAAAAAGGTTTATTTTATACATTCTTTTTAAAGTCCTATCTTCGGCAAAAATGTTCTCCTTAAAATTCACTACAACATAACAAAAATTTATATTTTTACCCTTAACCCGACTTTGGGACCCTTAGGTAAACACCGAAACCTCTAGTTCCATGGGCACACAACTTTGCTTTTGGAACCGTTTCTGTGTACCTTGTCTGTAAGAAAATATTGATGAAAAATCACTCCCTATCGTACATTTGCGCGTAGCACGACTTACCATCACTCCTAGAACTGTACATCTCGAAAGACTCAAACGATTTCCGAAAATGTTTACCGCTCGCTTTGAGAGATCCATATCTTTCATTTGACATCTTACTAGGTACTTTCATTGCTATACTTTCGGATCTATGGGCGAAAACGTTTCACCGACCCTCGAAAAATCACATTTTTAGCCACATTTTCGGCTCGTTCTCCGCAACGACTCAACCGATTCTTAGTCAAGTTATGCAGGTATAGGCCGTGTACTTTAGACCATTCTAATGACACCCTACTTGTACTAAACGGACAATTTCCCGATTAAATTTGAGGAAATTTTCTGCCATTTAGCAAATTTGGAGGGTTTCGGAAATATTTTCTCGTAGTGATCTCCAATTTTCTCAAATTTTGTCAAGTAAGGTAGGTCTCGTCATAACCTATCCAACCATAGGAAATTAAACATAAAAACAAGAAGAAAAATGGGTAAAATATTGAAGATAGTGATATACTTTCCAAGGTATTTGTAGCGCTACAGCGCTATTCGTAGCGCTACGAAAAAAGCCTCAAAAAGTATCTGAAAAGTGTCCAAATGGTACAAAAGCGGAATCATATGAAAGGTATCACCAATGCATACGAAACTCTATAAAATTCGAGGAAATTGGAAGCACCTGGGTGAAAATTTGGTTAAAATAGCGCTAAAAAGTGACTTTTTCGAAAAACTATGGTTTTGAAGGTTTTCATGATTTTCGCATTCTCCGCAAATTATCGTAACTTTAACAGATTTTGACATTTGCAAATTTTTTGGAAAGAAATGGCCAAGCTGTAAGATGTGAGATACTTTTAGAATGTATTTGTAACGGTAGATCGCTACAAGTAGCGCTAAAAGACGAAAATCTTCGAAAAAAGTCTCAAAAAGTGTCTGAATGGTGAAAACGTGAGTTTTTTTGAAAGACTGTATTAATTTCTACTATACCTTATGAATTACGTTGAAAATGGAAATCACTGGGTGAATATTTGGTCATAATAGCGCTAAAAAATTACTTTTTCGTAAAAGTATACTTTTACTGTTTTGACCACTTTTCTCGCGATTTTTACATCTTCAGAAACATTTCTTACCTTTAGCAGATTTTCTCATGCGGTGACTCATTGGAAACAGTGAGACAAGATCTAGGATGTGTGATACCTTAAATTTTTGAAGTACCACGGCGCTACACGAAGCGCTACAAAAATACATTGGAAAAATATAAAAAAAATATCCAAAAAACACAGATTGACATGAAAAAGGGTTCATTAGTAAGGTCTCGTCAAAACCTATCCAACCATACGAAATTTGAGGAAATTAAACATAAATAAACAAGAACTCAAAAGAAAGGGGTAAAAAATGGGTAAAATATTGAACATTTTCTCAAGTTTAATTGAAAAGCAGTTCAATTTCAACATAAGAGGGCTCGTTGGGAAGATCTCTTCAAGACATACCAAACTATATGATATTAGAAGTAAACAAACGCAAATGTTCGCAAAATAGCTAAAATTTTGGTCAAAATTACGATAAAACCGCTACTATTACACCGAAAAATTAACAGTTTTAAAAAACAGAAATATTAGCAAATTATCGCTAGCATTTCGATATGATTGCATATTGGATCTTTGCATGAAGCGTTAGATGCAATCATCGTTGAAGACTAGCAAAGTGGATAAGAAAAAAATGTCTTTGTCATCATTGCACAGTACACTTGATCTTGTAAGGTTATACGGGTAACAGTATGAGAAATTTGGAGAATAATGCGAAGTTGGTAAAAAAAACAGTTAAATCAAGCATTTCCCGCACCTACCAAATACTTTTTGATGATATTTTCGTAATATTTTTCGTTTTTTTCATCAAAAATCCTCGCAAAGCATTCCACATCCTACAACTAATTTCTACCTTTCCCACTTGACAAATTTTGTCAAGTGGGAAAGGTAGAGACTAGCTGTAGGATGTGGAATGCTTTGCGAGGATTTTTGATGAAAAAAACGAAAAATTGAAAAATATTACGAAAATATCATCAAAAAGTATCTGTAAACCATCAGATTTTGGATAGGTTATGACGAGACCTACCTTACTTGACAAAATTTGAGAAAATTGGAGATCACTACGAGAAAATATTTCCGAAACCCTCCAAATTTGCTAAATGGCAGAAAATTTCCTCAAATTTAATCGGGAAATTGTCCGTTTAGTACAAGTAGGGTGTCATTAGAATGGTCTAAAGTACACGGCCTATACCTGCATAACTTGACTAAGAATCGGTTGAGTCGTTGCGGAGAACGAGCCGAAAATGTGGCTAAAAATGTGATTTTTCGAGGGTCGGTGAAACGTTTTCGCCCATAGATCCGAAAGTATAGCAATGAAAGTACCAAGTGAGATGTCAAATGAAAGATATAGATCTCTCAAAGCGAGCGGTAAACATTTTCGGAAATCGTTTGAGTCTTTCGGGATGTACAGTTCTTGGAGTGATGGTATGTCGTGCTACGCGCAAATATACGATAGGGAGTGATTTTTCATCAACATTTTCTTACAGACAAGGTACACAGAAACGGTTCCAAAGGCAAAGTTGTGGAAAATTACAAGGGGAACATTTTTGCCCATGGAACTAGAGGTTTCGGTGTTTACCTAAGGGTCCCAAAGTCGGGTTAACGGTAAAAATATAAATTTTTGTTATGTTGTAGTGAATTTTAAGGAGAACATTTTTGCCGAAGATAGGACTTTAAAAAGGAAGTATAATATAAACCTTTTTGTTTATAGTCAGGCTGTAGGTCGGTCCTAGTACTTCGGAAGGGCTTTCTTAATAAGCAATTTCTAGAAACATACTGAAAATTGATTTTTTGGAAAAGAATACGAAGATTGCGAAAAGTCCATAAATTTTAAGAGTTTTCGAAATTATGATGGTTTAAATTACATTTCGATAAATTGTTTGACGATGGTAGAATTCAGTACGATAAAGAGTTTAGTACGAAAAAGGATTTGCTTGATTTGCAGCCATTAAATTTTCAATTATAAAATATTCAAAGTAAAATATTTTTTATATTATTATTATTTATATTTATTTTTTAATATATTTTAGTTGTAGACGACATCGTTGACACAACGATCAAAGATCTGGACCTGAAACCCGATTTTTGGTTTACATATGTTGATGACCACCTGACAGCCCTAAAGCTACAATTGATCCCAAAGGTTCTTAATAAATTGAACTCTTTCGACCCATCGGTTCAGTTTACTATAGAGATTCAAAAAGATGATGGTTCTATCGAATTTTTGGACACAACAGTCATCAAGGATGGAAGCCGAGTAAAAACTAAATGGTTTCACAAGCCAATTGCGTCAAACCGTCTGCTCAATTTTTACTCGAAACACCCGAGAAACATGATACTCAACACAGCGACTGGATTTATGAGAAGGGTTTTCAGTCTCAGCCATTTTTCATTCCATGAAGAAAACAAAATAACCATCAGAAAGATTCTGTTGAAGAACAATTTCCCGGCCAACGAAATCGAAGAACTCATCAAGAAAGTGGTCCGCTCAAGACATCAAAATAACACAAGACATTCTAGCTACCCTTTCCTAAACCAAACCACCAACAGAAGTAGCACGGAGCTGCTGGCGAGATCAACATTGAATGTTACGAACGCATTGGTACCGAACGCTAACTCCACGATGGTCGCCCAACCGCTCAAGCAATATGTTGGAATGACGTATGTACCGGGGATCTCCGAAATCCTCTCCAAAACCGTCAAAAGAAAAGCACCGAATGTCGTCATAGCCCCGAGACCCGCAGTAAAGGTTGGAGGAATTTTCACTGAGTTAAAACAAAAACTTACAGTAGACCAACAGTCTTTTGTAGTATACAGAGTCCGTTGTCGAAACTGTGGCAAGTTCTACATTGGAGAGACCACGTGGTGCCTTTGTGACAGGTTCATAACACACAAAAATGACGTGAAAAACAAACATAAAAATCCAACCAAAACAGCACTAGTAAAACACGTTGTTGACACGGGCCCCCAACACCACACATTTGACTTCGACGGGAAGGAAATTATTAAGAAAGTAAAAAAAAAAGGCTTCATGAAAATACAGGAAGCAAACCAAATCATCTTACATGGAGCGACTGCGATAAATTTCAAATCTGACGCAGCACATATATCTCCAGTTTTCTATAACCTATTCATGAAAAATTCCAAACCCCCGATTGTAAACCCACCACTCGATACTATGAAAAATTCCAAACCACCGAATGTACACCCACCACTCGATACTTCATATGTAACAAATCATCCGACAGGTGACAGCCCAGCTGTTGTACCTGTCAACAACAATAATCGTAATACGCGGACGATATACAATCTACGTCCGATAAAACAGAAAATTTCCTATTTTCCTAACAAAAAATAGCGACCGTAAGCTTAAAATGAAACTATATACCTGAAAAATGGAAATGTTTGTTTATTTAGCCATGATTATGGTCACTAACCCGACCGAATGCAAGGGAAATAAACGACCACAACATTAAATTGACGTTTTTCAATTGGTCCTTTTCAAGCAATACAACAGTAAGAAATTAAAATATTTTTAGAGTCTACAATTTTGTTTAGCTTATTCATTCTTAGGACATTCTAAATTGTATGCAGCAATGAATTAGCATAAAAACAATAACTCGCACATTCAAATGACAAGAACCAAAATTAACTTTAATTGAATTTCAGTTTGCCTGCAATGAGAAAATACATTACATTATTTGTCAGTCAAAAACTAAAAAATCAAAAATTCCTTTAATTTTAATCATTTCCCGCAGCTCCCAGCTTGCCCAGACCTTTAAAACGAGGAATCATTCACCAAAATCGGTTCAAATTACGATACTTTTTGAAGGATATGAAAATCGTCAAAAACTATAAAAATTATACTTTTATGAAAAAGTCACTTTTTAGCGCTATTTCGACCACACGTTCACCCAGGGATTCTACATTTCCTCGCAAAATCATAGGGTTTGATAAGCATTGATGATACCTTTCATATGAACCAATTTCTGTGACATTTGGACACTTTTCAGATACTTTTTGAGGCTTTTTCGTCATGATTTGTCTTTTTTTGTAGCGCTTCGTGTAGCGCCCTAGCACTGCAAATATCTTAGAAAAGTATCTCAAATCCTAGAGCTTGCCAAGACCTTTCTAACGAGCTCCCAAACGTCAAAATGGATATTTTGGAGCATTTTTATCAAGCCATTTTTATTCCGTTTGCTACGAAAAGTATCTCATATCCTAGAAAAATCAAAGATCTTGAAAACAAAAAAAAGTTTGGTATGAAATTTGAGGAAATTGGACGTCAATGGACCAAAATATTCAATTGAAAGCGATAAAATGGGTAAAATCATCGAAAATTTCATTAAATATCATCGAAAAGTGCTCTAATTTCAACATATGAGTGATCTCTTTAAAGGCCTTTCCAAGACCTAAATAACTGTATGAAATTTGAGGAAATTTACAGGTCACGAAAGACAAAAACAGCAAAATAGCGCCAAAAACTTCAATTTTCGTAATTTTATTTTTTTATTATGAGTCTCATCATCTAAAACTGGTTCGATTTCAACAAATAAGGATTCATTTTAAATGTCTCATGAAGACCTAACAATGAGTATGAAAAATGAAGGAATTTTGTACAAGTTAACAAGTTAACATGTTCACAAAATGGAGCAAGAAAAGACCATTATTTTCATAAATACGCTATTATTTCAAGTAAGGGTATACAAATTTCTAGAAATCATACGTTAATAGAAAGACTTCGTCAAAGCAAATTATGTGAACTATATTTATTAAAAAAACATTTATTGCTTATTAGTAACTTCATATTAAACATTCGCTATTTTCTATTCGCTAAAAAAACAACAGATAAAATTTCTTTAAACCCCTATACAGACACTTTGTCATGTAACTGGTATTGAAATTGCTTGAAAACTCAAGGAACTTAGTCTTAAATTAATCATTTCCCGCAGCTCCCTAATCGATTTAATAATAATAATAATTCGGGATAATGTTTTCGACCGTTGCTAAAATCATTCTACCGTTAAAAAAGTCCCGAAAAAAACGCGATTGTACAGTTATTTAAACTTCCAATATGTGAGTCTACCGATATTTTCGGTTTATTGACTTATCGACTTTATCGACTTATATTAACATGAGGCAAAATATTCGTTCCCCAGGTTACAAGACATTACAAAACAACAACTGGTGGCAGCAACATCTAGTCATCAGTGGCAAAAGACATTTACTTTGTGAATTCGCTTGCGTTCACCATTGTTTTCAATACAAACTGGTAACTTTTTTATAGAAGTGAACAAAAAGACATTGTGCACACTCCAGCTTCTGTAGCATTACAACCAGGAACTAAAAATGTTTCACTGAGTCGCTCAGTTAATGCTGTCAAGTTTAACTTTGAGGTTAGATTCTTCACGATGTATTTTAGGTCGTGAAGATAGTGTGAAATGTCATGAAAGGTAATTGTTGTTTTGTTGTTATTTTTTGTATTGAACAAAATTAAAAATTTTCTGCGAAATTTATTGTCATTGCTGTATAACGTGACGAATAATTGAAAACAAGGAAACTTAATCGAATTTGTTACCGAAATATGTAAAAAATAATTTTGTTTTGTGTTTGTTTGTTCGGGTAATTTTTCATGTGGAAGTCAATCGTTTCTGAACGACAAGTCAAAACCCTGTCATGGAATTCACTGAGCGATAAGTTTAACTGAACGTTGAAGTATCTGAACGCTTTCCAATACTTTTTGGGTCCTTGAAGTTTTTCGTTTTTCGAAAGATGAAACCGATCATTTGGTAGCATTTACGGGTCATGTGTAAAAAATGTTCTTTAAATTTCACCTTTCCGTCGAATTCTACTCCTAAATCTTTTTTTACGGCTACCTTCGTTGTATCTTTGCCATCAATTTTATATATATAAATATAATTTATTGGCTTCGGTTTATACAACGAACCGTATATAAAGACGGACAAGTCGAATTTTAAACAATGGAATTTTATTGTTCAAAATTTGACTTGTCCCTTCTTATATTCGGTTCGCTGTATGTCGTTGTGAGGTCGAGCAGACGAGATTTACACCCGTTATTCAACTAATTCCGGTCAGCTTGAAGCGTCTCGCAGTCACTAAGGCTGGTTATTTTCTTTGCAAGTTTGTGGTCATCGGCGAATAGGGAGCTGAATGATGACTGAAATATTTCCGGCAAAGTATTTATCAAGATCAGGAAATCAACGGACCCAGTATCGAACCTTCTGATGATTTTTAATGGCACCGAAAAGTTGATTGAAGTTTTGGCTATTCCATCTTTACATCATGAGATAATTTTGGGAGTTAATTTTTGGAACATGTTTGACTTGTGTGTCCCTTCAAATAAAAAGGGATGATCCGTAACACATGAACCTGAAGGTTTGGATTCCTTTTTTGATCTGTTATCTGTAACGAATGATAGTCGTTTGACTGTACGTAGTTCCCTAACCCCTGTCCAAGAACAACGACTGTCACTCACAATTTCGAAATTTAAAGCACTTAGTCCATCTGATAGATTAGGAGAAGCAGTGAGTTATATTCACGACATTGACACAGGTGACGCTTAGCCGATTAAACAAACAATTTATCCAGTTTCTCCTATCATACAGAGGCGGATGGGAGTTGAGTTAGACAGATTTTTAAAATATGGTGTTGTAGAACCTTCCAAGAGTCCATGGTGCTCAAATGTAGTTTTGTCCGTTAAGCCGAATGGTACTGATAGACTTTGTTTGGATTGTAGAAAGTTTTCTCACCTCCATAGATCTTAAAGACTTTTTTTTTACAAATTCCATTGTCGGAATCATCAAAGGAGAAGACTGCTTTTTGTGTTCCCGGTAGGGGTTTGCTTCAGTTTAAGCGTCTTCCATTCGGCCTACATAATAGTGCTCAGGCAGCCCAACGGTTAATGGATTCTATTTTTGAGCACTCTGAAACACAAAAGTATCGTATATTGGATGATTTAATTTTGATAACTGAAACTTTTGATGAACACATTGAATTTATGGAGATGGTACTAGAACGGCTTGAGGCAACTGGCCTCACGATTAATTTCGATAAATGTAAATTTTGTGGCTCAGATCTCAAATATCTGGGTTATATAATAGACAGTGAAGGTCTACGTACAGACCCAGGTAAGGTAGAAAAAATAGTGAATTTTTCCAAACCATAAACATTTGCAGAAATGACACGATTTATTGGCCTTACTTCTTGGTACCGTAGATTTGTCAAAAATCTTGCTTCTATCTCTGCTCCACTTTACCAATTGCTAAAAGGCATTAAGAAAGGAGGTAAACTTATTTGGTCTGAAGAAGCTGACAAATCATTCCTTCAACTTAAAGACTGTTTAGTATGCGCACCGGTTCTCGCTGCACCAGAATTTACAAAAAGGTTCACTATTCATTGTGACGCTTCAAAGTATGGAATTGGCATTGTTTTGACACAGGGTCAAGGTTCTGATGAACACCCAATAGCTTTTGATGGACGCAAGTTCAGGGGTGCCGAAATCAATTATAGTACACCTGAACAAGAATGTGTTGCAGTGGTTTTCGGAATACAAAAGTTTAGGCCATATATTGAAGGCTCTTACATCAGCCTAAGCCAGTGAATAAACTATGGCATCTGATTTAGTGCTTCCAATCATGACGAATTGACGACGCCCAATGAGATACGAATGAAACCAACGAAGAATAGAACCTTTCACTCCCAGGTTTTCTAGATCTTGCAGTACCAAATTATGACAAACCTGGTCAAAAGCTTCGGAAAAGTCAGTAAAGAGGATGTCAACTTGATTGCCTTAAGAAAACGATTCGACGACGTATTTTAAGTATTCTAACAAGTTTGTTAGATTTGAACGGGTGGGAACAAAACCGTGTTGGGAACGACTGATGTGCGGCTTAATATGAATATACAATTGATTGAACACGATTCGTTCGAAGACTTTAGATATCGATACTTATTGGGCGTTAGTATAAAATACTATCTCTACAGAGAATTATATGTAGACCAAACTCGTAGACGTTTTGCACCACCCAGGCCGTCCCTTTTACTATGACGTTCAACACCACCCAGGCCGTCTTATTCTACTTTATCTGGGGGAATATTCTTCCTAGTCCGCAGACACCAGATTTACTACTTGGTTGTTGTTTCTGTTTTATCTGGGGGAATATTCTTCCTAGTCCGCAGACACCAGATTTACTACTTAGTAGTTGTTTCTCTTTTATTTGGGGGAATATTCTTCCTAGTCCGCAGACACCAGATTTACTACTTTGGTTGTTGTTTCTCTTTTATCTGGGGGAATATTCTTCCTAGTCCGCAGACACCAGATTTACTACTTAGTAATGAAACTCACAACTGTTCGTATTCGAATGATTTATTTCAGGAAAAAAGCAACATATTTATACGGAAAAAATCCTCACTTCATGCTACGTTAAAATTTAAATACATTACAATAGAATTTACAAATTGAAAAATGAAGTATTTTCTCCAAAAATTATTCGGAGTTCAACATGAAGTATTTTTTTATTTTAAATTTGAAGTAAAATTTTCCGAATTCAACATACTCCCATCAATTTGAAGAATTTCAAATTATTTATTCCAATCGGTGTATCGAATAGGTGCCTTTATTTTCCTGCCGTAACGCGTCCGTATTTCATTTTGTTCAACTCTCTCTCGTTCCTCTCCCTTCTTCGGATGTTCCGATACCGGTCTTAGTATCAAATGTTCACCGACCAGTTTTGAATCTGTCTGTGTCATTTCCAATCGAAACAAACGTCGTAATGGACGAATGATACAACCGAATTTCGTCTTAACTTTCGCAACTCGAACTTCTCCATCCGATGATGGTATTATTTCAATCACACGTGCCATTGGCCACTGATAACGTTTTTTCTTATTTGTTTCGACAAGGACTATGTCTCCAATACTGATCACTGATGACTTATTCGTTCGTCTGTGTTCAACCAATTGGCCAAGGTATTCTTTTCT